>BSBM01002073.1:0-569335 GCA_027924585.1 Larix kaempferi | reverse complement strand
ATGTGTGTGTGTGTGAGAGAGAGAGAGAGGTTCAAGGGGAAAGTGGGGGAGGGTGAGGGTGGTTACGTGTAGTGGGAAGGGGAGGTTGTGGAGGGAAAGAGATAGAAAATGAGTTGGGGTTAGGGGGACTATATGGAAGGGATTTAGGGATTATTAAGGACATTAAACAAAATGGGGTTATAGGGAAGGGGTCAAGACATAGAGATATGGAGAGATAGAGAGGGAGGGGGAGAGCAAGATTCAGATGTAGTGAGACTATGCATGAGAGAGTGGGGATTGTGTTAGGTAGTTTAGGGAGAGAGAGTGGGGTGAGAATTATGTGTAGGTAGAGCCACATGGTAGAGAGATAGTGAGAGAGGGGTTTAGGTAAGGTTAGGGGGAGGGAGAGGGAGAGAGAGAGAGATGTGTAGGGGGTGTTAGAGGTAGGGTAAGGATTAGGGCATGAGATATTAAGAGTGGAGGTTAGTAAGGGTTAAGGAGAGGAGGAGGAGGATTGGGGTTTGTTGTAGGATAAGAAGCTTAGAGAGAGATAGATAGAGAGAGAGATTAGGGTGGTAGTATGCATGTGCTTGGTAGTTAGGAGAGCGAGAGAGGCAGGGGTGTCGGTTAGAGGAGTATAGGGGTATGTTTGTGTGTGTTAGAGATAGATAGAGAGAGAGCGAGGAGAGGGGGTTTAGAGGTAGGGGTGGATTAGTGGGGAGATAGAGTGAGAGAACGGGAGGGGGTGTGAAAGAGAGAGAGAGATAGAGAGATAAAACTAGGGGGAAATAGGGGTGTGTTTGGGTGTTAGGAGAGAGAGATATAGGGCGATTAAGGGTAGGTGGTGGACTTGAGTGGTGTGTGTCTCTATGTGTGTGTGTGTGTGTGTGGGCGTGTTAGTGTGTGAGAGAGAGGTGGAGATCAGACGTAGGGGTTGAGTGTGGGGAAGAGAGAGTGAGAGAGAGGGTTAATAATGTTTAGGGACAATAGGGGAGAGAGAAAGAGTTGAGGGGTGGAATGGGATGGAATGGGATATTAGTGTTACGGGGAGTAGGTTGGTTGGTGGACACAAAGAGATAAAGATTGTGATTGGAAATGGTTGTAGGGGTTTTAGGAATATTAGTGATTTTAGATAGAAGGGTAGGTATAGGGTCGGGGATGAGAGAGTGAGAGAGTGAGATAGGGGGTGTTGGTGGGTTGGTGAAGAGTGTGAGGGGTGGTGGTTAGTTATAGGGTGGGATACTGAGAGAGAGGAAATTTGAAAGGGTTATGTTGAAGGGGTGAGAGTGAAGTGAGTGAGAGAGAAATGAGTGTTAAAGGTAGGGCGATGAGTATGATTGTGAGAAAGCGAGATATGGTGTTCGTAAGGGTTAGAGAAAGAGAGAGAGGATTAAATAGAATATCAATATTATGAGGGAGAGAGAGAAGGTTTTAAGGGGTAGTAAGATTATGGGAGAAAGAGTGGGGGTGCTAAGGGGTTAGGGGAGAAATTGTGGGGTTGGGGTTAGGTGGATATTGAAGAGTAGGGTAAAGAGAGAGAGGAGGGTGAGTTGTAGGGTGATGAGCGAGTGATAGAGTTTGTTAATAAGGTTTAGGTAGAGTATGGGAGATAGAGAGAGAGAGAGAGGGAGAGTAGTGGGATTTATAAGAGAGAGAGAGAGAGAGAGATGTTTAGAGGGAGGGGGAGGGGAGGGTTAGATGTAGTGAGACTATGTGTAAGAGAGTCGAGGGTGTTATGGGGTTTGGGGAGATAGAAGGTGTGGGGGTTAGGTGGAGGTGGAGGCATAAGGTAAAGAGAGAGTGAGAGAGGGGTTTTGTAATGGTTATGTAGAGAGAGAGAGAGGTGGAGGGGGTATTAGAGGGGGGGGTGAGGAGTAGGGTGTGAGAGATTAATAGAGGGAGTTAGTAAGGTTTTAAGGGGAGGAGTGGGGAGAAAGAGAGGAGGAGGAGGGGGGTTTGTGGTAGGAGGAGGATAAAAGGTGAGAGATAGTGAGAGAGAGAAACTAGGGATGTAGTAGGTTTTTGTTTGGTGTTTAGGAGAGAGAGAGAGGGAGAGGGAGAGGGATGTGGGTTAGGGGTAGGTGGAGGAGTATAGGTGTGTTTATGTGTGTGTTAGAGAGAGAGAGAGAGGAGAGGGTGGTTAGAGGTAGGGGTTTATTAAAGGAAAGATAGAGTGTTAATAATGTTTAGGGAGAGAAAGAGAGAGGAGGAGAGAGAGAGGGGGGAAGGGTGTGATAGATGGAGTGGGAGGAGTAGGGGTTGAAATACTGAGAGAGAGGCTTCATCAGGGTCAGGGAGAAGAGGGGGAGTGTGGGAGAGAGAAGGGAGGAGGGGGGTTTTTGGTAGGTGGAGTAGAATGGTTCTGCAAGAGAGAGAGAGAGAGAGACAGAGAGAGAGATGGGGAGAGAGAGATCTAGGGGGGAACATGTGTGTGTATGGGGGTTGGGGGAGAGAGATATAGGTGGGGATTAGTGATAGGTGTAGGAGTAGAGGGGTTTATGTGTGTGTGTGTGTGTGTGTGGTGAGAGAGAGAGAGAGGTAGCATAGTCAGAGCTAGTGGTGGAGTATGGGGAAGAGAGAGTGAAATAGAGGGATAATAATGTTTAGGGTGGGAGAGAGAGAGAGAGAGAGAGAGAGAGAGATTTGATGGGTGGTAGGGTAGGGAATGGGTGATTAGGGTTATGGCGATTAGTTGGGTGATGGAGAGAAAGAGATAGAGATTGTTGTGGGGAGAGAGTTGTAATGCTTTAAGGACTATTCATGATTTTAGAGATAAGGGTGTGTAGAGGTTGGGGAAAGAGAGAGTGAGAGTGAGAGAGAGGGGGTATTAGGGGGTTGGTGGAGAGAGTGAGAGAGAGGTGATTAGTAAAGGTTATGTGGAAAAAATGTGCGAGAGAGAGATAGAGAGAGGAATAAGGTTTAAAAGTAGGGTGAGGAGTGTAGTGGTGAGAGAGTGGGAGAGGGGATTAGTAAGGGTAAGAAATAAAGAGGATTAGGGAGAATATGAGTGGGTTTAGGGAGATAGATGAGGGGATAAGGGTAGTGAGAGTGTGTGAGAGAGATTAGGGGAGTGTTAGTGGGTTAGGGGAGAAAGAGTGGGCTAGTGGTTATGTGGAGGTGGAGTAGGGTAGAGAGAGAGAGGAGAAAGAGGAGTAGGGGAATGAGTGAGTGAAAGAGGGTGTTAGTAAGGGTTAGGGAGAGTTGGGGAAAGAGAGAGAGGATGGGTTCAAGTGGTATGGGGAGGATTAGGTGGATTTTAGAGAAAGAGAGAGATGATATGGGTTTGGGGGACATAGAGAGGGGTGTGTGGTACGTGTTATGGGGTGGGGGATTAAGAAAGAGAGGGGGGGTTAGCAGGAGGAAGAGTAGGAGAGAGAAATAGGGACTTCTGGAGACTATAATTTGGGTTAGAGAGAGAGAGAGAGAGTGGGAGTATAAATGTAGTGCGACTATATGAGGAGAGATGGGGTGTGTTAGGGGGTTGGGGGGAAGAGGGAGAGGTGTGTGTTTAGTGAAGGTCGAGGTGTAGGGTAGAGAGAGAAAGAGGGGTTAGTATGGTTTAGGGGAAAGAGAGAGAGAGATAAAGAGAGAGGTGGAGGGGGTGTTATAGGTAAGGTGATGGGTAGGGGGTGAGAGAGTGAGAGGGGCACTTCGTAAGGGTAAGGAAATGAGGCTAAATATATAAAGAGAGAGGATAAGGGGGGTTTTATGGTAGGTGGAGGAGAAGGGGTGTGTGTGTGAAAGAGAGAAATATAAAGAGAGAGGATAGGGGTGAAGTAGGGGAAGAGAGAGTCAGAGAAAGGGTTAATAATTTAGGGTTTAGGGGTAGGCAGATGTGTAGGGGAGAGAGAAAAAGTTAAACAAGGGGATAATAAGTGTTAAGTGGAGGGGAGGAAAGAGGGGGGAGGTTACCAAAAGGGGGGGAAGAGAGAGAGAGAGAGAGGAGAGAGAGAGAGAGAGAGAGAGAGAGATGAGTGAATATTAAGGGTTACAAGGAAGAGGTGTGTGTGTGTGTGTGAGGGAGAGAGAGAGAGGAAGGGGTTTAAAGGTAGGGTGAGGAGTATGGTGGTGAGAGAGCGAGAGAGTAGTTTATGAAATGATATGGAGAGAGAGAGAGAGGATTAGGTAGAATATGAGTGGGTTTATGGAGTTATAGGTGGTGTTAAGGGTAGTGAGAGTGTGTGTGAGAGAGCGGGGTTTTTGTTAGGGGGTTAGTCAAAATACACAGGTGTGAGACTTAGGTGTAGGTGGAGTAGGATAGAGAGAGAGAGAGGAGGGGGAGTAGTAGTGGCGTGATAGAGTGATAGAGGGGGTTATAAAGGGTTATTGAGTGTAGGAGAAGAGAGAGACAGAGAGAGAGAGAGAGAGAGAAGCAGGGCACTACTGATATGTGGAGGAGTAGGGGATGAGAAAGAGAGAAAGAGATAGAGGATAGGGGGGTGGGGATTACGGGTATGTGGAGGATTATATGGTTGTGTGTGTGTGTGTGTTTATGTGAGTGTGTGTGTGTGTGTGAGAGAGAGAGAGAGAGGAAGGAGTGGTGATGGGTAGGGAGAGAGAGCGGGGGGTTAGTTGTTGTGAGTGTGTTTAAAGAGAGATATTGGGGTGTTAGTGGGTTAGGTTTAGGTGGAGGAATAGGTTAGAGAGAGAGTGAGAGAGGGGGGTTATTAAGGGATTTGGGGAAGAGGTGTGAGAGAGAGATAGGAGGGAGTTAAAGAAAATAAGAGGAGTAGGGTGGTGAGAGAGTGGGAGAGTGGGAGAGGGGGAGAGGGGTTTTATAAGGGATATAGAGAGAGGGGGAGTAGGGTTTCAATGGTAAGGAGATGATTAGGGTGTGTGTGTGTGTGTGTGTGTGGGTATTAGAGAGAGAGAGAGAGAGAGAGAGAGAGAGAGAGATGGGGGCAAGGGGGATGGTGTGGGATATTAGTTGTAGGGAGGAAGAGGGAGATAGGGGGAAAGAAAGAGAAAGAGATTATGACAGGGTTATGTTGGTACGCAATTAGGTAAGATTAAGGAAGTTAGAGAGAGGAATATATTTGGTGGGGGGAAGAGAGACAGACAGAGAGAGAGAGGGAGATTGGGGTTGGCAACTTGTAAGGGGAAGGGTATTAGGAGGGAGAGAGGGTGGGTGGGGGGGAGTAAGAGAGAGAGAGAGAGGAAGGGATAAGGGAATGGTAAGGTTAATGGAGAGTAGGAGGGGGATTAGGGAGAGATAGTGGGAGGTTAAGGGAAGTGAAAGAGAGAGAGAGAGAGAGAGGGTGTTAGGTGGTTGTGAGAGAGAGGGGGGGTAGGGATTAGGTGTAGGTGGAGTATGGGAGAGAGAGTGGGAGAGGGGGTTTATAAGGGTTAGAGAGAGAGAGAGAGAGGGGGTGTTAAAGGTAAGAATATGTGTAGGGTGGTGCGATAATAAGAGAGCGGGTTAGAAAGGGTTGTGGAGGGGAGAGAGAGAGAGAGATAGAGAGAGATAGAGAGAGAGGTGATTAAGAAGGGTTAGGAGGAAGAGGTGAGAGAGAGAGAGAGAGAGTTCGGGGGAGAGGGTGAGGGTGATAATTTAGGTGTAGGTGGGTTGGGGGAGATAAAGAGATATATATCATGATGGGGGAGAGAGAGTTATGGGTTTAGGAAATATTAGGTATGTTAAAGCGAAGGGGGTATAAGATAAATAGAGAGAGAGAGAGAGAGATGTGGCGATGGTAAGTTGTAGGGAGAGGTGGATAGAGAGAGAGAGAGAGAGAGAGGGTTAGGGGTATAGGGAGTAGGGGAGAGAGAGAGAGATGAAGGGATGATAATTTATAGGGGATATCGATTAGGGGAGGGAGAGAGAGAGAAATTGATAGAAAATATGGTGTGGGAAGGGGGGGAGGGGGTGATAAGGGGTTTAGGGAAGATTAGGAAAGTTAGAGATAAAGAGGTATAGGTTGGGGGTAGAGAGAGAGATATGGGGGTAATTTATGAGGAATGGAGAGAGAGAGAGATAGAGAGAGAGAACTAGGGGTTTTAGGGTGTTGGGGTGAGAGAGATAAGTGCATGCTAAGAAGTAAAGGGAGGGGGGATTAGGAGAGAAAAAGAAAGAGAGAGGGGCTTATGGATCATATTAGTTGTGTTGGGGAGAGAGAGGATAGGTTTGTGGTATTGAGAGTGAGAGAGAGATGGGGGGCTTTAGGTGGGTTTGATTATAACGAAAGGGTTGGGGGTTATTTGTAGGTGGAGTAGTAGGGTAGAGAAAGAGAGAGAGAAAGAGGAGGAATGGATTTTAGACGGTAAGGTGATGATTAGGGTGTTATTAAGGCTTAGTGATAAGAGGGGAGAGAGAGAGGAGGAGGAGGAGCAGGGTTAGTTGTAGGGGAGTAGAAAGGGTGATGGAGAGAGAGAGAGAGAGATGGGTTTGAGGGTTAGGGGTATGTGGAGGTGTACGGAGAGAGAGAGAGAGAGAGAGAGAGAGAGAGAGAGAGAGAGAGAGGTGGGTGGTGGGGGAGGGTGTGGGTGATTAGCTGTGGGGAGGAGGGGGGGTTGGGGGAGAGAAACAGAAAGAGATCATGGTGGGGGTAGGGAGTTAGGGATTCAAGGGAGATGAGGGTAAGATGGTGAGAAGGGGGTAGAGGGTGGGGGAGATATATATATATAGAGAGAGAGAGATTATTGGTTTAAAATTGGTAAGGAGAGGAACATTAAGGGACAGGGAGAGAGATAGAGATGGAGAGAGAGAGAGGTGGGGTAGAGAGGAGGGGAGGTAGGGTGAGTAATACAGAGAGGAAGAGGGGGGGAAGGGGTTGTTAATGGGAAGGGAGAGTAGGATGGGATTTATAGGTAGAGAACGAGGGATTAGGGGTTGTGAGAGTGAGAAAGGAGGGTGTTAGGGGGTCAATAAAGAAGAGAGGGGTGGGGGTTAGGTGTATATATAGAAGTAGGGAAGAGAGAGTGAGAGATAGGGGATTAATAAGGGATAGGGGGAATAGGAGAGAGAGAGAGAGAGAGAGAAGTTAAATGTAGGAGATGAGTGAAGTGGTGAGAGAGTAAGAGGGTATTTTTAAGTGTTGGGGAGAGAGAGAGAGAGAGATGCGAGTAAGTTATAAGGGGACGCTTATTAATAAGAGAGAGAGAGAGAGAGAGAGGTACGGGTGATCTAGGTAGGGGATTAGGTGAGAGAGAGAGAGAGGAGGAGGAGGAGGTTGGGTAGGGTATTAGGGGGAAGAGAGAGAGTTAGAGAGAAAGAGAGGGAACTAGTGGTTTTAGGGGGTTTGCGGGGAGAGAGAGGGGTGGGTGGTAAGTTTTAAGGGGAGGGGGATTAGGAGAGACAAACAGTGAGGGTGGGTTAGGGATAATAGGAGTGAAAGAGGGGGGGTTTGGGATAAGAGGGTAAAGAGATAGAGGAGGAGGAGGAGGAGTACATTTAGTTGTAGGGGGAGGAGTAGGCGTTAGAGAGAGAGAGAGAGATGTTAAGAGGTTGGGAGATAGATAGGGGTTTAGGGGTTAGGGGTATGTGGAGGAGTAGGGGAGAGAGAGATACAGAGAGAGAGAAAGAGGGAGAGGGAGGACATTGGTGATTAGTAGTGGGACAAGGAGGGGGTTGTGGAAGAGAAAGAGAAAAATATGATGGTGAGGGTAGGGAGGTATGGGTTTAGGGGTTTAGCAGAGATAATGGAGGTTAGGGTAAAGGGTATATAGGGTGGGGAGAGAGAGAGAGAGATTAAGAGAGAGTGTGATTGGGTGGGGTTGGGAAGTGGGAAGGGGAGGGGTATTAGGGGAGAGGGAGAGAGAGATGGAAAGAACGAGAGAGGGGGGAGAGAGAAAAAGGGTGAGTAGATGAGGAGAGGTAGGGGGAGTAAGAAAGAGCGAGAGGTGGGGGTGAAGGGGGAGGTTTTGGGAAGGGAGAGTATAATGTAGTTTAGGGTTAGAGAGTGGAAGGTTAAGGGTAGTGAGTGCGAGATATTGGGGGTGTTAGGGCATTGGGTAGAGAGAGAGGGATGGGGGTTAGGTCTAGGCTGAGGATTATGGGAGAGAGAGTGAGGGAGAGGGGGGCTTAACAAGGTTTAGGGGGATGAGGTGTGTGTGTGAGAGAGAGAGAGAGAGAGAGTGGGTGGGGGGTGTTAGAGGTGAAATATGAGTAGAGTGGTGAGAGAGTGAGAGAGGTAATTAGTAAGTGTTGAGAGAGAGAGAGAGGGTGGGGGTAAGTTATAGGGGAAGTGGGAATAGGAGAGATAGAGAGAGAGGGCGGGTAAGCTATAGGGGGATGGGGAATAAGAGAGAGAGAGATAGAGGTGTTAGGGGTTGGGTAGGGGGATTAGGGGAGAGAGAGAGAGAGAAAGATAGAGAGAGAGAGAGAGACGAGGTGGAGAGAGAAAGAGAGATAGAGAGAGATGGAGGTATTAGAGGGAAGGGGGTATAAGAGAGAAAGGTGAAAAGAGATAATAGGGATATTAAAGAGAGAGGGGTATAAGAGATCAAGAGAGAGAGATGAGGGGACGATAAGTTGTAGGGGTAGATGGATTAGGGGAGAGAGGGAGAGAGAGATGAGGGGACGATAAGTTGTAGGGGTAGATGGATTAGGGGAGAGAGGGAGAGAGAGATAGAGAGGTAGAGGAGTTAGTGAGTATGAGAGAGAGAGAGAGAGATAGAGAGAGATGTTAAGTTGTAGGGGATTGTATTCAGGAGAGAGAGAGAGGTGATTATTAAGGATTAGGAGAAAGAGGTGAGATAGATAGAGACAGATTGAGGTTATTAGTAAGGGTTATGAGGAAGAGGTGAGGAAGAGGTGAGAGAGAGATAGAGAGAGGTGATTAGTAAGGGTTAGGAGGAAGAGGTGATTGAGGCAGAGAGAGACAGTTCGAGAGAGGGGGGGATAGGGTGAGGTTGATTAGTTGTAGGCGTTGTTGCAGGGTTGAGGGAGAGAGATATGGGTGTTTAGTAAATATTAGGGATGTTAGAGAGAAGAGGGTATGAGGGGGGAGAGAGAGATGTGGGGATGGTAAGTTGTAGGGGGAGGAGGATAGAGAGAGAGAGAGAGAGAGAAGTTTAGGGGTATAGTGAGTAGGGGTAGAGAGATGGAGGGATGGTAACTTATAGGGGGGAGGTGGATTAGGGGGAGAGAGAGAGAAAGATTGAAAACATGGATAGGGAAGGTGGGGAGGGTGACAAGGGGCTTATGAAATATTAGGAAAGTTAGAGAGAAGGGGATATAGGGTGTGTATAGAGAGAGAGAGAGAGAGAGAGAACTGGGGGTTGTAGGGGGTTGGGGAAGAGAGAGGGGTGCGTGGTAAGATGTAATGGGAGGGAGATTAATAGAGACAAAGGGATAGAGGGGGGTTAGGGAGAGGGGGAGGGAGATACAAAGGGGCTTAGGGAACATATTACCGGGGTTAGGGAGATATAGGGAAGGTTAAGGGTAGTGAGAGTGAGAGAGAGATGGGTGTTTCGGTGGGATCAATTATAGAGATAGGGTTAGGGGTTATTTGTAGATGGACTAGTATTGTAGATAAAGAGTGAGAAAGGGGGTTAATAAGACGTAAGGGGAGGACGACGGAGAGAGATAAAGGAGGAATGTATTTTAGGTGTAGGGGTAGGAGTAAGGTGGCGAGAGATTGAATTAGGATTTTATTAAGGGTTAGGTATAAGAGGGGAGAGTGAGAGGAGGACGAGGAGTGGATTTAGTTATAGGGGTAGGAGAAAGGGTGAGAGAGAGAGAGAAAGAGAGGAGAGATATGGGTTTAGGGTTAGGGGTATGTGGATGAGTAGGGGAGAGAGAGAGAGAGAGAGAGAGAGGTGGTTACGAAGGGTGTGGGTGATTAGTGGTGGGGAGGAGGATGGAGTTTGGGGGAGAGAAAAAGAAAGAGATAATGGTGGGGTTAGGGAGGTAGGGGTTTAGGGGAGATACGGGAAGATAGAGAAAATGAAATATAGGGTGGGGAGAAACAGAGAGAGAGAGAGAGAGAGGTGGTCGGGGAGGGTGTGGATGATTAGTGGTGGGGAGGAGGATGGGGTTTAGTGAAGAGAAAGAGAAAGAGATAATGGTGGGGTTAGGGTTTGAGGGGACATAAGTGAAGATAGCGAAAATGAAGTATTGTGTTGGCG
This sequence comes from Larix kaempferi, assembly GCA_027924585.1. Taxonomy (NCBI): domain Eukaryota; kingdom Viridiplantae; phylum Streptophyta; class Pinopsida; order Pinales; family Pinaceae; genus Larix; species Larix kaempferi. Next base: position 559,288 of record BSBM01002073.1, on the reverse strand, counting down.
GAGAGAGAGAGAGAGAGAGAGAGAGAGAGAGAGAGAGACTGTTCGGGTTTGGCAAGTTTCAAGGGGAGGGGTATTAAGGGAGAGGGAGAGAGATGGAATGAGAGAGAGAACGAGGGGGAGAGAGAGAGAGAGAGGGGTGGTTTGGGTAGGGGGTTAGGGGAGAGAGAGAGAGGGGTTCGGGTAGAGGATTATCGGAGAGAGAGAACTAAGGGTAACTAGGGGTTAGAGGGCATTCGGGGAGAGAGAGGGTTGGGTGGTAAGTTGTAAGTGCAGGGGGGTTAAGAGAGACAAAGAGAGAGATAGAGAGGGTTTGGGATAGTAGGAGAGAGAGGGGGGGGGTTAGGGACCGTATGAGTGGGGTTACGGACATAGAGGGAATGTTTTTGTTAGTGAGAGTGAGATAGAGGGGGGTGCTAGGGGGTTTCAATTATTGATAGATGGTTGTGGGTTTGGTGTAGGTGGATTAGTAGGGTAGAGAAAGAGTTAGAGAGGTGCTTAATAAATATTTGGCAAAAGAGAGGAGAGAGAGGAGGAGGAGGAGTGGAGTTATTTGTAGGGGTAGGAGCACAGGTGAGAGAGAGAGAGAGAGAGATGTGGGGACAATGAGTTGTAGGGGGAGATGGATTAGGGGAGAGAGAGAGGGAGAGAGAGAGAGAGATGGTAAGTTTTAGGGGGGTGGATTAGGGGAGAGAAAGAGGTGATTTGTAAGATTTAGGAAGAAGAGGTGAGAGAGAGAGAGAGGTTATTAGTAAGGTTTAGGGGGGAGATGTGAGAGAGAGATAGAGAAAGATTATTAGTAAGGGTTAGGAGGAAGAGGTGAGTGTGAGAGAGAGACAGAGTTCAGGGGAGAGGGGGGAGAGGTTGAGGTTTATTAGGTGTAGGGGGTGTATGGGGGTTGGGAGAGAGTAAGAGATAGAGATAGTGATGGGGAGAGAGGTAGGGGTTTAGTAAATATTTGGGATGTTAGAGAGAAGAGGGTATAGGAGAGATATATATGTGGAGATGGTAAGTTGTAAAGGGAGGTTGATAGAGAGAGAGAGAGATAGAGATGGAGGGATGATAACTTATAGGAGGGTGGATTAGGGAAGAGAGAGAGAGAGAGAGAGATAGAGAGAGAGAGGGAGAGTAATTTAAAACATGGTGTGGGAAGGGGGGAGGGGTGGAAAGGGGTTCAGGGAAGATAAGAAAAGTTACAGAGAAGGGCTATAGGGTGGGGGTAGAGAGAGACATATGGGGTAATTTATTGGTGGTGAAGAGAGAGAGAGAGAGATAGAGAACGAGGGGTTTTATGGGATTGGGGGAAGATAGAGTTGTGCGTGGTAAGTTGTAAGGGGAGGGGGATTAGGAGAGACAAAGAGAGAGGGAAATTTATGGAGAGTAGGAGAGAGAGAGATGGAGGGGCTTAGGGATCATATTAGTGGGGTTAGGGAGAGAGAGAGAGAAGGCAGGTTGGGGGTAGTGAGAGTGAGAGAGAGAGGGTTGTGTAAGGGGGGTTTGATTATAGAGAGAGTGTCTGAGGTTATTTGTACATGGAGTTGTAGGATAGAGAAAGAGTGAGAGAGGGGGTTAATAATGAGTAAGTGGGAGATGGGAGAGAAAGAGATAAAGGTTGGATGTATTTAAGGGGTAGGGGGAGGATTTGGGTGGTGATAGAGTGAATTAAGGTGTTATTAAGGGTTAGGTATAAGAGGGAAGAGAGAGAGGAGGAGTAAGACTGGGGTTAGTTGTAGGGGGAGGAGAAGGGGTGAGAGAGAGAGAGAGAGAAAGAGAGATGGTTTTATAGGTTAGGGTTTTTTGGATGAGTAGGGAGGGAGAGAGAGAGAGAGAGAGAGAGAGAGAGAGAGAGAGAGAGATGGTTTTAGGGGTTAGGGGTATGTTGACGAGTAGGGGAGAGAGAGAGATGGTGGGGGGAGGGTGTTGGTGATTAGTTGTGGGGAGTAGGATGGGGTTTGGGATAGAGAAATAGAAAGAGGGAATGGTGGGGTTAGGGTTTTAGGGGAGATAAGGGAAGATAGAAAAAAGGAAAAATAGGGCAGGGAGAGAGAGAGAGAGAGAGAGACATTGATTGGGGTTGGAAAGTGGCAATGGGAGGGGTATTAAGGGAGAGGGAGAAAGAGATGGGGAGAGAGAAAATGGGGGAGAGAGAGAGGGGTCCATAGAGGATGGGAGGTGGGGGGGAGTAAGACAAAGAGCGAGAGGGGGCGAAGGTGTGGGTTATGGGAAGGGAGAGTAGGAGGGAGGTTACGGGAAGAGAGCCAGGGGTTAGGGTTTGTGAGAGTGAGAGAGGGGGGTGTTAGGGGGTTGGGGAGAGAGAGAGAGTGAGAGAGAGGGTGTTAACAAGTGTTAGAGAGAGAGAGAGAGAGAGGCAGGAGATTAGTAGAGTGGTGATAGAGTAGAAGGGGATTAGTAAGTGTTAGAGAGAGAGAGAGAGAGAGAGAGATGGGGGTAATTTATAGGGGGAGGGGGAATATGAGAGAGAGAGAGAGAGAGACGGGGGGTAAGTTACAGGGGGGATATGAGAGAGAGAGGGTGGGGTCTGAGTAGGGGGGTTACGAGAGAGAAGGAGCTGGGTTTGGGTAGGGGGATTAGGGGATAAAGAGAGGTTTGGTTTGGGTATGGGGATTAGGGCAGAGAGAGAGAGACAGAGGGGTTTAGGTAGGGTATTATGTGGGAGAGAGAGAGGGGGAACTAGGGGTTAGAGTGGGTTGGGGTAGAAAAAGGGTTGGTTGGTAAGTTTTAAGTGGAGGGGGATTAGGAGAGAGAAAGATAGATAGAGAGGGTTAGGGAGCGTAGGAGAGAGAGGGGGGGTCTTAGGGAGCATATGAGTGGTGTTAGGGACATAGAGGGAATATTTGGGTTAGTTAGAGTGAGAGAGAGGGAGGAGGGGGGGTTTGGTAGGGGGATTAGGGGAGAGAGAGAGAAGAGGGTATGAGAGAGACAGATATGTGGCGATGGTAAGTTGTAAGGGGAGGTTGAGAGAGAGAGAGAGAGAGAGAGAGATGGAGGGATGGTAATTTATAGGTGGGTGGATTAGGGAAGAGAGAGAGAGAGAGAGAGTCAGAGAGGGAGAGATAAAACATGGAGTGGGAAGGGGGGAGGTGCAGCAAGGGGCTTAGGGAATATTAGGAAAGCTAGAGAGAAAGGGGTATAGGGTGGGGCTAGAGAGAGAGATATAGATGGAGGTGATTTATAGTGGGTTTAGAGAGAGAGAGAGAGAGAGAGATAAAACTAGGGGTTTTAGTGGGTTGGGGAAGAGGGAGGGGTGTGGTAAGTTTTAAGGGGAGGGGGATTAGGAGAGACAAAGAGAGAGGGGGGGTTTAGGGAGAGTAGAAGAGAGAGATAGAGGGGATTAGAGAGCATATTAGTGGGCTTAGGGAGAGAGAGTGGGTATATCGGGGGAAGTGAGAGTTAGAGAGAGAGGGGTGTGTTAGGAGGGTTTGATTATAGAGAGAGGGTTAGGGGTTATCTGTTGGTGGAGTAGTACAATAGAGAAAGAGTGAGAGAGGGGGTTAATAAGGAGTAAGCGGAAGATGAGAGAGAGAGAGAGAGATAAAGGAGGAATGTATTTAAGGGGAAGGGGGAGGAGTAGGGTTGTGAGAGAGTGAATTAAGGTGTTCTTGAGGGTTATGGATAAGAGGGGAGAGAAAGAGAAGGAGGAGTGGGGTTAGTTGTAGGGGGGGGGAGAGAGAGAGAGAGAGAGAGGGAGAGAGATGTGTTTAAGGTTATGTGGATGAGTAGGGGAGAGAGAGAGAGAGAGGGCGTGGGGGAGGGTGTGGGTGATTAGTGGTGAGGAGGAGGATGGGGTTTGGGGGAGATAAAGAGAAATATAGAATGGTGGGGGTAGAGTTTTAGGGGAGACAAGGAAAGATAGAGAGGGTGGGGTTTGGGTGGGGTGATCATGGGAGAGAGGGAGGGGGGTTTTGGGTTGGGGGATTATGGGAGAGAGAGAGAGATGGGTTGTCTAGGTAGGGGATTAGGTGAGAGAGAGAGGGGGTCATTTGGGTAGGGTACTATGGGAGAGAGAGAGAGAGATTTATTAAATTAGGGTTTAGAGGGGGTTGGGGGAGAGTAAGAGCTTGGTGGTGAGTTGTAAGGAGAGTGGGATTATGAGAGAGAAAGAGAGAAAGAAATAGGGTTAAGGAGAGTAGGAGAGAGAGGGGGGTCTTAGCGAGCATATGAGTGGGGTTAGGGACATATAGGGCATGTTTGAGTTAGTGAGAGTAAGAGAGAGGGGGGGTGTTAGGTGGGTTTGATTATTTAGAGAGGGTTGTGGTTTAAGTGTAGGTGGAGCAGTAGGGTAGAGAAAGAGTTCAAGAGGTGGTTGATAAATATTAGGCGAAAGAGAGGACATAGAGAGAGGACAAATGGAAGTTAGATGTAAGGGGGTGATTTGGGTTGTGAGAGAGTGAATTAGGGTGTTATTAAGGGTTAAAGATAATAGCAAAGAGAGAGAGAGAGGAGGAGGAGTAGTGGGGTTAGTGGTAGTGGGTGGAGTAGGGGTGGGAGAGAGAGAGAGATGGGTTTAGGGGTTAGTGGTTGGGGGTATGTGTAGGAGTAGGGGAGAGAGAGAGAGAGAGAGAGAGAGAGAGAGAGGGTGAGGGAGGTTGTTGGTGATTATTGGTAGGGAGGAGAAGGGGGGTTGGGTGAGAGAAAGAGAAAGAGATCATGGTGATGGCATGGAGGTAGGAGTTTAGGGGAGATAAGGGAAGTTAGGGAGAAGTGGATATATAGTGGGGGGAGAGAGAGAGAGAGAGATATTCATTGGGGTTGGAAAGTTGTAAGGGGATGTGAATTAGGGGAGAGTGAGAGAGATGTGGAAAGAGAGAGAGAGAGAGAGGTCGAAGAGATAAAAATGGGGGAAGATGAGGGGAAGTAGGGGGAGTAAGAGAGAGCAAGAGGTGGGGTTAAAAGGGGGTGTTTATGGGAAGGGAAAGTAGGAGGTGGTTTAGGGTTAGAGGATCAGTGGTTAGGGGTAGTGAGAGTGAGAGAGGGGGGTGCTTGGGTGTTGGATAGAGAGAGAGGGGTGGTGGTTAGGTGTTGGTTGAGGAGTATGGAAGAGAGAGTGAGAGAGAAGGGGTTAATAAGGGTTAGGGGGAATACATGTGTGAGAGAGAGAGAGAGAGCGGGTGGTAGGTGTTAGAGGTAGGAGATGAGTATAGTGGTGAGAGAGTGAGAGATGGGATTAGTAAGTGTTGAGAGAGAGAGAGAGAGTGGGTAGGGGTAAGTTATATGGGGGTTGGAATAGTAGGGAGATAGAGAGGGAGGAGGGGGGATGGGTAGGGGCATTAGGGAAGAGATTGATAGAGTGGGGGCGTTGGTAGGGGGATTAGGGGAGAGAGAGAGAGAGAGAGAGAGAGAGAGAGAGAGGTATTAGAGGGAAGCGGGTATAAAAGAGAGTAACGAAGATAGATGGAGGTATAAGAGAGAAGTTAAAAATTAGGGATGTTAGATAGACATAGGTATATGAGAGAGAGAGAGAGAGAGAGAGAGAATGAGTTGCAGGGGGAGATGGATTAGGGAAAAGAGAGAAGGAGAGAGAGAGATAGAGAGATGTTAAGTTGTAGGGGGTTGATTAGGGGATTGAGAGAGTTGATTAGTAAGAGTTAGGAGGAAGAGGTGAGAGAAAGAGAGAGGTTATTAGTAAGAGTTGGGAGGAAGGGTTGTGAGAGAGATAGAGAGAGGTGATTAGTAAGGGTTAGGAGGAAGAAGTGAGTGTGAGAGTGTTTGGTAGAGAGGGTGAAGGTGATTATGTGTAAGGGGTGTAGCATGGTTGGGGTAGAATAAGAGATAGAGATTGTGATGGGGGAGAGAGAGGTAAGGGTTTAGTAAATATTAGGGATGCTAGAGAGAAGAGGGTATGAGAGAGAGAGAGATATGTGGGGATGGTAAGTTGTAGGGGGAGGTTGAGAGGGAGAGAGAGAGATGGAGGGATGATAACTTATAGGCGGGTGGATGAGAGAGAGAGAGATACAAAACATTGTGTAGAAAGGGAGGGATAGGCTCCAAGGGGTATAGGGAAGATTTGTAAATTTAGAGAGAAGGAGGTATAGGGCGTGGGTAGAGAAAAAGAGAGATGATGGTAATTTATAGGGGGTCGAGAGAGAGAGACAACTGGGGCTTTTAGTGGGTTAGGGGAAGAGAGAGGGCGGGTTTAGGGAGAGAATGAGAGAGAGACTAAGGGGCTTAGGGATCATATTAGTTGTGTTAGGGAGAGAGAGAGGGAAGGTTGGGGGTAGTGAGAGTGAGAGAGAGAGGGGTGTGTTTGGGGGGTTTGATTATAGAGAGAGGGTCGGGGTTTATTTGTAGGTTAAGAAGGAGTAAGGGGAAGATAAGAGAGAGTTAGAGATAAAGGAGGAATGTATTTAAGGGGTAGGGGGAGTAGTGTGGTGAGAGAGTGAATTAAGGGTTTTGATAAGAGGGGAGAGACAAGGAGGAGGAGTGGGGTTAGTTGTATGGGAAGGAGTAAGGGTGAGAGAGAGAGATGGTATTAGGGATTAGGCTTATGTGGACGAGTAGGGGGGACAGAGAGAGAGAGAGAGAGAGAGAGAGAGAGAGAGAGAGATTTGTTTAGGGGTTAGGGGTATGTTTGTTAATTTTTGAGCATCAATTCAATATGATCTAGGATCTTAACTGAGAGAATAACATGTACAGCATATGAATCACAATAATTAATCACAAGAGACAATAGACACATAGAGTTTCCTTGGGGGAAACCACAAAGGTGAAAAAGCCCAATAGCTTCCTCAAAGATAGATAGAGCAATGATACAAAACCCAAGAATAAGAGATAGTCTCCTAGCAACAACTTCTCCTCCTCCACTCGTGCACCACTCTCCAATGAGTGTATGAGTGAGAAAGTGAATGATCAAATAGAGTTCCTCCCACACTCTATTTATACTTGAATTGACTTGCCTAATAACCTTACTAGGTCGGCCTCAACTTAACCAGTTAACATAATGCTGACAGGGCCGACCCCCAATAGGGTGGTCTAATAACCCTTTAACCCACATGACTTATACAGGGCCAACCCCATCAAGGTGGTCCAATAACCCATCAAGTATAAGTTACCACACTTACAATATAAATGAAGACACTTCCGTATAGAGGAATAATAACATCTCTATAGGAATACAATATACATATGTGAAATACATTATGAAGTTACAAATATATCAATACTCCCTCTTAACTAGGAAGGTATTTCTCGACACAGATCTGTTAGCACAAGTCTTCTTCTCTGGATCATCATCACTGGATCATCGTCATCGACTCATCGTCATCGTCACTGCTGCTACTATCTCAATCAATCTCAAATCTACTCGTCATAGGAAGTTCTACAGAGCCAACCATTTTTCATGCTGGATGTAGGCCTGCCACCTGCAGGTCTTCATCATCTACAGAGCCAACCCTTTTTCATGCTGGATGTATCACATCTACAGAGCAAGCTCTTTTTCATACTGGATGTATCACATATACAGAGCCAACCCTTTTTCATGTCGGATGTATCACATCTACAGAGCCAGCCCTTTTTCATGTTGGATGTAGGCCTAGTCTCCATGTATGCCTTCATCATCTCTACGAGCAAGCCATCAACTAAGTACACCTTAAGACTGATTACACTGCCTCTTCAAAACCTGCAAGATCTCCCAAGACGGATTACACTGCCTCTACAAACCTGCAAGAGCATCTCAGGACCAATTATATGCCTCTGCAAAACTTGTGTACCATACTGTCACCTCATCGCCTTCAGATCACCTCATAGTCCACGGAGCACAACCCAGATGCACATGACACAACACTTACATTCATCAGCATGGGAAGACATAGTTAAACCATCTGTGAAAGGCTCAGCACTTATATCTACGCCATGGGAAGACACACTTCAACAATGCGAGAATGGCATCGCACTTATATCCATAGCCATGGGAAGACACACTTCAACCATGCTAGGAATGGAACAACACTTATATCGCAGCGATGGGAAGACACACTTCAACCATGCTCGAATGGCACAACACTTATATTGCGGCCATGGGAAGACACACTTCAACCATGTCGGAATGGCCCCAGCCCTTATACCTCAGCCATGGGAAGACACACTTCAACCATGCTAGAATGGCTCCATCCCTAATATCTCAGCCATGGGAAGACACACTTCAACCATGCTAGAATGCCTCATGTGCATCTATGTCTCTGGAGTCATCACTTCCCCTTGGAAGGAATCTCGATCTGAAGTACACCAAGTCTCTCTCTGAAGTACTCAAACTTCACCCTAGCCAGCGGCTTGGTCAACACATCCGATAAATGCTCGTTTGTCGTACCATAGAGGAGCTTCACTACTCCTCTCTGCACCATATCCATGATATAGTGATATTTGATCTCAATGTGCTTCGACCTGTCATGGAACACCAGGTTCTCTGACAACTTCACACAACTCTGGTTGTCGCAATATATACAAGTAACACTCAACTGGAGATCAAACAAATCAGACAGTAGCTTCCTAATCCATACTACCTCATAACTAACCGAACAAGCTGCGACATTATCTACTTTGGATGTACTCATTGCCACACAAGACTGCTTCCTGCTAAACGAAGAGATCATACCAGATCTCATATTGAAGCAACACCCCAAAGTTCTCTTCCGATCAATGGCACTGCCTACGCAATCCGAATCAACATAACCCTCTAGGTTAAACTTTTGATTCACGTCATACTTGATCCCATAATCAACTGTACCCTTCAGGTACCTTAGAATATGCTTTGCAGCTATCAGGTGAACATGTCTCGGATCTGTCAAGTACTAGCTCAAGGTGTTCACCGCAAAGCAGATATCTGGTCTCCTATTTGTCAGGTACATCAAGGACCCTATCATCTGACGATACATCATCGCATCAATAGGCTCAGATGAAGCATCACATAGAAGCTTCAGGTTCGATGCCATAGGTGTGGCCATGGCCTTGCTGTCCATCATCCTGAACCTCTTCAGGATCTCTACTGTATACTTCCCTTGTCCAAGAAAGACTCTATCCGCACTATGCCACACCTCCATGCCTAGAAAGTAGTGCATCATACCCAAGTCCTACATCTCGAACTCGACAGCAAGCCTCCTCTTCGTATCAGCAATCAATCCATCCTCACCTGTCATAAATAGGTCATTCACATACAATAGTAGTATCATTGGATTGCCTTCCTCAACCTTGTAGTAAAGGTTGGAATCTGCTTGACTCTTAGTAAATCTCAAACTGGATAGGAAGCCAACTATCCTACCATACCAGGTCCTGGGTGCCTTATTCAAACCATACAGGGCTTTATTCCGTTTGCACACATGAGTCCCTTTGTTATGTGTCTCAAACCCGAGTGGCTGCTCCACATACACTTCCTCTTCAACTACACCATTCAAGAAAGCTGTCTTGACATCCATCTGGTGTACCTTCCATTTCATCACTGTAGCCAGAGCATGTACTATTCTAATAGAAGTGTATCTGGATACAGGAGCAAAAGTCTCTTCATAATAAATCCCTTCTTTTTGGGAGAAACCACAAGCTACAAATCTCACTTTGTATTTCTCTATGCTACCAACTGCAGCATGATTGATCTTATATATCCACTTGGAAGTCACAATAGACTTCCCTTCAGGTCTTGGGACCACATCCCAAACATCATTCTTCATGATCGACTGGTACTCTTCGATCATTACTTCATCTTGGATCTGGGGAACTTCAGATTCTTCAATAGATATCTTTGTTGCTAGAGTAAATGTTGTAGTCCTTTTGTAGGTGATGGTATACGATCTTTCCTACAAGACAAGTTAAATTGCATGATTATAAACATCTCATAGTCTTCAGAACAAATTCTTACACATAAAGAAATATGTCATATAGTCATGTAATTATTTTAGCCAATGCTTCAATACAAAATTTATCCATATCCTGTAAATTTCTAGATGCCTTTCAATCTCTATGAGAACATTGTTAAGAGTGTGTACAACTTCCAACATGTTAGCAAAGAGGTTTCATTCTAGATAAGTAGCAATGGAATGTTGTACAGTTCCATAGGCTAGTTACCCATTACATGCATATTAGTAGTATACTGTTCATTAATGAAATTATTCTAATATGCATAATACACAACCTAAGTCTAGGAACATAAGTATATACATCTTTGAACAGTATTATTTAAACAATCAAATATACAAGAAATGACAATTCAAATACTTATGTTTGTTTGTTTGTTGGGTGGACTCCCTCTCAACCTTTGTTTCCTTGCAGGAACTACTGGAGTGCGCTCCCTCTTGATCTTTGCTTCCTGGATTACTTGTCCTTGAACTTATATCCATCCTCGATCACTATGCATTCTTACTAGTATCATCATTGTTGTATCCTTGAGATCTCATACATAATCATGCATTTATTAGTATAATATTAATACTATCAAAACACAATAATCTTAAGCATGTATAGTCGTGATCATTTCAATGACCTGCATAACTCATAATTTAACCATTGTAGAACCAAATTATACATACGTCTATGTGATCCATGACTATGGATAAGTCTCTGTCTTCATGTCACCATGGTCTTGATCTAGAACTTGATTTGTACCTTCATGTTATTGGATAACATTCTCCTCATACAACACCACCGTGCATTAGTACAATCATAATACAATCATAAGTGTCATAACCCTAATCAATGAATGTCTTCTATCATGCATTCATACTTTTACTAGGGTGATAAGACGAGTATAAAATTAAACAAGATTGTTACTAAACTCAATAACATGAATACAATCATATTATAAACTTAAGCATGAACATATTTCAAAACATACTTGTAAGTCATACCTATCAGATTGCTTATAGTAGTTGTTGTTATTGTTCCTTTTGTTCTTAGGACAATATGAGGAAAAGTGTCCTCTTCTTGGTATGTGTTGTGAGAGCTTGATCTTCATTCCCTATCATTTCTTCTCGAGCTACAATCCAAGCTTCTTCCTGTGAGCAGTCTTCCCATAGCCTACTTAATGTGATAAGTTTATTCCTAACACAAATTCCTTCGATGAAGGAATCCCATGACCTAGGAAGGCCATTAAGAGTGGTCATTACCACTTCTCCATTCTCTATATCTTCTCCCACAACTTCAAGTTGTTCTTTTATTTGGGAGACACTTGAGAAATAAGACTGCATGGTCTCCGCATTCTGGAACTTGATATTCTTCAATCGATTCCTCAAGGTCACATTCCGATTTATATTCTTCCCTTCAAATAGCTTGGTCAAGGAATCAAACATCTCCTTAGGTGTCTTTAGAGATGACATATGTGGCATGGAATGGTCTTTGATAGAATCATCAATGATCCTTTTAGCCTTGACTAAGTTCCTCTTGTGTAAGCCCTTAGTCTATTTTACCTCTGGGATAGAAACCCCTTCACTTATGTAAGTGTTCAACTCACTCTCTTTTAGAATTAATCCAATCCTATACTTCCTTGCTCTGAATTTATCAGCCCCTTCAAGCTTATCCTCAAGCTTAGTGTGGTTAGACATCTTAAAGAGTGCTTCAAATGGAAATAGAAAAGATTTAGGTCTTACCACTTGATTTACATAAATATGGATCTGGAGCTGGATTAGGGTTTCTCAGAGAAACCCTAAAAATTCAAACTTTGAATTTCAAACTTATGAAAGGATAAAAAGATGCGCCTTGATGAGTTGATCAAGCTGGTATATTCAGAATTTGAAAATTGCAAAGTTTCAGCCCTCAAATTTTCTTTTCAAACATCTAGATTCACTCTAGAGGACCCTGAATTAGGGTTTGATTTTCTTGGAGCTTCACCCATTCGAAAAGTTCGATCCAAATCTATAAACTTCAATTTTTCCAAGGATCTTCTAGCCATGGTCTCATATTTCAGAAATTCCAACTTTTGTAGAAGCCCTAATTTCTGGCTTCACTAGACAAGACCCCAAACTAGGGTTTAATTTTCCCGGAGCTTCACCCAACCAAAAAGTTCGATCCAAAGCTCTAAACTTTGATTTTTCCAAGGAGCTTCCAGCCATGGTCTCAGATTTTAGAAATTCCAACTTTTGCAGAAGCCCTAATTTTCGGCTTCACTTGACAGGACCCCAATCTAGGGATTGATTTTCTCGGAGCATCACCCAACTAAAAAGTTCAATCCAAAGCTCTAAAATTTGATTTTTCCAAGGAGCTTCCTGCCATGCTCTCATATTTCAGAAATTCCACTTTTTGTGGAAACCCTAATTTTTATGTTAAAATCTGAAAATGCTCAGAATTGAATTATGTTTCGACAGAAAGATGCGACTTGATGAGGAGAGTCATTATATCCTCCTTCCTTTCAATATCTATGGAGATAAACCCAAAAAACAAGAATCCCTAGCTTCCGCAACTGCATAGTGTCTTCATCTTAGGTTAGCTCTGATACCATGTTAATTTTTTAGCATCAATTCAATATGATATAGGATCTTAACTAAGAGAATAACATGTACAACATATCAATCACAAGAAGGAATCACAAGAGACAATAGACACATAGAGTTTCCTTGGGGAAAACCATAAAGGTGAAAAAACCCCAATAACTTCCTCAGAGATAGACAGAGCAATGATACAAAACCCAAGCATACGAGATAGTCTCCTATAAACAGCTTCTCCTCCTCCACTAGTGCACCACTTTCCAATGAGTGTATGTGTGAGAAACTGAATGATCAAATAGAGTGCCTCCCACACTCTATATATAATGGAATTGACTTTCCTAATAACCTTACTAGGTGAGCCTCAACTTAACCACTTAACATAATGCTGACAGGGCTGACCCCCAATAGGGTGGTCTAATAACCCTTTAACCCACATGACTTATATAGGGCCGACCCCATCAAGGTGGTCTAATAACCCATCAAGTATAAGTTACGACACTTACAATATAAATGACGACACTTCCGTATAGAGGAATAATAACATCTCTACAAGAATACAATATACATATGTGAAATACATTCTGAAGTTACAAATACATCAATAATGTTGATCAGTAAGGGAGAGAGAGGTGGTGGGGGAGGGTGTGGGTGATTAGTGGTGGGGAGAAGGATGGGGTTTAAGGGAGAGAAAGAGAAAGAGAGAATGGTGGGGCTAGGGAGATAAGGGAAGATAGAGAAAATGAAATATAGGGTAGGGAGAGAGATAGAGATAGATAGATATATATATAGAGAGAGAGAGAGATTGATTTGGGTTGGCAAGTTGTAATTAGAGGGGTATTAAACGAGAGGGAGAAAGAGATGGAGAGAAAGAGATAGAATGAGGGAGAGAGAGAGCGGGGGGGCAGAAAGGAGGGTCGGTAGGGGGAGTAATAGAGAGATATAGGTATTAGAGGGAAGGGGGTATAAGAGAGAAAAGAGAAGAGAGATAATAGGGATATTAGAGACACAGGGGTATAAGAGGTAAAGAGAGAGAGATAGAGAGAGAGATGAGGGAACAATAAATTGAAGGGGGAGATGGATTAGGGGAGAGAGGGAGAGAGAGATAGAGAGGTAGAGGATTTATTGAGTATTAGAGAGAGAGAGAGAGAGATGTTAACTTGCAGGGGATTGGATTACGGGAGAGAGAGAGAGGTGAGAGAGATAGAGACAGATGGAGGTTATTAGTAAGTGTTATGAGGAATAGGTGAGAGAGAGATAGAGAGAGGTTATTAGTAAGGGTTAGGAGGAAGAGGTGAGTGAGAGAGAGAGAGGTTTTGAGGGATAGAGGGATAGGGTGAGGTTGATTAGTTGTAGGTGTTGTGGGGGTTTGAGGGATAGAGAGAGATATATAGATCATGATGGGGAGATAGATATAGGTGTTTAGTAAATATTAGGGATGTTAGAGAGAAGAGGGTAGGAGGGGGAGAGAGAGATGTGGGGATGGTAAGTTGTAGGGGGAGGCAGATAGAGAGAGAGAGAGAGGATTAAGGGTATAGTGAGTACGGGTAGAGAGAAAGAGAGAGAGAGATAGAGGTATGGTAACTTATAGGGGGAGGTGGATTAGAGGAGAGAGAGAGAGAGAGAGAATGGATTGGGAAGGTGGGGGGGGTGACAAGGGGTTTATGGAATATTAGAAAAGCTAGAGAGAAGGAGGTATAGGGTGTGTATAGAGAGAGAGAGATATAGGGGTAATTTATATGGGGTGGAGAGAGAGAGAGAAAAAAAATTGGGGGTTTTAGGGGGTTAGGAGAAGAGAGAGGGGTACGTGGTAAGCTGTAATGGGAGGGGGATTAATAAAGACAAAGGGATAGAGGGGGGTTAGGGACAGTGGTAGGGAGAGACAGAGGGGTGTAGGGAACATATTAGTAGGGTTAGGGAGATAGAGAGTAGGTTAGGGGTATTTATATTGAGAGAGAGATGGGTGTGTTGAGGGGCTCAATTATAGAGAGAGGGTTAGGGGTTATTTGTAGATGGAGTAGTAGGGTAGATAAACAGTGAGAAAGGGGGTTAATAAGGATTAAGGGGAAGACGAAAGAGAGATATAAAGGGGGAATGTATTTTAGGGGTAGTGGTAGGAGTAGGGTGATGAGAGAGTGAATTAGGGTGTTATTAAGGGTTAGGTATAAGAGGGGAGAGTGAGAGGAGGAGGAGGAGTGGATTTACTTGTAGGGGTAGGAGAAAGGGTGAGAGAGAGAGAGAAAGCGAGACAAAGATGGGTTTAGGGTTTAGGGGTATGTTTCCAAGTAGGGAGGAGAGAGAGAGAGAGAGAGAGAGAGAGAGAGAGAGAGAGGTGGTTGTGGAGGGTGTGGCTGATTAGTGTTGGGGAGGAGGATGGAGTTTCAGGGAGAGAAAAAGAAAGAGATAATGGTGGTGGTAGCGAGGCATGGGTTTAGGGGAGATAAGGGAAGATAGAGAAAATGAAATATAGGGTGGGGAGATAAAGAGAGTGAGCGCGAGAGAGAGAGAGAGGGAGAAGTGGTTGGGCAGGGTGTGGGTGATTAGTCATCAGGAGGAGGATGGGATATGGGGGAGAGAAATGGAAAGAGAGAATAGTGGGTTTAGGGTTTTAGGGGAGATAAGGGAAAATAGAGAAAATGAAATATTGTGTGTGGGGAGAGAGAGAGAGAGAGAGAGATTGGTTGGGTTTGGCAAGTTTCAAGGGGAGGGGTGGTAAGGGAGAGGGAGAGAGATGAAATGAGAGAGAACGAGGGAGAGAGAGAGAGAGGGGTGGTTTGGCTAGGGGTTAGGTGAGAGAGAGAGGGGTGGTTTGGCTAGGGGGTTAGGGGAGAGAGAGATAGGGGTTCGGGTAGAGTATTATGGGAGAGTGTGTGTGTGAGAGAGAGAGAGAGAGGGAGAACTAGGGAGAACTAGGGGTTAGAGGGCATTGGGGGAGAGAGAGGGTTGGGTGGTAAGTTGTAAGTGGACGGGGGTTAGGAGAGACAAAGAGGGAGAGAGGGTTTGGGATAGTAGGAGAGATGGGGGGGCTTAGGGACCGTATGAGTGGGGTTAGGGACATATAAGGAATGTTTCGATCAGTGAGAGTGAGATAGAGGGGGGTGTTAGGGGGGTTGGATTATGAAGAGACGGTTGTGGGTTAGGTGTAGGTGGAGTAGTAGGGTAGAGAAAGAATTGGAGAGGGGGTTAATGAATATTGGGCAAAAGAGAGGAGAGAGAGGAGGAGGAATGGAAGTTAGAGGTAGGGGTAGTATTAGGGTGGGGAGAGAGTGAATTAGGGTTTTATTAAGTGTTAAGGATAAGAGTAGAGATAGAGGGAGGAGGAGTAGGAGCAGGGTGAGTTGTAGGGGGAGGACCATAGGTGTGTGAGAGAGAGAGAGATGTGGGGACAATGAGTTGTAGGGGGAGATGGATTAAGGGAGAGAGAGAGAGGTCATTAGTAAGGGTTAGTGGGAAGATGTGAGAGAGAGATAAAGAGAGATGGATTAAGGGAGAGAGAGAGAGAGAGAGAGAGAGCTTGGGGGAGAGGGGGAGAGGGTGAGGGTTATTAGGTCTATGGGGTGTAGGGGGGTTGGGGGAGAGTAAGCGACAGAGATAGTAATGGGGAGAGAGAGGTAGATGTTTAGTGAATGTTAGGGATTTTAGACAGAAGAGGGTAGGAGAGAGATATATGTGGGGATGGTAAGTTGTAGGGGGAGGTTGATAGAGAGAGAGAGAGAGATGGATGGATGGTAACTTATAAGAGGGTTGATTAGGGAAGAGAGAGAGAGAGAGAGATAGGGAGAGTGATTCAAAACATGGTGTGGGAAGGGGGGAGGGGCAATAAGGGGTTTAGGGAAGATAAGAAAAATTACAGAGAAGGGGTATAATGTGCGGGTATAGAGAGAGAGATGGGGGTAATTTATTGATGGTGGTGAGAGAGAGAGAGAGAGAGGGATAGAGAACATGCAGTTTTATGGGGTTGGGTGAATATAGAGGGGTGCCTGGTAAGTTGTAAGGGGAGGGGGATTAGGAGAGACAAAGAGAGAGGGAAATTTATGGAGAGTAGAAGAGAGAGACAAAGGGGCTTAGGGATCATATTAGTGGGGATAGGGAGAGAGAGGGGTGTGTAATGAGGGTTTGATTATAGAGAGAGGGTCTGGGGTTATTTCTAGATGGAGCAGTAGGATAGAGAAAGAGTGAGAGAGGGGGTTAATAAGGAGTAAGGGGAAGACGGGAGAGAGAGATATAAAGGAGGGATGTATTCAAGGGTTAGGGGGGGATTTGGGTTGTGAGAGAGTCAATTAAGGTGTCATTCAGGGTTAGGTATAAGAGGGGAGAGAGAGAGGATGGAGAATTGGGTTAGTTGTAGGGGTGGAGTAGGGGTGAGAGAGAAAGAGAGATAGAGAGAGATATGGGTTTATGGGTTAGGGTTATTTGGATGAGTAGGGGAGAGAGAGAGAGAGAGAGAGAGAGAGAGAGATGGGTTTAGGGGTTAGGGGTATGCCGACAAGTAAGGGCGAGAGAGAGATAGAGGTGGTGGGGAGGAGGATGGGGTTTTGGGGAGAGAAATAGAACGAGAGAATGGTCGGGTTAGCGGTTTAGGGGAGATAGAAAAAGGGAAAAATAGGGCAGGGAGAGAGAGAGAGAGAGAGAGAGAGAGAGAGAGAGAGAGATTGATTGGGGTTGGAAAGGGGCAAGGGGAGGGGTATTAAGGGATAGGGAGAAAGAGATGGAGAGAGAGAGAGAAAACAATGGAGAGAGAGAGGGGTCCATAGAGGATGGGAGGTGGGGGGAGTAAGACAAAGAGCAAGAGGGGGTGAAGGTGTTGGTTATGGGAAGGGAGAGCAGGAGGGGTATTAGCGAAAGAGAGTCAGGGGTTAGGGTTTGTGAGAGTGAGAGAGGAATGTGTTAGCGGGTTGGGGAGAGAGAGAGAGTGAGAAAGAGGGTCTTAGTAAGCTCTATAGGGAGAGAGAGAGGCAGGAGATTAGTAGAGTGGTGATAGAGTAAAAGGGGATTAGTAAGTGTTGGAGACAGAGAGAGAGAGATGGGGGTACGTTTCATAGGGAGGGGGAATATGAGAGAGAGAGAGAGGGTGGGGTTTGGGTAGGGGTGTTATGAGAGAGAGGGAGCAGGGGTTTGGGTAGGGAGATTAGGGGAGAAAGAGAGGGGTGGTTTGGGTATGGGGATTAGGGGAGAGAGAGGGAGAGACGGGAGTTTGGGTAGGGTATTATGGGGGAGAGAGAGAGGGAGAATAAGGGGTTGGTGGGTTGGGGGAGAAAGAGGGATGGGTGGTAAGTTTTAAGCAGAGGGGGATTAGGAGAGAGAAAGAGAGATAGATAGGGTTGGGGAGCGTAGGAGAGAGAGGGGGGTCTTAGAGAGCATATGAGTGGTGTTAAGGACATAGAGGGAATATTTGGGTTAGTTAGAGTGAGAGAGAGGGGTGTGTTAGGGGGGTTCAATTATAGAGAGAGGGTTGTCAGTTAGGTATAGGTGGAGTAGTAGGGTAGAGAAAGAGTTGGACAAAGGGTTAATAAATATTAGGTGGAAGAGAGGTGAGAGAGATAGGGGGAGGATTAGGGTGGTGTGAGATTGAATTAGGGTGTTATTAAAGGTTAAGGATAAGAGGGGAGAGAGAGAGAGAGAGAGAGAGAGAGAGATGTTAAGAGCTTGCGAGATAGAGATGGGTTTAGGGGTATGTGGAGGAGAGATTGGTTTATGGGTTAGGGGTATTTGGAGGGATATGGGAGAGGGAGAGAGAGAGAGAGAGAGAGAGAGAGAGAGAGAGAGAGAAGGCTAGGGGGGTTGTTTGTGATTAGTCGTGGGGAGGAAGAGGGCAGTTGGGGGAGTGAAAGAGAAAGAGATTATGGTGAGGGAAGGGAGGTATGGGTTTAGGGGAGATAAGGGAAGTTAGGGAAAAGGGGATATGGAGAGAGATAGAGAGATTTATCAGGGTTGGAAAGTTGTAAGGGGAGGGGAATTAGGGGAGAGGGAGAGAGAGTTGGAAAGAGAGAGAGAGGGGGAGAGAGAAAAATGGGAGAGATGAGGGGAATTAGGGGGAGTAAGATAGAGCGGGAGGTGGGGGATAAGGGGGTGTTTATGGGAATAAAGAGTAGGAGGTGGTTTAGGGTTAGAGGGTGGGAAGTTAGGGGTAGTGAGAGTGAGAGATGGTGGGTGTTTGGGAACTGGGTAAAGAGAGAGGGTTGGGGGTTAGGTGCTCATTGAGGAGTATGGGAGAGAGAGTGAGAGAGAGGGGGTTAATAAGGATTAGTGGGAAGACATGTGTGAGAGAGAGAGGGCAGGTGGGGGGTGTTAAAGGTAGGAGATGAGTAGAGTGGTGAGAGAGTGAAAGAGGGGATTAGTAAGTGTTGAGAGAGAGAGAGAGAGAGTGTGGGTGGGGGTAAGTTATAGTGGGGTTTGAATAGGATATGTATATATATATAAAGAGAGAGAGAGAGGGAGGAGGGGGGATTTGGTAGGGTGATTAGGGGAGAGAGAGAAGGGGGGTTGGGTAAGGGGATTGGGGGGGGGGGAGAGAGAGAGAGAGAGAGATGGAGGTATTAGAGGAAAGCGACTATAAGAGAGAATAGAGAATATAGATGGAGGTATAAGAGCGAAGTTAAAAATTATGGATGTAAGAGAGATAGGGGTATACAAGAGAGAGAGAGAGAGAGAGAGAGAGTTAGGTATGTGGGGACAATTAGTTGTAGGGAGAGATGGACTAGGGGAGAGAGAGAGAGGTGTTGGTGAGAGAGAGAGAGAGAGTAAGTTGTAGGCGGGTGGATGAGGGGAGAGAGAGAGGTGATTAATAATAGTTAGGAGGAAGAGGTGAGAGAGAGAGAGAGGTTATTAGTAAGATCTACGAGGAAGAGGTGATTAGTAAGGGTTAGGAGGAAGAGGTGACTATGTGAGAGAGGGAGAGAGAGATTTTGGGGGAGAGGGTGAGGGTAATTAGGTGTAGGGGGTGTAGGGTGGTTGGGGGAGAGTAAGAGATCATGATGAGGAGAGAGATGTAGGGGTTTAGTAAATATTAGGGATGTTATAGAGAAGAGGGTATGAGAGAGACAAATATGTGGGGATGGTAAGTTGTAGGGGGAGGTTGAGAGAGAGAGAGAGAGAGAGAGAGAGAGAGCTTAAGGGATGGTAACTTATAGGTGGGTGGATTAGGGAAGAGAGAGAGAGAGAGAGAGTCAGAGAGGGAGAGATAAAACATGGAGTGGGAAGGGGGGGAGGGGCAGAAAGGGGCTTAGGGAATATTAGGAAAGTTAGAGAGAAATGGGTATAGGGTGGGGCTTGAGAGAGAGATATAGATGGGGGTAATTTATAGTGGGTGTAGAGAGAGAGAGAGAGAGAGAGAGAGAAAACTAGGGGTTTTAGTGGGTTGGGGAAGAGAGAGGGGTGTGTAGTAAGTTTTAAGGGGAGGGGGATTAGGAGAGACAAAGAGAGAGGGGGGGTTTAGGGAGAGTAGGAGAGAGAGATAGAGGGGATTAGAGAGCATATTAGTGGGTTTAGGGAGAGAGAGAGAGGGTATATAGGGGGAAGTGAGAGTTAGAGAGAGAGGGGTGTGTTAGGAGGGTTTGATTATAGAGAGAGGGTAAGGGTTTATTTGTAGGTGGAGTAGTACAATAGAGAAAGAGTGAGAGAGGGGGTTATTAAGGATTAAGTGGAAGATGAGAGAGAGAGAGAGAGATAAAGGAGGAATGTATTTAAGGGGAAGGGGGAGGAGTAGGGTTGTGAGAGAGTGAGTTAAGGTGTTATTGAGGGTTAGGGATAAGAGGGGAGAGAGAGAGAAGGAGGAGGAGTGGGGTTAGCTGTAGGGGGGAGAGAGAGAAAGGGGGTGGGGGAGGGTGTGGGTGATTAGTGGTGAGGAGGATGATGGGGTTTGGGGGAGATAAAGAGAAAGATAGAATGGTGGGGTTAGAGTTTTAGAGGAGACAAGGGAAGGTAGAGAGGGTGGGGTTTGGGTAGGGCGATCATGGGATAGAGGGAGGGGAGGTCTGGGTTGGGAGATTAGGGGATAAAGAGAGATTTATTGAATTAGGGGTTAGAGGGGGTTGGGGGAGAGAGAGGGCTAGGTGGTGAGTCGTAAGGAGAGTGGGATTATGAGAGAGAAAGAGAGAAACAAAGAGGGTTAGGGAGAGTAGGAGAGACAGGGGGGCTTAGGGAGCATATGAGTGGGGTTAGGGACATATATGGCATGTTTGGGATAGTGAGAGTGAGAGATAGGGGGGTGTTAGGGGGGTTCGATTATTGAGAGAGGGTTATGGTTTAAGTTTAGATGGAGCAGTAGGGTAGAGAAAGAGTTGGAGAGGTGGTTAATAAATATTAGGTGAAAGAGAGGAGATAGAGAGAGGAGGAATGGAAGTTTGTTGTAGGGGGGTGATTTGGGTGGTGAGAGAGTGAATTAGGGTGTTATTAAGGGTTAAGGATAATACGGGAGAGACAGAGAGAGGAGGAGGAGGAGTGGGGTTAGTGGTAGTGGGTGGATCAAGGGTGGGGGAGAGAGAGAGAGATGGGTTTAGGGGTTAGGGTTATGTGGAGGAGAGATGGGTTTAGGGGTTGGGGGTATGTGTAGGAGTAGGGGAGAGAGAGAGAGAGAGAGAGAGAGAGAGAGAGAGGGAGGTTGTTGGTGATTATTGGCAGGGAGGAGAAGGGGGGTTGGGTGAGAGAAAGAGAAAGAGATCATGGTGAGGGCATGGAGGTGGGAGTTTAGGGGAGATAAGGGAGGTTAGGAAGAAGGGTATATATAGTGGGGGGGAGAGAGAGAGAGAGAGATATTGATTGGGGTTGGAAAGTTGTAAGTGGATGTGAATTAGGGGAGAGTAAGAGATATGTGGAAAGAAAAAGAGAGAGAAAGAGAGAGGTGGGAGAGAGAAAAATGTGGGGGGGATGAGGGGAAGTAGGGGGAGTAAGAGAGAGCAAGAGGTGGGGTTAAAATGGGGTGTTTATGGTTAGGGAAAGTAGGAGGTGGTTTAGGGTTAGAGGATCAGTGGTTAGGGGTAGTGAGAGTGAGAGAGGAGGGGTGCTTGGGTGTTGGATAGAGATAGAGGGGTGGTGGTTAGGTGTTGGTTGAGGAGTATGGGAGAGAGAGCGAGAGAGAAGGGGTTAATACGTGTGTGTGTGTGAGAGAGAGAGAGAGCGGGTGGGAGGTGTTAGAGGTAGGAGATGAGTATAGTGGTGAGAGAGTGAGAGATGGGATTAGTAAGTGTTGAGAGAGAGAGAGAGAGAGTGGGTAGGGGTAAGTTATATGGGGATTGGAATAGTAGGGAGACTTTGAGGGAGGAGGGGGGTTGGGTAGGGGCATTAGGGAAGAGATTGATAGAGTGGGGGGTTTGTAGGGGTATTAGGGGATAGAGAGAGAGAGAGAGAGGTATTAGAGGGAAGCGGGTATAAAAGAGCGTAACAAAGATAGATGGAGGTATAAGAGAGAAGTTAAAACTTAGGTTAGTTAGAGAGACAGGGGTATACAAGAGAGAGAGAGAGATACAATGAGTTGCAGGGGGAGATGGATTAGGGGAAAGAGATAAGGAGAGAGAGAGATAGATAGATGTTAAGTTGTAGGGGGTTGATTAGAGGATTGGGATAGTTGATTAGTAAGAGTTAGGAGGAAGAGGGGAGAGAAAGAGAGAGGTTATTAGTAAGGGTTAGGAGGAAGGGGTGTGAGAGAGATAGAGAGAGGTGATTATTAATGGTTAGGAGGAAGAGGCGAGTGTGAGAGAGTTCAGTAGAGAGGGTGAAGGTGATTATGTGTAAGGCGTGTAGCATGGTTGGGGTAGAATAAGAGATAGAGATTGTGATGGGGAGAGAGAGGTAGGGGTTTAGTAAATATTAGCGATGCTAGAGAGAAGAGGGTACGAGAGAAAGAGAGATATGTGGGGATGATAAGTTGTAGGGGGAGGTTGAGAGGGAGAGAGAGAGATGGAGGGATGATAACTTATAGGTGGGTGGATGAGAGAGAGAGAGAGAGAGAGATACAAAACATTGTGTAGGAAGGGAGGGACAGGCTCCAAGGGGTATAGGGAAGATTTGTAAATTTAGAGAGAAGGAGGTATAGGGCATGGGTAGAGAAAAAGAGAGATGATGGTAATTTATAGGGGGTCGAGAGAGAAAGAGAACTAGGGCTTTTAGGGGGTTGGGAGAAGAGAGAGGGGTGCATGTTGGGTTGTAAGGGGAGCGAGATTAGGAGAGACAAAGAGAGAGGGGGTGTTTAGGGAGAGAATGAGAGAGAGACTGAGGGGCTTAGGGATCATATTAGTTGTGTTAGGGAGAGAGAGAGGGCAGGTTGGGGGTAGTGAGAGTGAGAGAGAGAGGGGTGTGTTAGGGGGGTTTTATTATAGAGAGAGGGTTGAGGGTTATCTGTATGTAAATAAGGAGTAAGAGGAAGACAAGAGAGAGTTAGAGATAAAGGAGGAATGCATTTAAGGGGTACGGGGAGGAGTAGTGTTGTGAGAGACTGAACTAAGTGTATTTATAAGAGGGGAGAGACAGAGGAGGAGTAGGAGTGGGGTTAGTTGTATGGGAAGGAGTATGGGTGTGTGTGTGAGAGAGAGAGAGAAATAGAGAGAGATGGTATTAAGGATTAGCGTTATGTAGACAAGTAGGGGGAGAGAGAGAGAGAGAGAGAGAGAGAGAGAGAGAGATTTGTTTTGGGGTTAGGGTATGTCAATGAGTAGGGGAGAGAGAGAGAGAGAGGTGGTGGGGGAGGGTGTGGGTGATTAGTGGTGGGGAGGAGGATGGGGTTTGGGGGAGAGGAAGAGAGAGAGAATGGTGGGGTTAGGGAGATAAGGGAAGCCAGAGAAAAGTAAATATAGGGTAGGGAGAGAGAGAGAGAGAGAGAGAGAGAGAGAGATTGATTTGGGTTGGCAAGTTGTAATTGGAGGGGTATTAAGGGAGAGGGAGAGAGAGATCAAGAGAGAGAGATAGAACGTGGGAGAGAGAAAGAGGGGGGCAGAAAGGAGGGTAGGTAGGTGGAGTAATACAAAGAGGGAGATGGGGCCAAATCAGTTTTTTATGGGAAGATAGAGTAGGAAATGGGTAAGTGATAGATAGTGGGGGGTTGGGGGTTGTGAGAGTGAGAGAGAGGGGGGTGTTAGGGGGTTGAGGAGAGAGAGAGTGAGAGTGAGAGAGAGGGTGTTAGTAAGGGCTAGAGAGAGAGAGAGAGGCAGGAGATGAGTATAGTGGTGAGAGAGTAAGAGCGGACTAATAAGTGTTGGAGATAGAGAGATATGAGGGTAAGTTATAGGGGGATGGGGAATAGGAGAAAGAGAGAGAGAGGGAAAGGGGGGGTTTGGGTACTGGAATTAGGGGAGAGAGAGTAGGGGGTTTGGGTAGGGGGATTAGGGGAGAGAGAGAGGGGGGGTTTGTTTTCTTAGTGGGATTATGGGAGAGAGAGAGAGACAGGCGGGCTTGGGTAGAGTATTATGGGGGAGAGAGAGAGAGAGAGAGAGAGAGAAATAGGGGTTTTAGGGGGATGGTGGGAGAGAGGGGTGGGTTGTAAGTTTTAAGGGTAAGGTTATTAGGAGAGACAAAGAGAGAGAGAGGGGGTTTAGGGAGAGATGGGGACATAAATCAAGTAGATTAGGGAGAGTATGAGTGGGGTTAGGGACTCAAAGGGCATGTTAGGGGTAGTAAGAGTGAGAGAGATGGGGGTGTTAGGGGGTTTAATTATAGAGAGAGGGTTATGGGTTAGTTGTAGGTTGAGTAGTAGGGTGGAGAAAGAGTTAGAGAGGGGGTTAGTAAATATTATGCAGAAGAGAGGAGAGAGAGAGAGAGGAGGAATGGAAGTTCTATGTAGGGTTCTTAGTAGTAGGGTTTTGTTAATGGTTATGGATAAGAGGGGAGAGAGAGGAGGAGGAGGAGGAGTTGGGTTACTTGTAGGGAGAGGAGCATGGGTGGGAGGGAGAGAGAGAGAGAGAGAGAGAGAGAGAGGGTGGGGGGGAGGAGGAGGGTTGGGAGAGAGAAAGAGATCATGGTGGGTGTAGGTAGGTAAGGGATTAGGGGTTTACAAGAGATAAGGGAAGTTAGGTAGAAGGGGATATAACTTGGGGGTAGAGAGAGACATATAGTATATATATATATATATATAGAGAGAGAGAGAGAGAGAGAGACATTGATTGGGATTGGAAAGTTGTAAGGTGAGGGGTATTGTGGGAGTGGAAGAGAGAGATGAGGGGAGAGAAAGATGGAAGGTAGGGGGAGTAAGAAAGATAGTGGGGGATGAAGGGTGTGGTTATGGGAAGGGAGAGTAGGACAGGGGTTAGGGGTAGTGAGATTGTGAGAGGGGGGGTGTTAGGTGATTAAGGAGATAGAAAGGGGTGGGGGTTAGGTGTAGGTTATAGATTAGGGGAGAGAGATTGAGAAAGAGTGGTTTAATAGCAGTTAGGGGGAAGAAGTGTGAGAGAGATACAGCGGGGGTGTGCTAAAGGTAGGAAATGAGTAGAGTGGTGAAAGAGTGAGAAAAAGTTTAGTAAGTGTTGAGAGAGAGAGAGAGTGAGTGAGTGAGAGAGAGTGGGGGGGTAAGTTATAGGGGGGAATATGATAGGGAGAGGGGTGTGTTAGTTAGGCGGATTATGGGAGAGAGAGAGAGAGGTACTAGAGGGAAGGGAGTATAAGAGAGAAGAGAGAAGGGGGTATATTAAGAGAGAAGAGAGAAGAGGAATATTAGGGATGTTCGAGAGAAGGGGGTATAAGAGAGAGAGAGAGAGAGAGAGATGTGGGGATGATAAGTTTTAGGGGGAGGTGGATTAGGGAGAGAGAGAAAGAGGGCTTAGTGAGATGGAGAGAAAGATCGAGAGAGAGAGTCGATGGGTGGTAGCAGACGGCATGGGTGATTAGGGGTATGGCAAGTAGGTCTGTTTGTGGACAGAAAAGATAGAGATTGTGGTGGGGATACAGCTGTAGGGATTTAAGAAATATTAGTGATTTTAGAGATAAGGGTGGGTATAGGTTGGGGGCATAGAGAGTGAGAGTACGAGAGAGGGGGTGTGAGGGGGTTGTTGGAGACAATGAGGGCTGGTGGTTATGTGTGGGTGGAGGAATAGGTTGGATAGTGAGGGAGAGGTGATTAGTAAGGGTTAGGTGGAAGAGATAAGAGAGAGAGAGAGACAAAGAGGAATGAGGGTTAAAGGTAAGGTGAGGAGTGCAGTGGTGAGAGAGTTAGAGAGGGGGTTAGTGAGGGTAAGAGATAGAGAGGCTTAGGGAGAATATAAGTGGGTTTAGGGAGAGAGAGAGGAGGAGTTAGTTGTAGTGAGTGTGTGTGAGAGAGAGTGGGGGAGTATTAGCACGTTAGGGGAGAAAGAGTGGGCTGATGGTTAGGTAGAGGTGGATGAGTAGGGTAGATATATATATATAGAGAGAGAGAGAGAGAAAGAGGAGGAAGAGTAGGGGAATGAGTGAGTGATAGAGGGTGTTAGTAATGGTTAGGGAGAGTTGGGGAGAGGGAGAGGATAGTTTTAAGTGGTAGGAGGAGGAATAGGTGGATTTCAGAGAGAGAGAGATGCTAAGGGTTAGGTCACATAGAGATGGGTGTGTAGTACGTGGTTGGGGGTGGGGGATTAAGAGAAAGAGAGTGGTGGGTTAGAAGGAGGAAGAGTAGAAGAGAGAAATAGGGGCTTAGGGAGACTATAAGCTGGGTTAGCGAGAGAGAGAGGGGGCGTAGTTGTAGTGATATTATGCGATAAAGTGGGAGAGTTGTGGGTTTAGTGAAGGTGGAGGTGTAGGGTAGAGAGAGAGTGAAAGAGGGGGTAACTAAGGGTTAGGGGGGATAGAGAGAGATAGAGAGGATAGGGAGAGAGAAGTAGGTTGGGTAGGTGGATTAGGGGAGACACAGATTCAGAGAGAGTGGGGGGTTGGGTAGGATATTAGGGGGGGGGGAGAGAGAGAGAGAGAGAGAGAGAGAGAGAGAGATAGAATTAGGGTTTTAGGGGTTGGGGGAAGAGAGAGGGGTGGTTGGTATGTTGCAAGGGGAGGGAGATTAGGATAGACAAAGAGAGAGGGGGGGGTTAGTGAGAATATGAGAGAGAAGGGGGGACTTAGGCAGTGTATGAGTGGGGATGTTAGGGGGGTTACATTATAGCGAGAGGGTTGGGGGCTAGGTGTAGGTGGAGTACTAGGGTAGAGAAATAGTTAGAGAAGAGCTTAATAAGATTAGGGGGAAGAGATGAGAGAGAGAGAGAGAGTTTGAATGGATGTTATAGGTAGGAGGAGAAACATGGTAGTTGGAGAGTGAATTAGGGTTTTATTAAGGGTTAGGTGTAAGAAGGGAGAGAGAGAGAGGAGGAGGAGGAGTGGGGTTTATTTTAGGGGAGGAGCAAGGGTGAGAGAGAGAGAGGGGGATGTTAGGAGGTTGGGAGACAAATATGGGTTTAGAGGTTAGGGGTATATGGAGGAGTAGGGGAGAGAGACAGAGAGAGGGAGAGGGAGGGTGTTGGTGATTAGCAGTGGGGAGGAGGAGGGGGCTTGGGGGAGAGAAAGGGAAAGAGATCATGGTGAGTGTAGGGAGGTAGGGGTTTAGGCGAGATAATGGAAGCTAGGGAGAATGGGATATAGGGTACAGAGAGAGAGATAGAGATAGATAGAGAGAGAGAGAGAGAGTAATTGATTAGGGTTGGAAAGTGGTAAGGGGAGGGGTATTAGGGAAGAAGGAGAAAGAGATGTAAAGTGAGAGACAGAGGAGAGAGAAAAAGGGGGCGACGGTGATGGAGGTAGGGAGAGTAATAGAGAGTGAAAGATGGGGGCGAAGGGGGTGGTTATGGGAAGGGAGAGTAGGAGGTGGTTTAGTGTTAGAGATGCAAGGGTTAGGGGTATTGAAAGTGAGAGAAGGGGGGTGTTAGGGTGTTGGGTAGAAAGAGAGGAGTAGGGGTTAGGTGTAGGTTGAGGAGTATGCAAGAGAGAGTGGGAGAGAGAGTAGAGGTTTTTCTGAGTAGAGGTTGTATCTGCAGTGAGAAGGGGGTTAATAAGGGTTAGGGGTAAGAGGTGTGTGAGAGAGAGAGAGCAAGTGGGGGGTGTTATAGGTAGGAGATGAGTAGAGGGGTGAGAGAGAGAGAGAGAGAGTGGGAATATAAGAGAGAGAGGGGGGTTGGGTAGGGGGATTAGGGGAGAGAGAGAGAGAAAGAGAGAGAGAGATGGAGGTATTAGAGGGAAGGGGATATATAAGAGAATATAGAAGAGAGATGGAGGTATAAGAGAGAAGAGAAATTTTAGGGATCTTAGAGAGATGGGGGTATAAGGGATAGATAGAGAGACATATAGAGAGAGAGGAGTTAATGTGTAGGAGAGAGAGAGATCAAGAGAGAGAGAGAGAGAGAGAGAGAGAGAGAGAGAGAGAGATGGTAAGTTGTAAGGGGGGTGGATTAGGGGAGAGAGAGAGAGAGAGGTGATTAGTAAGGGTTAGGATGAAGAGGTGAGAGAGAGGTCATTAATAAGGGTTAGGAGGAAGAGGTCACAGAGAGATAGAGAGAGGTCATTAGTAAGGGTTAGGAGGAATAGGTCAGTGAGACAGAGAGAGATAGAGTTCGAGGAAGAGGGGGAGAGGGTGAGAGGGTGAGGGTGATTAGGTGTTGGGGGTATATGGGGGTTGGGAGGGATAAATAGATGGAGATAATGATGGGGAGAGAGAGGTAGCAGTTTAGTAAACATTAGGGATGTTAGAGAGAAGAGGGTATTAGAGAGAGAGAGATGTGGGTATGGTAAGTTGTACGTGGAGGTGGATACAGAGAGAGAGAGAGAGAGAGATATAGAGAGAGTTAGGCATATAGGGAGTAGGGGGAAGAGAGAGAGATAAAGGAATGGCAATTTATAGGGGGACATGGATTAGGGGATGCAAAGAGAGATAAATAAATAGAGAGAGAGAGAGAGAGAGAGAGAGAGAGAGAGAGAGAGAGAGATAAAACATGTTGTGGGAATGGGGAGGGGCGGGAAGGAGTTTGGGGGAGTTTACGAAAGTTAAATAGAAGGGCGTATAGGGTGGGTGGAGAGAGCGAGAGAGAGAGAGAGAGATGGTGGTAATATATAAGTGGTGGAGAGAGATAGAGAGAGGGAGAGAAAACTAAAGGATTTAGGGGGTTGGGGGAAGAGAGAGGGGTGCATGGTAAGTTGTTAGGGGAGGGGGATTGGGAGAGACAAATATAGAGAGAGGGGTTAGGGAGAGTACGAGAGAGAGGTAGAGGGGATTAGGGATCATATTAGTGGGTTTAGGGATAGATATGGAATGTTAGGGGTAGTGAGAGTGAGAAAGAGAGGGGTGTGTTATGGGTGCTCAATTATAGAGAGAGGGTTGGGGGTTATTCGTAGGTGGAGTAGTAGGGTTGAGAAAGAGTGAGAGGGGGTTAATAAGGAGGAAGGGGAATATGGGAGAGAGAGAGATAAATGAGGAATGTACTATAGGGGTAGGGGGGATTAGGGTGTTATTAATGGTTAGGGATAAGAGGGGGGAGAGAGGAGGAGGAGGAGGAGTAGGGGTGTGTGTGTGCATGTGAGAGAGATAGAGATAGAGAGAGATGGGTTTAGGGGTTAGGGGTATGTGGACAAGAGAGAGAGAGAGAGAGAGAGAGATTTGGTGGGCGAGCATGTGGGTGATTAGTGGTGTTGAGGAGGATGGGGTTAGGGGGAGAGAAAGATAAATATAGAATGGTGGGGGTAGGGATGTAGGGGTTTAGGTGGGAGAGAGAGAGAGAGAGAGATTAAAGTCAAAAAGTGGTAAGGGGAGGGGTATTAAGGGAGAGGGAGAGAGAGTTGGAGAGAGAGAGAGAGAGAGAGAGAACAAGGAAGAGAGGAGGGGAGGTATGAGGAGTAAGAAAAAGAGGGAGAGGGTGGTGAAGGGGTTGGTTATGGGATGAAAGAGTAGGATGGGTGTTAGGTGTAGAGGAGACGCATGTTCTGGGGTTGCAGAGAGAGGGTATTAAGAAGGGCTAGAGAGAGACAAATAGTACATGAGTAGAGTCGTGAGAGAGTAAGAGGGGATTAGTAAGTGTTGGAGAGAGAGAGAGAAATGGGGGTAATTTATACAAAGAGGGGGAACAGGAGAGAGAGAGAGATCTAAGAGAGAGAGAGAGAGAGAGGGAGAGCGATGGGTGTAATTTAGAGGGGGGTATAGAAGAGAGAGAGAGGGAGAGAGAGGGGGGGTTGTTTGGGTAGCAGCATTAGGGGAGAGAGAGAGGGGGATTTTTTGGTAGTGGGATTAAGGGAGAGAGAGAGAGCAGGTAATTTTGGTAGGGGGATTAGGGGGGGGGGAGAGAGAGAGAGAGAGAGAGAGAGAGAGAGAGAGAGAGAGAGGGACAGAGAGAGAGGGGGGGTTGGGTAGGGTATTATGGGAGAGATAGAGAGATAGAGAGAGGGAACTAGAGGGTTTTAGGGGGTTAGGGGGGAGAGAGGGGTTGGCAAAAAGCTGCAAGGGGAGAAGGATTAGGAGAGACAAAGAGAGATGGGGGGTTAGGGAGAGTAGGAGAGAGAGAGGGAGTTCTTAGGGAGCTTATGAGTGGGGTTAGGGACAAAAAGGGCATCTTAGGGGAAGTGAGACTGAGAGAGAGGGGGGTGTTAGGGGGTTCGATTATAGAGAGAGGATTGTGGGTTAGGTGTAGGTGGAATAGTAGGGTAGAGAAAGAGTTATATAGGTGGTTAATAAAGATTAGGAGGAAGATAAGAGAGAGAGAGAGAGAGGAGGAATCAAAGTTAGAGGTAGGGGGAGGATTATGGTTGTGAGAGACTTAATTAGGGTGTTATTAAGGGTTAGAGATAAGAGGGGAGAGAGGGGAGGAGGAGTAGTGGGATTAGTTGTAGAGGGAGGAGCAACAGTGGTAGAGAGAGAGAGAGATGTTAGGAGGTTGGGAGAGAGAGATGGGTTTAGGGTTTAGGGGTATGTGGAGGAGTAGGGGAGAGAGAGAGAGAGAGGGGGGGTGGGGGAGGGTGTGGGTGATTAGTGGTGGGGATGAGGAATGGGGTTTGGAGAAAGAAAGAGAGCATGGTGGGTGTATGTAGTTCAGGGTTCAAGAGTTTAGGAGAGATAAGGGAAGTTAGGTAGAAGGGGATATAGAGTGGGGGGAGAGAGAGAGAGAGAGAGAGATTAAGATTGGAAAGTGGTAAGGTGAGGGGTATTAAGGGAGAGGCAGAGAGGGATGGAAAGAGAGAGAGGGGTGAGGGAGGTATGGGGAGTAAGTAAGAGAGAGAGGGTAGATGAAGGGGGTGGTTATGTGAAGGGAGATTATGAGTGGGGTTAGGGGTAGTGAAAGTGAGAGAGTGGGGTTGTTAGGGGGTTGGGGAGAGAGAGTGGGATTTGGGTTAGGTGTAGGTTAAGGAGTAGGAGAGAGAGAGTGACAGAGAGGGGGTTAATAAGGTTTAGGGGGGAGAGGTGTGTGTGTGAGAGAGAGGGGGGGGTTTAAAGGTAGGAGATGAGTAGAGTGGTGAGAGAGTGAGAGAGAGAGATTAGTAAGTGTTGAGAGAGAGAGAGAAAGAGAGAGAGTGGGGGTTGTAGTTTATATGGGGAGGGGGAATATGAGAAATAGAGAGAGGAGGGAGAGGGTGGTGGGGTTAGTTAGGGGAATTAAGGAGGGGGGGGTAGGGAGAGAGAGAGAGAGATAGAGAGAGAGATTGGGATTAGAGGGAAGGGAGTATAAGAGAGAAGAGAGAAGGGGGTATAATAGACAAGAGAGAAGATATATGGAGGTATAAGAGAGAGAGAGAGATGTGGGGAAGATAAATTGTAGGGGGAGGGTGATTAAGGGAGAGATACAGATAGGGGTTAGTGAGAAGGAGGGAGAGAGAGAGAGAGAGAGAGAGAGAGAGAGAGAGAGAGTCGATGGGTGGTACGGGAGGGCATGGGTGATTAGGGATATGGTGAGTAGATTGGTTGGTGAAGAGAAAGAGATAGATATTGTGGTGGGGAGAGAGTTGTAGGGCTTTAAGGAATATTAGTGATTTTAGAGATAAGGGTGGGTAGAGGTTGGGGGCAGAGAGAGTGAGAGTGAGAGAGAGGGGGTGTTAGGGAGTTGGTGGAGACAATGAGCGGTGGTGGTTATGTATAGCTCAAGAAATAGGTTGGAGAGTGAGGGAGAAGTGATTAGTAAGGGTTAGGCAGAAAAGATCTGACAGAGAGAGAGAGAGAGAAACAGTGGTTAAAGGTAGGGTGAGGAGTGTAGTTGTGAGAGAGTGAGAGAGGGGGTTAGTAAGGGTAAGAGATAGAGAGTTTTAGGGATAATATGAATGGGTTTAGGGAGAGAGAGGATGGGTTAGGGTTAGTGAGAGTGAGTGAGAGCGAGTGGAGGAGTGTTAGCGGTTTAGGTGAGAAAGAGTAGGCTGGTGGTTAGGTGGAGGTGAAGAAGTAGAATTTATAAAGAGATAAAGAGAGGACGAAGAGGAGTAGGGGAATGAGTGAGTGAAAGAAGGTGTTAGTAAGGGTTAGGGAGAGATGGGGAGAGAGAGAGAGAGAGAGAGAGGATGGGTTTAAGTGGTAGGGGGAGGAATAGGTGGATTTGAGAGAGATAGAGAGATGTTAGGGGGTTGGGGGACATATAGATGGGTGTGTAGTAGGTTGTAAGGGGTGGGGGATTAAGAGAGAGAGAGAGGGGGGCGGTTAGTATGAGGAAGAGTAGGAAAGAAAAATAGGGGCTTAGGGAGACTATAATTTGGGTTAGCTAAAGAGACGGGGGGTTAGATGTAGTGATACTATGTGAGAGAGATGGGGGTCTTTTAGGGGGGTGGGGGAAAGAGGAATAGGTTTGGGTTCAATGAAGGTGGAGGTGTAGGGTAGAGAGAGTGCGAGAGCAGGTTAGTAAGGTTTAGAGGGAAGAGAGATAGCGAGAGAGAGAGAGGAGAGAGAGAGAGAGGGGGGGTTCAAGTAGGGGGATTAGGGGAGAGAGAGAGCGGGGGGGTTCAAGTAGGGGGATTAGGGGAGAGAGAGAGTGGGGGGTTGTGTAGGGTATTAGGAGAGAGAGAGAGAGAACTAGGGTTTAAGGGGGTTAGGGAGAGAGAGAGAGAACTAGGGTTTTATGGGGTTGGGGGGAGAGAGAGAGAAATAGAGTTTTAGGGGATTGGAGAGAGAGAGAGAGAGAGAGAGAGAGAGATATTAATAGGGTTGTAGGGGGTTGGGGGGAGAGAGAAGGGTGTGTGGTAAGTTGTAAGGGGAGGGGATTAGGAGAGACAAAGAGAGACTATAAGTTTGGTTAGCTAGAGAGAGCGGGGGGGTTATATGTAGCGATACTATGTGAGAGAGATGGGGGTCTGTTAGGGGGTTGGGGAAAGAGGGAGAGGTGTGGGTTCAATGAAGGTGGAGGTGTACGGTAGAGAGAGTGCGAGAGGGGGTTAGTAAGGGTTAGGGGGAAGAGAGATAAAGATAGAGAGGAGAGAGAGAGAGAGAGCATGGGGTTTTTGGTAGGGGGATTGGGGGAGAGAGAGAGTGGCGAGGTTGTGTAGTGTAATAGGGGAGAGAGAGAGAGAGAGAAAGAACTAGGGTTTTACATGGTTGGGAGAGAGAGAGAGAGAACTAGGGTTTTAGGGGGTTGGGGGGAGAGAGAAGCGTGTGTGGTAATTTGTAAGGGTAGGGGTATTAGGAGAGACAAAGAGAGAGGTGGGGTTAGGGAGAATATGAGAGAGAGAGAGGGCGTCTAAGGGAGTGTGTGAGTGTGGTTAGGGAGAGAGAGGGCATGTTAGGGGTAGTGAGTGAGAGAGAGAGAGAGGGAAGGGGGTGTTAGGGGGGTTCCATTGTAGAAAGAGTGTTGCAAGTTAGGTTTAGGTGGAGTAGTAGGGTATAGAAAGAGCTAGAGAGGGGGTTAATAATATTAGGAGGAAGAGATGAGAGAGAGAGAGGAGGAATGGATGTTATAGGTAGGAGGAGGAGTATGGTGGTTGGAGAGTGAATTAGGGTGTTATCAAGGGTTAGGGATGAGAAGGGAGAGAGATAGAGAGAGAGATGTTAGGAGGTTGGGAGACATAGATGGGTTTAGGGGTTAGGGGTATGTGGAGGAGTAGGTGAGAGAGATAGAGAGAGGGTGAGGGAGGGAGTTGGTGATTAGCAGTGGCGAGGAGGAGGGGGTTGGTAGAGAGAAAGAGAAAGAGATCACAGTGAGGGTAGGGAGGTATGGTTTTAGGGGCTTAGGGCAGGTAAGGGAAGTTAGGGAGAAAGTGATATATATATATATATATATATATAGAGAGAGAGAGAGAGAGAGAGAGAGAGATTGGGGTTGTAAAGTGGTAAGGGGAGGGGTATTATGGGAGAAGGAGAGAAAGAGAGAGAGGGGGGAGAGAGAAAAAGGGGGGGATACAAGGGGAGGTATGTGGAGTAATATAAAGTGAGAGGTTGGGGGCGAATGGGGTGGTTATGGGAAGGTAGAGTAGGAGGTGGTTTAAGGGTAGTGAGAATGAGAGAGGGGAGTGTAAGGGCATTGGGTAGAGAGAGGGGGGTAGGGGTTAGGTGTAGGTTGAGGAGTATGGTAGAGAGAGTGAGAGAGAGGGGTTTAAAAAGGGTTAGGGGTAAGAAGTGTGTGTGAGAGAGAGCAGTAATTGGGGGTTGTTAGAGGTAGGAGATGAGTAGATGGTGAGAGAGTGAGAGAGGGTATTAGTAAGTGTTGAGAGAGAGAGAGAGAGAGAGAGAGAGAGAGTGGGTGGGGGTAAGTTATAGGGGGGTAGGTATAGTAGAGAGAGAGAGGAGGGGTTTGGTAGGGGGATTATGGGGGGGAGAGAGAGAGAGAGGTATTAGAGGGAAGGGGGTATACACGAGAATAGAGAAGAGAAATGGAGGTATAAGAGAGAAGATAAATATTACGGATGTTAGAGAGACATGGGTATAAGAGAGAGAGAGAGAGAGGGAGATGTGGGGACGATAAGTTGTAGGGGGATATGGATTAGAATAGAGAGAGAGGGGGGGAATTAATGAGTAGGAGAGAAAGATAGAGAGAGAGAGAGAGAGATGGTAGGTTGTAAGGGGGGAAGATTAGGGGAGAGAGAGAGAGAGAGGTGATTAGTAAGGGTTAGGATTAAGAGGTGAGAGAGAGATAGAGAGGTTATTAGTAAGATTTATGAGGAAGAGGTGAGTGTGAGAGAGAGAGAGAGATAAAGTTTAAGGGGGAGAGGGTGAGGACGATTAGGTGTAGGGGGTGTAGGGGGTTGGGAAAGAGAAAGATATAGAGATCATGATTGGGAGAGAGATATAGGGGTTTAATAAATATTAGGGATATTAAAGAGAAAAGGGTATTAGAGAGAGAGAGAGATGTGGGGATGGTGAGTTGTAGGGGGAGGTGGATAGAGAGAGAAAGAGATAGAGAAAGAGAGAGCTAGAGGGTTAGGAATAGAGGGAGTAGGGGGAAGAGAGAGAGAGAGAGAGATAGAGAGAGAGAGAAAGATAGAGAGAGAGAGAGAGAGGGATGGTAACTTATAGGGGGAGGTGGATTAGGGGAGAGAGAGAGAGAGAGAGAGAGAGAGAGAGAGAGAAAACATGGTGTGGGAAGGGGGGAGGGATGATAAGGCGTTTAGGAAAGACTAGGAAAGATAGAAAGAAGGGGGTATACTATGTGGGTAGATAGAGAGAGAGATATGGGGGTAATTTATAAGGGGTGGATAGAGAGAGAGAGAGAGAGAGAGAGAGAGAAAGAACCGAGGGTTTTATGGGGTTGGGGGAAGAGAGAGGGGTGTCTGGTAAGTTGTAAGGGGAGGGGGATTAGGAGAGACAAATAGAGAGAGGGGGGGATAAGGAGAGTAGGAGAGAAAGGCAGAGTGGCTTAGGGATCATATTAATGGGGTTAGGGAGAGAGAGGTAAAGTTAGGGGTAGTGAGAGTGAGAGAGAGGGGTGTGTTAGGGGGGTTTGATTATAGAGAGAGGGTTGGGGGTTATTTGTAGGTGGATTAGTAGTGTAGAGAAAGAGTGAGAGTGGGGATTAATAAGGAGTAAGGGGAAGACATGAGAGAGAGAGAGAGAGAGATAAAGGGGGAATGTATTTTAGGGGTAGGGAGGAGTAGGGTGGTGAGAGAGTGAATTAGGGTGTTATTAAGGGTTAGGGATAAGAGGGGAGAGAGAGAGAGGAGGAGGATGAGTGGGATTAGTTGTAGAGAGAGAGAGAGAGAGAGAGAGAGAGCAAGAGAGAGATGGGTTTAGGCGTTAGGGATATGTGGACGAGTAGGGGAGAGAGAGAGAGAGAGAGAGAGAGAGGTTGTGGGGGAGGGTGTGGGTGATTAGTGGTGGGGAGGATGATGGGGTTTGGGGGAGAGAAAGAGAAAGAGAGAAGGATGGGAGTAGGGAGGTAGGGGCTTAGGGGAGATAAGGGAAGATTGAGAAAAGGATATATAGGGTGGAGAGAGAGAGAGAGAGAGAGAGAGAGAGAGAGATTGGTGTTGGAAAGTGGTATTAAGGGAGAGGAAGAGAGAGATGGAGAGAGAGAGGGGGGGGCTAAGACGAGGGGAGGTAAGGGGAGTAGGAAAAAGAGGGAGATGGGGGTGAAGGGGTTGGTTATGGGAAGAAAGAGTAGGATGGGGGTTATGGGTAGATGGGGGGTGTTAGGGGGTTGGGGAGAGAGAGGTTGTTAATAAGGGCTATAGAGAGAGAGAGAGAGAGAGAAAGATAGAGGTAGTATATGAGTAGAGTGGTTAGAGAGTAAGAGGGGATTAGTTAGTGTTGGAGAGAGAGAGAGAGAGAGAGAAATGGGGGTAAGTTATAGGGGGGAATAGGAGAGAGAGAGAGCCAAGAGAGAGAGAGAGAGGTAATTTATAAGGGAGGGAGAGAGAGAGAGAGAGAGTGGGGGGGGGGTTGGGTAGGGGGATTATGGTAGAGAGAGAGAGAGGAGGTGGTTTGGGTAAGGGTATTAGGAGAGAGAGAGAGAGAGAGAGAGAGAGAGAGAGACCAAACTGGGAGTTTTAGGGGGTTGGGTGGGGGAGAGAGGGGTGGGTGGTAACTTGTAAGGGGAGGGGGATTAGTAGAGACAAAAAGAGAGAGGGGGGCTTAGGGAGCGCATGAGTGGGGTTAGGGACATATAGAGGGCATGTTAGGGGTAGTGAGAGTGAGAGAGGGGGGGATGTTAGGGGGGTTCTATTATAGAGAGAGGGTTGTGGGTGTAAGTGGAGTAGTAGGGTAGAGAAAGAGTTATATAGGGGGTTAATAAATATTAGGGGGGAGAGAGGAGAGAGAGAGTGGAGGAATGGAAGTTAATGGTCGTGGGATGAGTAGGGTGGTGAGAGAGTGAATTAGGGTGTTATTAAGGGTTAGGGATAAGAGAGAGAAAGAGAGATATGTTACTAGGTTGGGAGAGATAGATGGGTTTATGGGTTAGGGGTATGTGGAGGAGAGAGAGAGAGAGAGAGAGAGAGAGGTGGGTCGGGGAGGGCGTGGGTGATTAGTGGTGGGGAGGAGGAGGGTGGTTGGGAGAGAGAGAGAGAAAGAGATCATCATGGTGTAGGTAGGTAAGGGTTTAGGGGTTTAGGAGAGATAAGGGAAGTTATGTAGAAGGGGATATAGGGTGTGGGGGGAGAGAGAGGGAGAGAGAGAGAGAGAGTCTAATTGGGGTTGGAAACTAGTTAGGGGAGGGGTATTATAGGAGAGGGAGAGAAAAAGAGGGGAGGTAGGGGGAGTAATAAAGAGAGACACGGGGGGAGAAGGGAGTGGTTATGGTAAGGGAGAGTAGGAGGGGGGTTAGTGGTAGTGAGAGTGAGGGAGGGGGGGTGTTAGGGAATTAGGGAGAGAGAGAGAGAGAATTGGGGGTTAGGTGTAGGTTAAGGAGTAGGGGAGAGAGAGTGAGAGAGAGGGGGTTAATAAGGGTTATGGGGAACATATGTGAGAGAGAGGGAGAGATCTGAGGGGAGTTAAATGTAGGAGATGAGTAGAGTGGTGAGAGAGTTAGATAGGGGATTAGTAAGTGTTGGGAGAGAGGGAGAGAGAGAGAGAGTATGGGGGGGGGTATGTTATAGGGTGAGGGGGACTGTGACAGAGAGAGAGGGGGGGTGGGGTTGGAGAGAGAGAGAGAGAGAGAAGGGGGTATATGAGAGAAGAGAAGAGATATGGAGGTATAAGAGATAAGAGAAATATTAAGGATGTTAGAGAGAATAGGGTATAAGAGAGAGAGAGAGAGAGAGAGAGAGAGAGATTTAGGGGGTATAAGTTGTAGGCAGAGGTGGATTAGAGGGGAGAGAGAGAGCAGGGTAGTGAGAAGGAGAGAGAGAGAAAGAGAGAGAGAGAGAGAGAGAGAGATGGTAAGTTGTAGGGGGAGGTGGATTTGGGGGGAGAGAAAGAGAGAGGGGGATGGCAAGTTGTAGAGGGAGGTGGATTAGGAGAGAACGAGACAGTTAGAGAGACAAGAGTAGTTATGTGTAGGGATATTGGGAGGGGTTAGGAAAATAGATCAATGGTTTAGGGTTAGTCAGAGTGTGAGAGAGAGAGGGGGTGTTAGTGGGTTGGGTGGGTATATGTATATGTTATAGTTATCAAGGAAAGATATCTTAACTCCTAGGTTGCATGAATAGAGTATCAACAAAGGGGGGTCCCTCGTTAGACCACTTTAAAAACCTTGTTTATGCATGGTCGACCACCCAACTTGGGGCGTATTAGGAGGGCTTCTCTGGAAGTTACCTCCCTCCACCTATTACTAGCGCAACGACGTCCCAGTTCCCAGCTAAAACAAAAGGCACATGTGTCAAGATTCCGAGTTAGGAAACTGTTTCCACGCAATTTCCCAAAATGGTCCTTTGAAAACACTCTACACAAGACTTTAATAGAAATCCTATGGCCAACATACTAATGCAAGCACTATAAGAAAAATGTATATAATTTAATAATGGTTAGAAAAAAAAATTCTACAATCTTACTCATTTAAATATTCTAATTAAATTTATGTAGATAAAAATAGATATCATTAACTATTAAAAAACATTTAATTTATTATTATTATTATTAAAGTAAACAAGAAAACAATCATAAAGTAACAAAATCTAAGCTATTTGATCACCTACAACAAAATAATCAATATAATATAATATCTAAAAATATATGTAAAACCAATTCTAAGTTACTAATATTTTGCAAAGTAAATAGTTTTTTTTAATACACTATCATATCATTAAATATGCCTATAAACTCATTTACAATAAAACTCATTTACTTATATTTAACAAAATCAATATTACTAATATTTAAAAAACATTTAAATTTTCTCTTATTACTATTAAAGTTTAAAAAAAAATCGTAATTTAACAAATTCTAAATTATTTCATCAACTACAACAAAATAATCAATATAATATAATATCCTAAAATATATTTAAAACTAATTCTAAGTTACTAATATTTTTGCAAAATAAATATTTTGTTTTTAATACACAATCATATCATAAATATGCCTAAAACTCTAAATACAAGCAAACTCAATCACTAATATTTAACAAAACCAATTACTAAGGAATTGCTTATAGTATTTATGTTATTTTTAAATTAAGGGGAGGATAAAGATAAATATCTTGATAAAACCAATTACTAACAACAATTTTAAATAAATTTACTAACATATCAGGAATTGCTTATAGATTTATGTTATTTTTAAATTAGGGAGAGGATAATAGATTGAAAATGTAATGCTAATGGTTCTATACAACCACGAATGGCTTACGAATCACCTATACAAATAAACGATATATGGAAGCAAAGGTTTGATTCCTATACAGATAAACGATATATGGAAGCAAAGTTTTGATTCCTCGTCATTGCATCGCGGATCATAGCTGACTTACTCGCTTTTACTTTTCAAATCCTTGATATGAAGAACTCATGTTTGACGGAATGCTTGAACTAAAATTGCAAAGGCAGAGCTAAGATATAATGAAATATAAAAAGACTTGGATATCCTTATATTCATAGTCTCATTCCATGCCCTAGAGAAAGAGTAAGCAGGAGGAACAAATTTACAATCCGGCATTTTGTAGTAAAAGGAAATCGGGGCACATGTTGATTGCTTTCTTCGGGGACAGTAACTATGGAATCTGATCTGGTGTTTTTCGAGCCAAATTATGTGCAAAAATCGAAGAAATCTCTGTCTCGCACTTTCACTAAAGCGGTGCAGGAATCTGTTGATGAGTTGGGAAGGAGAGTTGCCCATGCTGCAATTCTAGTTATTTCAAGCCAGCGAAGGTGAAGGGCTATGTAATGGTCGACATTGGGGGTGTATATAGGGAGGCAAATTGAGCGGTCGAGGAATGAATTCAAACATACTTTCTTTGGATAGGCATATAGTTGTATCACCTTGGAGTGCAAAAGACCAATCTGTTTCCGGGATAAAATGTGTTGTTGAAGTATTTGCATACCGAGCTGCGAATGTGACTATATCATGATGCTGGTGCAAATGATATAGTCAGGCCATTTCTGATTAAAATATTTCTATTTGGGAACAAAGGCATCTGATATAATTCTCAGAACATAATACATTATACAATCTATGCTTTATTCTTCAGTGCTTTATATGCGTGAATGATTTCATGATCGAATTCTTTGTGTTTAATTCTTTGTGCTTAATAGGCGAGACAATCAGACTACGCGGCATTAAATACCAAAGAAAGCAATATACCCAATGCATAATGCCTATTTAACTACCTCCTTAAAAGCACGAGTAAACTCGCCATAAGACGCATACACTTACAACAAAAATAATGTATCAATCATATTACAGAGTTATGTAAAATCTATTTATGAGATGTAGATATCAAGGTAGATAATTCATTAATTTCATCTATTCATTCTTTTCCTTTTTTTAATAATTGCTTTCCTTTTTTTTATTAATCATATAAGGTAAATGAGAGAAAAACATGTATACTAAATATGCTTACCTTTAAGCTTCCATCATCGAACATGAAATCGAATATGTCCAGTCCAGTCTTCTGCTATCATCCAACCATGTAAACAAATAACACAAATAAAATAATGATTATTACTATTGATAAATAAAACTATGTAAAAAGAGAGATAAACCACATACATTAATAACCTAAAAACCTAAATAAAAGTAAATCCTAAAGTCCCTGAAACTACCACATCCAATATGAAAAAAAACCATTACTACTTACCGTAATAAGCAGGCCTCACCACAGAGAGGATGCACCATATGCTGAAGTACCTCAAACCCTCGGATCCCATTTGTGCTTAGGTTAATGTATCAATCATATTACAGAGTTATGTAAAATATATTTCTGAGATGCAGATATCAAGGTAGATAATGTAAAAAGAGAGATAAACCATATACATTAATAATCTAAAATCCTAAATAAAAGTAAATCCTAAAGTCCCTGAAACTACCACATCCAATATGAAAAAAAAAACCATTACTACTTACCGTAATAAGCAGGCCTCACCACAGAGAGGATGCACCGTATGCTGAAGTACCTCAAACCCTCCGATCCCATTTGTGCTTAGGTTAACCTTACAACTTGCTATTTGTGCTTCTTTTATATGATCTTTTTCCAACTTTACTCATTAAGAATTGAACGGAAAACTGTATAAAGAGAATTCCAATCGAGAAATGACACAAATTGTGTAGTACTTAACTGCCTGTGTGCGTAGAAGCGAAAGCGAAGGGGTGGCACTCATAAGGGATAATCTATGTGCATCATTTCATCCGGATCGAGATAAACTGCTAACATCCTCTCAAAAGCATTAATAGAATTTATATAAACAGAACTAAAAAATAGCAGAACTCGAATTTATCACTGGAATTTATCAAGGTGCAAATCTTTTTTTAGAGTGAAAATGTTGACGTTTTAAAAGAACATTTGTCAACTCTATGCTAAGCATAAAAAGAGAATTAAACATTCCCTTACTAGACTGTAAAATGCCTCTCTTTAGTACAATACCACTAAATATTTTATTTATTTCAAAAAAAAGTTGATAAATAAAAAGTAAAACTAACCAAATTAATAATTCAAAATCACTAAATAAAAAAATGACACATCATCTAAGAGCAAAGAAATAACATGATAAGTTATTTGCAATTTTTCTTAACGTTTGGAACAATCGAACAGAGATTAATACACTTTTTTTTTTAATTATTGAGAGATCTACCATGTT
Source organism: Larix kaempferi (assembly GCA_027924585.1). Classification (NCBI taxonomy): domain Eukaryota; kingdom Viridiplantae; phylum Streptophyta; class Pinopsida; order Pinales; family Pinaceae; genus Larix; species Larix kaempferi. The sequence goes on along the minus strand of BSBM01002073.1, from coordinate 517,883 downwards.
ACAGTGACTTGCATATTATAATGATAAAAGATTGCATGTTAAAATTATTCTTACAATGGTTAACGCATGCTCTTTCCTTAGTGAGGGGAGTTAGGGAGTAAAGGAAGGAAACAGATAACATCTCATATGCCCCTTCAGGAAAATGAGGACAATCAATTCCCTACATCAACATCACAAATCTTACCTTATTTTTCACCTTTGGTTTTTCGCCTCCGAAAACTTTACACCATGAATTTGATTGGACACAACATTCACATTAATTTGAAAATACAATAGAGGTGTAAATCATACACGTACCTGCAAAACGGACACCGCACAATAGTGGCAGGTCATCCTTATCTTCCTCGTTCTTGGTTTCTGCAGCTCTCACGGACGAATTTGTGAGGAACCCTAATCTCAAAGTTAGCTTTCTAAAACCTTCTCTGAGCTGGTTATTTGATCCCATGGTTTTCCATCTGCAAGAATTCAAAAACAATAATAGGCGGGAGAAAGCGGGGTTAAAGAATGCTTCAAGACAGAGATGATGAATTCAAAGCGAATCGCATGCGGGCGAGGAAAAAGGCTGGCTACGAACTAATTTCATCTTCCATCCACCATAAAACCTCATAGGCCTGATTTAGGGGCTAATTTACAAAAAAACCCACTACCTATCAATATCGCTCATTGTCCGCTATCGATAGCAGAGACAGAATAATTATAATAAATTCAGAAATTAAGTTACACAGAATCATACACGGGAAAGTGCTTGGCCATAATTAATGACATGCTCTTCGTGCCTTTCCCCCGAAAGAATCCGCCATGTCGTTCCTGAAACGAAATCGAGATAAACCCTTAGACTCAAAGTTGAGAAGAAATGTCGGCCGGAATACCCACAGCCCTCACCAGAAACAAATTCAAGCAAAGCAAATACATACCTGTCACTGTGGCACATTTTTGCCCCAGCCTCGGTGTCCGGATTCTTGTGGGTCTCCATCTTCTGGGACATGGAATGTCCTTGGATCCACCCAACACTGGTCTCAGCATCTCTGGTCTACTATCAGGATCCCCAATACCGTTGTAGATGCCACAATCGTATATTCGTTCCCATACTTTCCTCTCTCTCGTTCCATTTCCTCGTAGTTCCACCATATCTCACTCCCTTAGTTTCTTTAAACCTACTGGTATCTCCTCGGGAAGGTACCTCTGATCATAGAACGAACTAGTAAACAATTAACTGTAGCAGAGCTGCACAATTAGAGATGAAAATACGATCAGTTTTGCTGATATCATAAGGGGGAAATCCAAGAATTGCACTCGAAGTGCCGTTTACCTTGACCAGGGATATCCAGAGTTAGAGATTTTAGAAGAAACTCTTTTGAATTCATATTTTTTATGATGAATCCTCACGGAACTCCCAGACTAGAGTTCATCGCCAGCAATGGGCCGAACGAAGGGATTCCACTCTAAATAAGACGCTTCACCACTTGTAACAGAAAACAGATTATAACAGAAGAACCAACTATTATATAAAACGCCACGGAAACCAGCTATTATATGCAGATTATAACAGAAGAAGCAGCTATTATATAAAACGCCACAGAAACCGTCTAAATAAAATAGAGGGGCATAGCTGAAATACAGTAACTGATTTACCTGGATCAACTTGGTCGCCACTCACCAGCTAGAGGGACACTGAAGATATCCATATCCCAGAAGATACAACGGGCTAACTCCTAGTTGGAAGGTTCCTGTAGGACGCAGCACGGCGCGTATGAGTACTGCTCAGGTCTGCTCGCTCTGGTAACCGCCATGAGGGCAAAATTCCGCGGCGTCAATGTTGCATTGTATGACTGACTCAGAATATCAATGCTGGTGCACTCCCCTAGCCAATAGTATCTCTTCGACTTCCAAAACTCCCAGATCTGAAATCCAATAACAAGCATTTCAAAAAATATGATAAATCAACATTGGCTTTTTATCCCGTTATAATACAACGGCTACTCGAATGCTTTTTTGCTATTGTGACGTGGCAACGCTCCATCCCATCTCTTGCAACGTGGACGAGTAACGTGACCAATGATGGTGTAAACATCCGTAAAGGTGTCGGAGAGGAGTTTCCTTTTCTGAGGGATGGTTTGTTATTCATGATTGATGATTTGTTATTCATGATTAGATTTTAGATTTTATTTGTCATGATTAGATTAGATTTTATTGGATTTTTTTCAAGTTATGATTCGATTTTTTTGTCATTTATGATTAATAGATTTTATTTTAGTTTTATTGATATTTTGTTATAGAATTTTTTATATGTCAATGGTAATGGTGGTGCTCTTGAGGACAAATTTTCCTTAATTTTAATATTTTGAATATATTTAAAATTTAAAATTTAAAATTTAATAAAAAATGTTTAAATTTGGAAATAAGTTTTTTAAAATTTTAATTATATATATGTTTTCAATATGAAATTAAATAGTAATGATAAGTAAAATTTAGTTACATAGATGAGATTAAGATTAGCATAAAATAATTTATTGTTGATAATATATCTTAATTGAGATTAAGATTAGCATAAAATAATTTATTGTTGATAATATATCTTTGGTGATTTTGGATTATGATTTAAAGTTATTTCTAAAGAGCTAAAAGTTAATTAACTCTCTAACATGATGATGTAAAGGTCAAAGTACAACTATGATTCTAAATTCTAACCAAGCTTGTTTTATGAATATATGTTTTGTAAACTTTTGTATATGTGATTGTATATGGATAGGAAGGGTTTTTTTATTGTTTATGTACGACCAAGTGGCATGTAAACGATATTGTTTTTAATAAAAAAATATGGTATTTTTTGTGTTAAAAACTATGATTTCAATGTTATAAAAAAATCTTCTTTTAGAAAAAAAAGTTGAAATATTTTTTAAAATATAAAAAGTTTAAAAAAAATTGAGATAAATGTATATAAAAATAAATAACAAAATTTAAAATTTATTTAGACGAAAAGAATGATTAATTTTATGATAAAAAACCTTTATATTTACAAAAACAATTAATCGTGATTTTAGTAGTCAAATTGATGATGGTGGAGAAGATTTTTTATTCCACAATTAAGAAATCTCATATACCAATATACAGATATGATCAAATCAAAATCCTAAAAATTTTAAAAATTAAATAAAGTTAAAAAAATATAATTAAATATTGCATTTATAATATATAAAATATCTATTTTTTAAAATTAAATTTAGATTCAATAAGAATTTAGAAAAACAAAATATTATTATACTTTATTTCCAAGAATTATTTAAATTAGTTATCTCCAATATCATTTGATAACACGCAATTATAAAGTATATTAATTTATTTACGTAAATTTATTGAAAATGTTATTTATAAATATGGTAAAACATTTTTACCAATAGTAATATGGAAAAAACATATTTTCCTTATAGATGAAAAAAATACTTAATCAACACAAATATCAAAAAAATATGTCCTTTCGATAAGGAAAAAACACTTAATTTATGTTATTAAAAAATTAAAATTAATTTTAAAATTGGTACATCATAAGTTTAGTATTTAGACAATTAAATTTGTTTTATTCCATATTATTCAATTATCAATAATATGAGTTCCTTAAAACAACTTAGGTTTATCTCATTTAGACAACTAAATTTATTTTATGTCATACTAATCAATTAATAATAGAATGGGTTACTCAAAAACAACTTGTTTTTATCTTTTCCACGTGTTTACATGAGTTGATTACTTAAAATAACTTATTCTTTGTGACAAACAAAATTAATAACCACGTGATATTCCTACACTTTTCTATTATGGCATTGACTTGTATGACATTTATATCTAAGTATCTATACTTATATAAATATATGTGTGTGTGAATACTATATATATATATATATATATATATATATACGGGGCCCACCCCTCACTCTATATACTAATATCCGGGTCAAGAGAGTTGAACTGTCACCTCTCAACTTTGGGGGAGAGACCTCATGCCTGCCTCTTAATCACTTGAGCTAAACAAAGTCATGTATATAAAAGTATATTTATTAAAACACACACACATATCTTAGTAAGCATATGCGAACTTAGATATCTAAGAATAAGATTACTCTATATACGCCTAGTATGATAGGTATATATGTATGGTGAAAAAGTAATCTTCTATGCATGTATATCTATATTGATATTTATACTAGTTATATATATTGAGGGATGTATATATAATAGAATACAGGAAAATTGGAGATAATGGTCTCGTATGTTAAGTATAACAATTTTTTTTTATGTTCTTTATGACTCAAAATGACAATACAAGTGCAATGTATCAAGATGTTTTGGCATCATTGATGATGGTAGAGATAGGTTATGCATTGAGCCTCCAACAAGGAAAATTTTCTCTCAAGATATATATGGTCAAAAGGAGCTACATTGAGTTTACATTCAAGGTTTGCTTACATGGAGGATTCTTAAGTATCTTCCATAGAGTGAAAGTTATGTTTGTAGTCTTTTATGATATGGTAGTGAAAATGTTGTATATGGATACTTTATTTATAAATACAAGAATATTGGAATGTTGACAATGTGTGTTCCATAATATTATGTGACATTAACATGACCAACTCATGGTTTTATGTCCTAGCATATATATGTTGTCCAATGTAATGCACTTTATAACAATCACAAACTTTGTAATTAAACTAAGATCTATTTTGTAGTTAAATTAAGATATATTGGTAGAGTGAGGTCCAAGAGTCATTGTCATGATTATTATGTTACATTGTCTTAAGGATAGATCTTAGTATATAACTAAACTATAGAAACAACAAAAACATAAATGCATCTAAATATATAATCACTTAAATGAATGACACGTGATATGGGTATATAATGTCCAATACAAGTAAAACACCAATTACTTGATTTTTATGTGGAACCACCTCTCCCTTCTTCATTTTAGAGGATGTTCTAATGAAGGCACACAATGGAAGGATTTAGCAAATGTATTTTGTTGGATCTGCTTCAACTCTATTGTTTCACTTGTACAATTGTGTAACCTTATGAGAAACACCAAAGTAACTAAACATATTTTGTAAAAAAATTATCCATTTTAAAAAAATTCTTGGTTAATGACATCCATATATCAACCCTAGTGTGCCACAAATGAAGATTTACAGCATCAAAATTTCATTTAATTTAAATCTTTTTTTTTCTTAATTGCAAACCATGTTAACATATTTATGAAGAAAGACTTTAATCATACTTGAAGTATATTTTGGTAAATTTTTTATCTTTTTTACCATTATGGAAAGTAACATTAAGATTAATGTCAAAATGCGAGGCAATGTTTAAATATGAACAACCCATAATTTATTTTTATTGTTGTTAAGGTCATGTACACGATTAAGTAAATATATAGCTTCTATGGTGACATTTAGATGATTTTTCAATTGTTTTTTTATCAAATTTTTCATCAAAAAAAATCCTAAATAGCTTTGGTTGTGATCTCAATTGTTTGTCTAAATTATTGTAAAATATGTTTGACTTAAAAATCTTTTAATTCAAAATTTTCCAACTTTATTTAATTTTCTAGATTTTAGGAATTTCAGTTTTGTTAAATTAGATTTTGTGATTTGGATGATTTCTTTTTATACAAACAATTTGAAAATTAAATTTTAGTAGGTGTACAACATTTATGCAAAAGATAAAGTGTTCTACCTCCTAAAATTAATCTATCTTCACTATTAAATTTCCTATATAATTAAATGTGATGTATCATAAATGACTAGTTTCTTAAAATAAGTAATTTAAGTTTTGAATAGATGACTAGCTTTTAAATGTTTACCAATTAAAAACAATTTTAAGTCATATTTTACACTTTTAAATTAAATAGTATCCATAAGAGAACACTCAATATTTTATGCTATACATATAAACTGATGTTATCTAAAATTACAATTTAATCTCACATTAAAAAAACAAAATGTCATTGAATTTTTGGAAAAATTATTTCAAAATTTCAATAACATTTTATTAAATTTCAATTTCAATAATTTAAATATATAAAACATTAAAGAAAATATATCTTTCTTTAAAATTATAATAAGTAATTAAGAAAAATAAAAAAAATCCTAACCATCACACAAAAGGGCTAAAACCTAACCACGACATAAATGTGGGTACATTCATCCTTGATTTCACTCTCCTTTCACCTATATGAATAATGAAAAAATGGAAATGAATAAATAGATCAAATGTACATTTGATGAGTTCAAAACATGTTTTTTTATCTACAAACATATAAAGTAAAACAATGTAAAATTGCTAAAAGTATATACATCAATAAAATTAAAAAATAAAATAATGTTAAATAGTTAATGGTATGTCATGTTCCCATTTTTGTCATAAAGAGCCAATGACACATCAAAACCTCATGGATCCTAGTGAAAATCACTGAATTAACTAATTAATGGGGAATAACATTGACCAATTACTCTAGGCAATTAAATTAACTAGGAATAATTTAGCATATAGTTGTTTAATAAATTAAATTAGAGGTAATGTGATTATTATTTGGATATTTAATTATTATTAAATGTGATAATTAGTTGGATAAGGGAGCAATAGAGGATAATATTTAACTAAGATATAGCTCACAAAAGAAGAAAAGTTGAAGGTAGTTAAAGCTAGGAAAGAAGGAAAAAGAAACGAAAAGTTGGCATAAGGAAGAAGAATAGTAAAGCTCGGGAAAAGCATAATAAAGAATAAATGAAGATAAAAGTATAAAGCATGATAAGGCATAAAAATAGGAAAAAGAAGGATAAAGCATAAAAGCAGGAAAAAATAATCAAAAGAAAAAAAGCAGGATAGGAAAGCAAAAGCAAGATAAAGCAAAGAAAAAAAAAGAGCTTGAATGAAATTTATCCTTATCCACTTCATGAGTGTGCATTACCCTAGATGACTTTCTCAACAAGTCACCTCAAGTTCATAAAAGAAAGAGTGCACGTTCCACTTTCCCATCTTTTGATAGTTTATGTTTGTGCATGACTAAGATTAGAGCTTCTCTAGGATTTGGAGATGAGCCCTTATCCACCTACGGGAGATGTGCCCAATAGTTCATGTTCTATAATTCTATATGTGATCCACTGCATCCATTAATGATCAAATTGCATATTTGATTCAACCATTCCATGTAGATATTGATCCTCCAGAATTGATGTAGAGATCCAAGCCAATTTGATATGGTGTTGATGAATTTCACTATGAGAGAGAGGGATGAGTTGGAGAGCTTGTTGAAGGATAAAGATGTTCAATGAACCCATATGATCATCTAGAAGCTGATTGACATCCTACAGATCAGATTCAGTGATTACACTTCTCCTTCTTACTCTTCCTTGAGCATTCTTCTCTAATAATTGTAAAAATCCAAGAATTGATGACTCCCTGTAATGTCTGAGCTATGAATATTCTGTGTATTGCTTAATAAGATCAGTTATTATTTTCCTCTACTGTTTATTTCATGTTCAAGTCATATTAAATATCAGAAGAATAATTTGAGATCCTTAGAGGTTGTTTGAGCTCATATTTCTCAAGACTAGCCCATTGTGCATTTATATTTGACTAGCTTTTCAGTGTTTTTAATTAAAATTTCTTTGGATGCTCATTTTCAGTTATGTTAGTTGTCATAGGTTCTTAGGACAGTGATGAATTCCATACAATCATAATAATGATAATTTTTTTCTTCTCTTCCTATTTGGGAGAACCTGTAAACAAACTAGCTGCGCACTCCTACATAGCGCTCTTCCTCCTTTTAACTTCCAAACTTTGCTTAATTCTCCAAAAACTTCAGAAAATATTTCCCAGAAGTATATTAGGGGGTTAATGACTGATATGCATCCTCTGATTACTATAAAGTGTAAGTGAATGAGTCTATTTTGCATATATTGGTGTGCCCAGGCAGCCTTGTGTAGACTTCAGTGGTAGCTGTTATCGAAGCATTAATGGACCCATTAAATTGTGCATAGGACTCTAAAGCTAGTATTGATTCCCTTGTATTTTATTTTGTACACTCCAAAACATATTTTTCAGATCCAAGAAGGTCCAACCATCAAGCCCTGATGGGGTTTATCTGTGTCCAAAACTAGTTTCTTTGGGACTAATTTCGCATACTAGTTTCTGTTAAAACTTCATGATTTAAAATTGTTGTGACTTAGATAATATACTTGAATCCATATTTTCCTATATTATAGTGGTATCAGAACACTTTCCTTTGCTCATCTTGTGGAAATTAACTCTCACTGGAACAAAGGTCTCATATCTATTTTCAAGTTGTAGGTATAGAACTAGTTATAGCCATGGAAGATGAAGGCTTTGAGTTATATGAGGAAGTAGAAATCATTTACATTGATGGAGGCCTACAAAGAGATGGGGATGGTTACATGTGTGGAAAAATGTACAGTGAATACCAATGGGTTCAACCACCAATGGCTAATCCTAAGAAGTATTTAGCAAATATTATATTTGAATCTGAAAAATGGCCCCACCACTATCAGAAGTATCTAGTATTTGGAGAAAATATTTGTAAAGAAATTCCTTTCAAAGATTATTTTTACCGTAGGTTTGGATTTCAGCTCAAGGATGTATATGAGGAATCATTGAAAGGCATCAAACCAATGAGAGAAGAAGAAGGAAGAACAAATCATACATTTGATGATCATGAGAGACACACTAGTCTCTCAAGTGAAGAACCTGTTGATACCCAGAAAATTGCAACATCGACATTAGGGATTTTCCCCAATGAATAATCCCAATTAAATCATTCATTTTTTGGTATGGGGAATCTATTCGGTTAATGGTCCAGCTACCGTAGGTATGTTTATTGAAAATTGTATCGGTTGCGGCCCGACCCACCATTTATATAATTTTTTTATGTTTTAAAGTATGAATATGAAAGTTCTTATGATCTAACTAATGCATTTAACCTAGAACTGACAGGAAGAAGCCTCACAAGTGATGCACAGGTTCTTACTTCTTGTCTTATCACTTCTACCTTATCAATTCGCTAATTCTATTATAAACTAACTAATCTATCCTTGAAAGGAGTGAATTTAAGTAAGAGTAAAAATTTGAAAAATGCACATACAATTCCAACAGATAGCCATTAAGATAAAGCATGCACATTCACAATATAAATTACCAAAGATAGCTTTGATTGTAATTAAAACAATTTATTACTCTGTTAACACATAACACGCACATAGATATTTTCATAGATAAGGAAATTATTCATCACCATCGAAATAGTTCAAAAAAGTTAGAAAGATATCACATCATGAGTTAGGAATACAAGAAGAAATAGTTCCAATTTTCTATCCAACACATTCCACACAAAAATTTCATGCAAGCTTTTCCCAGCAAACATGTCCTTCTCATTAGTAGAAAAATAGTTCTCTTACAAAATGTGTCCAACCTCTATTATGCTAGAAAAAGCCCTTTTTTCTAGTATCCCTCCCCTTATATTTATATTACAATAGATTTTATCTCCACATGACTAATCACTTCAGCTCGCCCTAACCTTGGGACTGCCAAAATCCGTCCTTTTGTGTTTGCACAAAAATACAATTAATTACAATTTAAAATTAATTTTCTAGTGGGTCCTCCAAGATGGAAATGTGATTATCCCACAAATTTGTTTTCTGAAATATGATATTACTTTGTACGGGCTCTAATAATTTAGAAGACACCTCATGAACGGATAATTCCTTTTACACACTTATCACTCCTTTAGTAGCAGCTTTGTAGCTTTCTTCTAAGAAATAAGCATTGATAGACGCTTGCACAATGTATTGATGGAGGTCTTATTCATTCAACACATCTAATTTTCTGATTAACTCCAAATCTTCCTTCAGTCAATTCTTCAATTCCATTAAGCGCTACTCCTTAGTGGGCAATTCGTACTTGTCTAGAGTCATTGGGATATGGCATTTCTCATGTACCTAATAAATTCTTTTGTAAAACTCTTCACACTTTGTGATAGATTTTGGTATTTCTACGTGCATTTTCCTGGAGGCCCTCCTACAGCTTTCTACAAGTGTTATATCCAACTTGAGTTCAACAGCTATCATGATTAGTAGATGATAAGGGAAATATGGATCTTCTCCCTTCTAGATCATCACCCTTTTCATCTTTTTATATGTATCAACTAGCTTTTGTCTCATTGATAAACCACACGTAGAGATATGTTTCATCCTTTCTATCATTTGTTTCATTTTATAAATTTCTTCAGTTAATAATTTTTGTGAGCGGAAGATCTATTCCTGTATCTTACATGCCTGCTCGTGAAAAGGAGTCATATCCTGCTTTTAATTCTGAGCCAAATTTACCTTTTAGAATAGAGATTATTTCTCCTTAACCAATTCGTCCAGCTAATACTGCAAGGCTTATTCTTCTTGATTTGATGCTATTTCATTTCCTTCCAATTCATTAATGCGGGCATATAAATCACTTCTCTCGCCCTCCATAATCACAAGTTGTACATTCAAAGCATCTTTTTCATTTTCTAGATTCTGATAATCAGACAATAATATATTCTTCTCAATTGTTACTACATTTTTTATTTTCAAATCTATCCCTTCACCTCTTGATTTTACTAGATTGTCTTACAACTTCAACATTTTTTCCTTGTTGTGTTCAAGGTCATTCATCAGCTTACCAACATTGTTCACACTTGCTTGAGATACTGCTACGTTTAATGATGTTGTGAATTTGGGGTCTTTATGGGTTCCCTCTACTATGGTATTCTCTTGAATGGTCACCACATCGTACTGTGTGCCCATTTTCAATCTTTTCTTTGTCCTCCTAGTTATTGTCTTCCTTTTTGAATCAAAGACTATATCGTATACAGTTTCTCTACTAAATGTTGCTTTGAAGGAGTGAGCCCGAGTTCAGCAAACAAGATATGTCCTCCTATAAGGGTGATTCCAAACACATCGAGTGGGTCTATATCCATGTCCTGGATATTTGGACCTCCATATTGTGCTTCTTCCTCTTCCACAACTTTCTTGAGCATGTCTTCTTCTTCCTTTTTCCTTTCCAATTATGTAGCTTTCTCTGCCACTTCTTGCTCCACTTCCTCTTTTCTTTCCTCTTCTTCTTTTCTTTTATCTTCTTCTTCCCTTATTTGTTTTTCTTCTTCTTCAGCTTGTAGCTTTTCTGCTTCAACTCTTTAATGTCTTTCTTCTTATGCTACCTATAGTATTTCGGCTTATTCTCTTTGCCTCTATACTTATGATTCTTTGGGTATCCATAGCCTTACTAGAACCTACGCCGCTCTTCCAACCAAAATTTTTATTCAATTATGTCATATTATTGGCCCTCTGATATAATTCCTCATCCTTAAGGAAGTGTTCTGTGTACTCAAATTGAATTTTACATGAAGCACAATGTTGGGCAGGCTTCTGTAGTTTATCGTTCCTTACAAATATCATTTCCCCAAAAAGAAAATCCTCTAAGTCTTTTATAAAGGTTTCTGCTCCCTTTACATTGGGAATTTATATGCCTCGATAAAAAATGGAAATGGTGGATAGGAGACTTTCTTATGTTCATTCAAAAAATTACCTACATCGTTGATGAAAACCTGTCTCACCGCCTCTTTGTGCACCAAATAATTAGTTACATACTTCGACATTAGAGATGGGACGTTGGTGCCTCCATACATTCCTATATAAGTACCTTCCGAGGAAAAGTATAAATCCTCATACTCACTGTTAATGGCCATGGCGTTATCTGACAAGCAATTTGGTTATTCGTTAAAAATTTGCCAATACAGAGGGATGATAAATTCTTGACATATGAGCTTGTAGTAGCTGCCATACTTGTGGGCCCATGTGATCTGGTAAGCCACATAAAGTGGGGTATCAGTTAAGATCTAGAAACACCCCAACTTAGGGAATGGGTGTCTAATGAGGATGCAATCAATAAGATACAAGGACATGAAAAATTTTGCTTTCTTATGGGTCATTCCTCCTTCAGCCGCTTCTATTGTCGATGTCATGATTTCTGATATAATATCCACACAATTGGAGATGGTACCATGGGAGGCGATGTGATACATAAGGGGTACTGTAACATACCCATTACTTGAAACATTTTATGTTTGGGAAAAATATTATCTTAACTTTTATTGTAAAGTTTTATATTTGGCCAAGTGGCCAAGGATGACTGTAATTGCACAATATTATTTTTTAATAAAATAAAATAGGAGACACTCACCCAAAGAGACTATTGAAAGAGTGTTTACTAACACACTAGGTGGAATGGAATCTGGGGTAGAAGGCAATGGACAAGTGGAAGCATCAAGAACTCAGTAACTAGTTGTTGTTATGGGACAACTCCCTTGAATTGTGGTCAAAGTTCCTTGGAATATGGAACTGGAGCTTGAGGCTCGTTTTATTTGGAAACTGATGACTAAAAGACCTAGGAATCATTTTAAGCCATCGAATTTGAGCAGAGGCTCACACTTTTTCTGATAAGAAAATTTACCTTGTGGTTCTGCTGTATGCACACAAGAGATTCGATGAGGGGAAGCTGTGTTTTGAGTTGGATTGTAAGTCTATTTCACTTCTGTTGAGTGCATAGGTTTATTTTGAGGTGTATGCAAGTCTCCATTGATTGCTGGAAGTACAACCTGAGTACCTTGCTTCTACATAGTGTCTTCTACCTAGTGGTTCAGGAAACAGGCTCAGGGATCCAAATGAGCAAGTGATATTGGCTGCTTCTTTTGGAGAAGGTTTGGAGGAACATGCCTCTTTGGGTGTTTTCCCACCCTATCTACATTATCAAGTTCTACTTGTTATTTCATTTCTAGTAGTTATAACTTATTGCTTTCATAATTATTGATTCATGATTATCAGTTGAATATTGTTAGTTATCATTACTCAGATTGAAATGCCTAATTTCTGAACTGTATACCATCTTTGTAACTAAGTTGAAGAAGTCTTTATGAAAATGATAGAATAAAATGCTTCCCTGCATTTTTCCACACACTGTCTTTGTGCTGTACACTAGTGCAGGGAAGAGTGTTTAAAGATAGATCTGAATATTGAATAGATTGTATGTATGCACATAGATTAATAGTAGAACTATTTAAGTTTCTTTTCATTTAAATAAGTTTCTATAGTACAATATTTCTGTTAAATAGTATCTACTCTATAAATAGTATGAATAGGACAGAGTTCTATAATATTTCATGGATAGTTTCATTCATAACAGTAAACCTGTATTCATTATAAAAACATTTGTTTTAGGGTTTTAAGACTGAAAACAATGCCTTCATCTTTTTGTAAATCATCATAGATAAACATAGAGAATTCATGAAAATGAACAATTCAGTTATTAATTATTATTACAACTAATTTCAACATCGAACTTTACTATTATAGAGAGCTTTCTCTTAAGTTTAAACAATGATTTTACAAAACCCTAATAACGTTGAAACACATAGCATAGATTGTTCTAAACCAAATATGAATTGAAATTACTGTAAGTAGATCGAAACCATTTATGCCTACCATACAGTACCAATATTATTATTTCATTTATTTATCATTGATACTAAACTTTAAATAAAATGCACAACAACTTTTATTTCGGACGAATGTCCCAAAGTCTCAACCCTATCTATTTCAAATTAACACTAAGTTAACTTTTCATCATTTAGAAAAACGAAATAGAATTTACAACACGAAGCTCGAATACACGAAGACTATTCCTTACAATCTAAACCTTACTGGTTACACGACAAATTCATGGATTCAAAACCCATATTGCTTATACATCTAAGGAATAAAAATAGTACTTAGTTTTGGGTAGGGTTTCACAACCCAGCTTACGGTCGTAATCCTTAAACATTACTAATTAAAAAAATATAAATCAATTTGACAGGGTTTCAAAATAAGGCTCATTGCCTTTTATAACAAACAATATTAAAACTGATATGAAATCAACCTTTTTCCTTTTTTCTGTGAAGACAGAGTTCAACACCTAAGGAGTGTTTCTCTATAAATTAAACTCATAACTTTACAAATTACATGATGAACCCTGCAAACCTTTCAGCATAACAAAAATGTCGAAAGTTATCCCTTCAACTTAACACTTTGTTATTTCAAATTTCATAACCGACAGTATCAACCTTTGAAAATGCATTTAGCTCAAAGGGAAACAATGCAAGGTCTAGTGCTCGAAACCCCAACTACATTTTATAAATAAAATCAAGTTTCAAATACCATAAACACTTACCATTTCATTTCATAAAATTTTCGAGGGTTAGATGTTGAGATATTGTAACTTCAAAGAATATTATATTTGTACTTTATTATTCCGGAGATGTTTCATTCCTCCGTGAAGATCTTATTGTATATCCGGAGATGTTTATTCCTCCGTCGGAATGTAGTAACTCGGGTTATTAGACTTCCCTAGTAGGGGTCGGCCCTGTATGTGTTATGTGGGTCAAAGGGTTATTAGACCACCCTAGAGGGGTCGGCCCAGTTAGTTGTAGTGGGGTATTTAACCTATTGGTTAAATACGAGCCTACGTGTACTTGTGTAAAATACATATCAGAGTAGTGTATAAATAGAGGAGGTGTGTTCCTCATTACACACATTCACTCACTTGAGGATAACACACTTGTGGAGGAGAGGTCTGCTATTGTGGAGGAGGAGATCATGTCTCAGGGTTTCATCTTTGTATATTTCTGGTCATCTATATTGAGGAAGCTTTGCTGGGTTTTCTACCCCATGAGGGTTTCCCAGGATAAATCTCTGTCTCTTGTGTTTATGCTGTGCTTGTTGTTTCTTCAGTGATCCTGTATATGCTATTATTGTGAAATGGAATGTAATGCTGCTATTTTCTGTCTTATCATATTGAATTTTAACATGGTATCAGAGCTAACCTGAAGGAAGACAAGGTATGGCACTAAAGACACTTGCTTTACTTACGACAATTTGAAGGTTAGGGTTTTACATAGCAAAAACCAGTCATCGTAGAACTTTCGCTATAAATCCGTTTTGGCGAAGTTTTCGGATCTGAAATTGTTACAGGACGAAGATAAAATCTCCAGGTACCTTGTGTCCAAAGGACAACCTCTAATTCGTTGTAATTTGTGATTTATGATCTGTACAATATAGGGTTTCTGCCTCTTCCAGATCTGAGTCAAAATCAGGTGACCTTGGGAAAAAGGTCATATCATGGGCTAGGAAGCTCCAACTGAAATTTCGTAAAACGTGACAGGTAGTACACAGTCTGCACTATCTCAGAAAACTTTTTCAGAGGCCGAAGTTGAACCAGTGACACGTGGCACTCCGTACAAGTACGCTCTCTTGTATTATCCCATAAACAGGTCACGTTGCGACACTTGGCATAACTCTCTCTCAGAAAATCCAATTGAGGTCAGACCTGTCAGGATGGAAAGATAACAGGCCGAGCTATCTCAGAAAACTTTTTCAGAGTCCGAAGGTCAAACAGTGACACGTGGCATGCCGTACAAGTTCGCTCTCCTGTATTTTCCCAAAACAGGTCACGTTGCGACATTTGGCATAACTCTCTCTCAGAGAATCCAATTGAGGTCAGACCTGTCAGGATGGAAAGATAACAGGTCAGGCTATCTCAGAAAACTTTTTCAGGCCTTGTGGATCAAAAATTTCAGAGTTACACCAGAAACAATCAGGTACATATTTCTGTCAAAACAGAATTATTTTTTGGTACCTTCATTCATGACTTCCGGAATTTAGGGCTTTGGAGAAAGTTGGAATTTTTGTAATAGGAGACCACGGCTGGATGCTACTCATCAAAATAGAAATTTAGAGACCAAGATCAGAATTTTTGGTTGGGCAGAAGGCTAGGCTTGATTAGACCCTAGTTCGGGACTTTGATCAGAAAAGCGGAAAATTAGGGCTTCTGTAAAAATGGGAATTTTTGAAATCTGTGACCACGGCTGGAAGCTCCTCAGAAAAATAGAAGCTTAGAGATTTGGATCAAACTTTTTGATGGGGCAAAAGAGTGAGCTTCATCAAACCCCAGTTCAGGGTCACGTCCAGTGAATCCAAAAGTTTCAAAGGCAAAATTAAGGAGTAAAACTTTGCAGTTTTCAAATTCTGAATATATCAGTTTGATCAGCTCATCAAGGCGCATATATCTATCCTTTCGGAAGTTCGAAATTCAAAGTTTGAATTTTTGGGGTTTCTCTGACAAACCCATATCCAGCTCCAGGTCCAGTTCTTGCAAATCAAGTGGATAGGGTTAATCCTAGAAGAAGATGGATTGGTCACCTACATAAGTGAAGGAGTTCATGTTTCAGAGGGAGATGAGGCTAAGGCTTTACATAAGGAGATTACAAGCAATCCCGACAGGTATGACTCATCGAGGTATGTTTTGAGATTTGTTCATGATTAAGTTTATGGTATGTTTGTCTTCATGTTATTACAGTTAGTACAATCTTGATTTTAGATTTGTTGTATCACCTTAACAAAATTATGAATGCATGATAGAAGATATTCATTGGTTAGGGTGTTGACACTTATGATTGTACTAATGCATTATGGTGTTGTGTGAGGTTGAGGTTGTCTGCTAACAAGATACAGGTACATCACAAAAGACAAATCAGGCTCCATGACCTTGAAAACATGAAGACAAAGACTCATCCATAATCTTTGTTCTACTTACGAGGTATGTATGACTTTGTTATATTATGCTTAACCTATGAGACATGCAGGTTCTAGCTCAAAATCTCTAAATCATTGAAGAGGTTGTTTAGGTATGTTGTACATAACCAAGTAGGTATAATAATCCAGGTATGTTTCCCATGAATCTTACCTTGTGTTAGGATCCCTTATATAAGTATACTTGGAATGATTGGTTATGCTTATTCATAAAGTTAGTAATCAAGGGATTATGCATATTATATCTTTTATCAATGATATGCATGAGTAAAAGAAGACTTCCCTGAAATCTTGAATACTAATGTTTATTAACTATAATCATGACTATACGTTTTCAAGATTATTTAGTACTATAATGTTTTGATAGCATTTAGAAGTTTATGTTTGTGTATGAGATCATGAGGATGACACTAGTGCACACTTGAGCATGCACAGTGGTACAGAATGAATAGAAGTTCAAAGGACATATAGAAGATCAAGCGGGAGGCAACCACACAAACATAAAAGATAAGTATTTGAGTTGTTATTTGAAATAGTAAATGATATTTCTTGTATGCATATTTGTATTCCTAGAACATATCATGCTGAGTGCAAACATTCATAGAGCATTGAACATTATACTACTAATATGCATATGATTGGTAAGTTGGACAAACATTCCATTGTTGCTTGTCTAGAATGAAACCTCTTTGCTGACATGCTGAGAGCTGTGCACACTCTCGATAGTATGTTCTGGTAGAGATGGAAGGCATCTAGATAGCCACTGTATGCATACAGGATATGGGAAAGTGTTGTGCCAAAGTATTGGTCAAGATAGTTGTATAACTATGTAAATGATATCTGTATGCATAATAGGTTATCATGATTTCATGATTATGAAGGATTACTAATCATGTACTTAATTTTGTTTTGTAGGAAAGATCATGAAGAATAATGAACACCGAACAAGTGATGGATGTTCAACAAGAAGATTTACAAATCAAACAAAATATAGAAGGCTTGTGGCTAGAAGATTCTCTTAGAAAGAGGAAGAGAATCATGATGAGATGTTTGCTCCAAGTGGCTAGACAAGACCATTCTCTTAATGGTGCAATTAAAGAAGAAGTGTGAATCAGGTTCTGTATGGGTTCCCAGGATCGATAGTATATTGATGAGAATACATGTGGGGATTGTATCATCCTTGAACACATGTTCTAAAGTGAGCCGTAGACGTATGGTCTCCGAAAATGAAGTCCTTAGTGGACAGGTAGGGATTGTATCATCCCTGGACTTTGGTCCCTGAATAGATCCGTAGACGTATGGTCTCCGAAAATGAAGTCCTTAGTGGACAGTTGAGGGGATTGGATCATCCCTGGACTTTCAGTCCTAAAGAGAGCCGTAGACGTGAGGTCTCCGAGAATGAAGTCCTTAGTGGACAGTTGAGGGGATTGGATCATCCCTGGACTTTCAGTCCTAAAGAGAGCCGTAGACGTGAGGTCTCCGAGAATGAAGTCCTTAGTGGACAGGTAGGGATTGTATCATCCCTGGACTTCGGTCCCTGAATAGATCCGTAGACGTATGGTCTCCGAAAATAAAGTCCTTAGTGGACAGTTGAGGGGATTGGATCATCCCTGGACTTTCAGTCCTAAAGAGAGCCGTAGACGTGAGGTCTCCGAGAATGAAGTCCTTAGTGGACAGTTGAGGGGATTGGATCATCCCTGGACTTTCAGTCCTAAAGAGAGCCGTAGACGTGAGGTCTCCGAGAATGAAGTCCTTAGTGGACAGTTGAGGGGATTGGATCATCCCTGGACTTTCAGTCCTAAAGAGAGCCGTAGACGTGAGGTCTCCAAGAATGAAGTCCTTAGTGGATAGTTGAGGGGATTGGATCATCCCTGGACTTTCAGTCCTAAAGAGAGCCGTAGACGTGAGGTCTCCGAGAATGAAGTCCTTAGTGGACAGTTGAGGGGATTGGATCATCCCTGGACTTTCAGTCCTAAAGAGAGCCGTAGACGTAAGGTCTCCGAGAAGTGGGGATTGTATCATCCCCGGACCTTGGTCCCTGAATTGATCCATAGACGTATGGTCTTCGAGAATAAAGTGATGGGGATTGCATCATCCTGGAACCACTAGTTCAAAATGTACGTGAGGACTGCATCGTCCATGAACTGGGTTCAAAATGTACGTGAGGACTGCATCGTCCATGAACTAGGTTCAAAATGTACGTGAGGACTGCATCGTCCATGAACTGGGTTCAAAATGTACGTGAGGACTGCATCGTCCATGAACTGGGTTCAAAATGTACGTGAGGATTGCATCGTCCATGAACTGGGTTCAAAATGTACGTGATGGGATTGCATCGTCCCTAGACATGAGACTTGTCTTAAAGTGATAAGGACTAATCATCCTGTAAGTAGATTGGGATTGCATCGTCCCTAGACATGGTGAGGTGTCTTAAAGTGATAAGGACTAATCCTCCTGTAAGTAGATTGGGATTGCATCGTCCCTAGACATGGTGAAGTGTCTTAAAGTGATAAGGACTAATCATCCTGTAAGTAGATTGGGATTGCATCGTCCCTAGACATGGTGAGGTGTCTTAATGTGATAAGGACTAATCATCCTGTAAGTAGATTGGGATTGCATCGTCCCTAGACATGGTGAGGTGTCTTAAAGTGATAAGGACTAATCATCCTGTAAGTAGATTGGGATTGCATCATCCCTAGACATGGTGAGGTGTCTTAAAGTGATAAGGACTAATCATCCTGTAAGTAGATTTGGATTGCATCGTCCCTAGACATGGTAAGGTGTCTTAAAGTGATAAGGACTAATCATCTTGTAAGTTGATTCGGGATTGCATCATCCTTAGACATGGTGAGGTGTCTTAAAAGGATAAGGATTGATCATCCTGTAAGTTGATCTGGATTGCATCATCCATAGACATGAGAGATGTCTTAAATTGAGAGGGATTGATCATCCCATAAGTGGATCAAGATTGTATCATCCTTGGACCTATGTCCTAAAGTGAGAGGGATTGACCATCCCGTAATTGGATCATGTGTGTTGCAGGGTATGCTGCTGTTGTGTATACTTGTATCAGTGTGGATACTTGTATTGATAGATGTATTAGTAAGAATACATGCTTTTGATGATAGATGTATTAGTGAGAATACATGCTTTTGATGATAGATGTATTAGTGAGAATACATGCTTTTGATGATAGATGTATTAGTGAGAATACATGCTTTTGATGATATATGTATTAGTAAGAATACATGTTTTGATGATAGATGTATTGGTGAGAATACATACTTTTGATGATACATGTATTGATTAATGTACTTGTATGGTTGAGGATACTTATGCTGTAGATCGAGATGATCCAGATGTTGTAGATCGTGATGATCCAGATGTTGTAGATCGTGATGATCCAGATGGTGTAGATCGAGATGATCCAGATGGTGTAGATCGAGATGATCCAGATGGTGTAGATCGAGATGATCCAGATGGTGTAGATGAGATGATCCAGATGCTGTAGATCGAGATGATCCAGATGTTATAGATCGAGATGATCCAGATGCTGTAGATCGAGATGATCCAGATCTTGTAAATCGTGATGATCCAGATGCTGTAGATCGAGATGATCCAGATGCTGTAGATCGAGATGATATGACAATGCTGATAATTGTGAGATAACGATGCGGATGATCGTAAGATGACGATGCTAATGATCGTGTGATGACAATGCTGATGATCGTGTGATGACAATGCTGCTGATCGTGTGATGACGATGCTGCTGATCGTGTGATGACGATGCTGCTGATCGTGTGATGACGATGATGTTGATCGTGTGATGACGATGCTGCTGATCGTGTGATGACGATGATGCTGATCGTGTGATGACGATGCTGATGATCGTGTGATGATGATGTTAATGATCGTGTGATGACAATGCTGATGATCGTGTGACGATGTTGATGTTCCAGTATTGAAGATATTCCAGTAACTGGTTGAGTTACTGATGATGTTGAGAAAGCTTCCAATGATTTATAGATGTATCATGTATGATGTTGATGACTCCTTGCTCGTGCAGATGCTGTTATAATATCCTTCTCGTTAAGGGGGAGTGTTGAGATATTGTAACTTCAAAGAATATTATATTTGTACTTTATTATTCCGGAGATGTTTCATTCCTCCGTGAAGATCTTATTGTATATCCGGAGATGTTTATTCCTCCGTCGGAATGTAGTAACTCGGGTTATTAGACTTCCCTAGTAGGGGTCGGCCCTGTATGTGTTATGTTGGTCAAAGGGTTATTAGACCACCCTAGAGGGGTCGGCCCAGTTAGTTGTAGTGGGGTATTTAACCTATTGGTTAAATACGAGCCTACGTGTACTTGTGTAAAATACATATCAGAGTAGTGTATAAATAGAGGAGGTGTGTTCCTCATTACACACATTCACTCACTTGAGGATAACACACTTGTGGAGGAGAGGTCTGCTATTGTGGAGGAGGAGATCATGTCTCAGGGTTTCATCTTTGTATATTTCTGGTCATCTATATTGAGGAAGCTTTGCTGGGTTTTCTACCCCATGAGGGTTTCCCAGGATAAATCTCTGTCTCTTGTGTTTATGCTGTGCTTGTTGTTTCTTCAGTGATCCTGTATATGCTATTATTGTGAAATGGAATGTAATGCTGCTATTTTCTGTCTTATCATATTGAATTTTAACATTAGACCATTCGAAACAATTGTAAACTTGTATAAACTAATTTGTTACAAAGTAAAACGTTGCAGAACCAACGCAGAAGTAGGTTGAGGATTCAATCCTCCCTACACTAAAAACATGCCTTACGGCTTACAACATTACAACAGCGGAAAAATCCACAGCTAAACCACAAGACCGAATGCTCGGCTAAAACTAGACAAGGATCGGCATTTTTCCAGGTTGCACCCTATAGGTAGTCACCGAGGCTTACCAGTTTTTAAGCTCATTTTCCCCATTGCTTCAAACATAGAAAGACAAAGCCAAGGAGTTACCTACCATTAAAAACACATAGCGTGGTTAAAATATAGAAATGAAGCTCAAAGTTAAATACATGCAGCTGCAACATTATCAACCATCGTGAATTAGCAAGAAAGGAACTACAACTTACATATTAGAGAAAACCTTTCTTCTGAATCGAACACTCCTGCATCCAGTGAGAACCAAAGTCAAACACACCACTAGAAAACTCAGCAAAGGAAGGGCTCTGCTCTTAGAGCTTGAAGGTGACAGCTTACAAGTCACAGGTCGAGGTATTGAACACTGGAGAGGTGCCTCTAAAACACTGCTACAAACCCTAAGAACCCACAGGCATGTCAGCCTCTCCGAAACCCCACTCACTATAAAATGAATGCCCAGGATTATTCCTTCATCGAGGTAAGTCCAAAGACAGTGAGGGTTATCATCACTACCAAGAAAACCACTTGAAGACCTGCCATGGGGGATTCCATTACACATTCCACCCACAACGCTTTTAATGCACTTTTATTACCATAGCTACTGCATACGTCGTTCCTACCATTGCATCATATCCGAGTTAATGTTTCAGTCTTCAACTTGCATGGACTTACAACCATACTATAGTATGGATACGTTTTATCAAAGGTCAAAACAATCATTGTTTACAATCCAAGTGTTACGTAGAACTATTATTATTAAACCCTTGTACTTAGCATAAAACCTTAGAGCGCATCAAAAGGGTATTATATAATTATGCATATAGTGCGCTTAGGGTTATAAAACCCAACTCACATTTAAATATATATAGAATTTAGTTTGTATTGTCGACATTTCAAAGTTGGCATATTAAAAACTAATACATAGGGTTGTGCCTATAGATTATAGACATCAAAAGATAGGCTTAAAATTATAGTGATAGCTGTTAAGCTTAGGTTATGATTCTTTTAATATATAATTGATTACATGGTATAATTCCTAGGTGCAAGATTTAAATGCCTTTAGCATTGAAATCAAAACTCTATACTTCCCACAATGACTTCGTATAATACAAGTGCAATAGTAATAAAAACAAATTCTAAGTTTCGAATATAACTGGAGTTATATAAACAACATTATGCAGAATTTAACTGAAGATCAAACCAGAATAGATCTCACCCTGGAACACTTCAGGTTCTCTATTTCACTTTTTAAAACATTCAAGGCTAACTGAAGTTTAACTAAGATCTCTTTGTACACTTTGAAAAAAGTATCGCTCTTACCTGCCATCTGTGACAGAATTTCAAATGCTTTATCTAAATAGCTAAGTAAGCCTCGGGGTGCCCATAGGACCCCTTCATTATCATCAAGAGAGTCAACAGTTAGCACTTATAATGAAATCAGTATCAAGTCAAATCTATAAAGTCTCGACATTTAAATAAGTAACCATAATTGATTTAGAATACAAGAATAAGATAAAAATATCCAATAGTATCTTAAATATGCACAAACACATTACACAGAGTTTGTAATTCAAACATACACACATAATTGACATGACATGTTATTACTAGTGTGTCGTCTAGATAAATAGATTCTCATTTATTATACTTCCGCATAGCAATTATATCACTTAATACTACTAAGAAAAATTTAATTTTTTTTGTGAATTTTTGGGATGTTACATGTGGTATTAGAGCGCGAGTTCAAACTCTGGGCCTGAAATAGGCTCATGCACGCAAAACTGAAAATGAAAACATAAAATTTAGTTACTAACTTTTTATTTAAATTTGTTTCTGTACAAAACAACTTGACATTTAATTTGTAGGTATGGACATAATGGAAGAATCCGTAGAGGACAGATTTCCTCATAATGAACGTAATAATAAAGAACATGAAAATATTAATGAATAAATCTACGTTTAACTAGATGATCAATCATCTGAATTATTACGTACGGTTAAGGACTTAAAAACTCAAATAAGAAATGTTAAAGAAGAAAATGAACGAATTTTAATAGCACGGGAAGAATTGAACCAGATTTTACTGGAAAAGCATCATCGTGATGAAAAAGATAAGAGAACATAAGTAAGATTAGAATCTGGAACAATGCCCTACAAACAAAGAGATAAGAAAATGAAATACTATAAAATTGAAAGTAACTCTTCTTCTTCTGAATCTGAGGATAAAACTTATCACAGGAAATATAATTCTAATCAAGACAGTAGTGACAGTGACTTTGGTCCTAAGAAAAAGCGTAAACATTATGAATAAATTTCAGGGAAATTTAAAAAGATAAAACCCCCAACTTTTAATGGAGAAAATGAAAAGGGAGAGACAACTGAAGCATGGTTGTCTGGTATGAAGAAGTATTTTCAGATTTATGATTACTCATCTCAGTTAAAAACTAAAATGGCCATATACAATATGACCGGAAGGGCATACATTTGGTGGTAGGATATTAATAGAGTTAAAAGCATTAAAGAAAATAATATAAAATGGAGTACATTTAAGAAATTGTTTAAAAGAAATTTTGTATCTGAACAGTATTATGAAGATAAATCAAAAGAATTTTATGATTTAAAGTTGGGTTCTATGACTATGAAGGGGTTAAGTAGCAAATTTCTTAGCTTGTTAAGGTATGTACCTTACCTAGCTGAAGAGAAACCTAAGGTACAAAGGTTTCTGAACTGCTTACCCTTTAACATAAAAGACATAATTGAATACGATAATCCTTCAACTCTTGAAGAAGCCATGAGAAATGCTAATTTCTGTTTTGAATAGAATAAGAAAAGAGAAGGTGTATCCAGTTGGAGGAATAATAAACCAAGTAATTATGAGCATAAGAAGAAAAATTTTAATTTCAAGAATTATGGGAATAATAAAAATTTCAATAACAGAAATTTTCAGAATAATAATAATTACAGAGGTAATGCACCACAGAATTTCACAGCTGCAAGGAATGTGCCTAATAATAATAACAAAAACAACAATAATAATAATACCGGGAATGTTGAACAAAGACCACCTTTAAAGTGTTATGACTACAATGGACCTCATACCAGAGCAAATTTCCCACTCAGAGAAAAACAATCAACAACATTCACACCATGCAAGCGGAGCTAACAGTCAGTGATGTAGCAAGAGAAATGACCAGTATTAATGCAGCACTGGAAAATTGACAAGTAGACCATCGAACTTCTATGGTCGAGATCAAAGGTATGATACAAAACAAATCTATTTCCATTTTAATTGATTCAGGTACAAGTTTGAGTTACATATCACCTGATTTAGTGAAAAGTTGCAAGTTAAAAGTAGAAAAATTTGATAAATCGTGGTTAGTTCAGCTAGCAATAGGCACCAAAAGAAAAGTTGTAGAGTTTGTTAAAAGTTGTGATTTACATATGAGTTAGACGAAGACGGAAGTTAAATTGAATGTTTTTCCATTAGGGTCATATGATGTATTAATTGGAATGGAATGGCTTGAATAGCATAGAGTAATACTTAACTTTTATGAAAATTCTTTTACTTGTTTGAATAATGAAGGAAACACTGAAACAGTAAAAGGAATCCCTAGGAAAACATCTGTTAGACAAATTTCTGCTTTGCAAGTAAAGAAAGCTGTAAGAAAGGGTTGTAAAATGTTTGCTATAAATGTGATTAGTGACGAATATTCATCTAAAGACGATAAGATAAAATTGGAAGACATACCTATTCTTAAGGACTTTTCTGACATATTCCCGGAAGAAATTCCAAGACTACCTCTGAAAAGGTAAATAGACTTCACCATTGAGTTAGTAACGGGTTCGGTACCAAACTCAAAGGCTCCTTACAGAATGAATATTTTGGAATTAAATGAACTAAAATTTGAGCTAAAAGAATTAATTGATAAGAACTACATAAGGAAAAGTGTGTCTCCTTGGGGAGCACTGGTTATCTTTGTTAAAAAGAAGGATGGTACATTGCGATTGTGCATAGATTACCGTCAACTTAATAAAATGACTATTAAAAATCGATATCCCTTGCCCCGCATTGACGATATATTTGATCAGGGACGCGGAGCAGAGATATTCACTAAAATTGACGTGAGGTCTATATATCATCAAGTTAGAATAAAGGATGAAGACATTTTTAAAACTGTTTTCAGAACCCATTATGGGAACTACGAGTTCGTAGTTATGCCTTTTGGGCTAACTAATGCACTGGAAGTATTCATGTGTTTAATGAATAATTTTTTGCATAAGTACCTATATAAGTTTGTAATTGTGTTCATTGATGATATTTTAACTTATTCTAAGACTAAAGAAGAACACGACGAACACTTAAGAATAATTCTGCAAGTTTTAAGAGAACGTCAAATTTATGCTAAGTTCAGTAATTGTGACTTTTATAAAGATAAAATACAGTACTTAGGTCACATAATATCTAAAAATGGATTTTTTGTCAACCCAGATAAAATAAGAGCAATTAATGAGTGGCATGTCCCTAAAGATGTAACTGTCGTACGGTCATTTATGGGGATAATAGGTTACTATAGAAAATTTATTGAAGGATTCTCCAGAATTGCAAATCCCATAACTTCTTTGCAGAATAAGGGAAATAAATTTGTCTGGGATAAAAAATGCGAAGACAGTTTTAAGAAGTTAAAAGAATTATTAACAATATCAACTATATTAAAAATTGTTGATCTTAATAAGGACTTCATTGTATGCACTGATGCATGCAACGATGGACTTGGTGGGGTCTTAACTCAAGAAGGTCATGTTATTGCTTATGAGTCTAGGAAGCTAAAAATCCATGAAAAGAACTGCGCAACTTATGATCTAGAGCTGGAAGCCGTGATACATGCATTAAAAATGTGGCACCATAACTTGATTGGAAGAAAGTTTTCACTAATGACAGATAATAAAGGCTTAAAATACTTGTTGGATCAAACAAATCTTAATGCAAGGCAAGCTAGGTGGCTAGCTTTCCTTAGCAAATACGATTTCGAGATTCAACATATTAAGGGTAAGGAAAACAAAGTCGCTAATGGCTTGAGAAGAAACGCCAAATTAAATTTTGTGGCAGCAATCAACACATTTAAAATAGATCTGGAAAACCAGATCAAGGAAGGAATTAAGCAAGATGAAAATTACTGGAAGTTACATGATAAAGTTACTGAAAATGTATCTGAAAATTTAATAACAGATTAGAGCATTAATGAAAAGGGTTTAATGACTTACAAAAAAATAATTTATGTACCTAATGTGTCAAAAGTTAAACTGTTGATTTTGGATGAAGTTCATAAAAGTCCTTATTCGGGACACCCTGGTTATCAGAAAATGATAACTATGCTAAGAATATATTTCTTTTGTCCCAACATGAAGAATGAGGTGGTTGAATACATAGTAGGTGTTTTGAATGTCAAGCAATTAAGGCTGAGCATCAACACCCAGCTGACCTATTGCATCCATTGCAAATTCCGGAATGGAAGTGGGAAATTATAAGTATTGATTTCATAACTGGTTTTCCTAAGAATAAAAAACAGAATGACTCAATAATGGTGGTTGTGGATAAACTCAGTAAATCTGCTCATTTTATTCCGGTTAAGACTACTTTTAAATATGCTAATATTTCTGATGTATTTATGAAGCAAATCTTTCGCTTACATGGAATTCCAAAGGTAATTATTTATGATCGAGATTTCAAGTTTACTGAAAATTTTTGGACAACATTGTTTAAAGGTCTAAATACTAAGTTAAATTTCAGTACTTATTTCCATCCACAAACTAACGGACAGACCGAAAGAGTAAATCATATTTTAGAAGACATGTTATGAATGTATGTTAAAGATCAACCAACTAAATGGGAAGAGTATTTGCATTTAACTGAATTTTCTTACAATAACCATTATCAAGCTTCTGCTAGACTTAGTCCATTTGAAATTTTATATGGAGGAAAGTGCAGTACTCCTATTTCTTGGGATAATCCTGTTGACAGATTAATTCTAGGGACATATTTATTAAGAAAGATGGAACTAACCATGAAATAGGTACAAGGCAATTTAAAAATTGTACAAGATAAACAAAAAAGTTATGCTGATTTGGAACGAATCGAAAGAGAATTTGAGGTTGGAGATCATGTCTTTGTAAAGGTAAAACCCAAGAAAATTTCTTTTAAGCTTGGGAGTTGTGCTAAACTAGCACCAAGGTACTGTGGACCATTCGAAGTCCTATCAAGGATTAGACCAGTTGCATACCAGTTGGCTTTACCGTCTAACTTAAGAATCCATAATGTTTTTCACATTTCTGTTTTAAAGAAGTATGTGCACGATGCTACTCATGTAATGAATTGGAATGACATACATGTGGAACATGAAGGATATTTTCAGGTGGAACCAGACTATATCCTCGACGGGAGGGAAATTATGCTCCGAAATTGTACCATATGGAAAGTAAACATGCAATGGAAGCACCTTAGCCCTGATAAAGCTACCTAGGAATTGGAAAGTAATATGCGGGAAGCATATCCAATTCTATTCCAGGGAGGCTCTAAGGAAGAATAAGGAACATCAAGGAAGATGTTGAGCTTAAGTGGGGGTGTTTGTAACATACCCATTACTTGAAACATTTTATGTTTGAGAAAACAATTATCTTAACTTTTATTGTAAAGTTTTATATTTGGCCAAGTGTCCAAGGATGACTTTAATTGCACGCAATATTATTATTTAATAAAATAAAATAGGAGACACTCACACAAAGAGACTATTGAAAGAGTGTTTACTGACCCACTGGGTGGAATGGAATCTGGGGTAGAAGGCAATGGACAAGTGGCAGCATTGGGAACTCAGTAACTAGCTGTTGTTATGGAACAACTCCCTTGAATTGTGGTCAAAGCTCCTTGGAATATGGAACTGGAGATTGAGGCTCATTTATTTGGAAACTAACCACTAAAAAACCTAGGCATCTTTTTAAGCCATCGAATTTGAGCAGAGGCTCACACTTTTTCTGACGAGAAAATTTACCTGGTGGTTCTGCTGTATGCACACTAGCGATTCGATGAGGGGAAGCTATGTTTTCAGTTGGATTGTAAGTTTGTTTCACTTCTGCTGAGCGCAAAGGTTAATTTTGAGGTGTATGCAAGTCTCCATTGATTGTTGGAAGTACAACCTGAGTTCCTTGCTTCTACACAGAGTCTTCTACCTAGTGGTTCAGCAAACAGGCTCGGGGGTCCAAAGGAGAAAGTGATATTGGTTGCTTCTTCTGGAGAAGGTTGGGAGGAACAGTCCTCTTTGGGTGTTTTCCCACCCTATATAGGTTATCAGGTTCTACTTGTTATTTCATTTCTAGTAGTTATAATTTATTGCTTTCATAATTATTGATTCATGATTATCAGCTGAATATTGTTAGTTATCATTACTCAGATTGAAATGACTGATTTCTGAACTATATACCATCTCTGTAACTAAGGTGAAGAAGTCTTTATGAAAATGATAGAATAAAATGCTTCCTGCATTTTTCCACACACTGTCTTTGTGTCGTACTCTAGTGCAGGGAAGAGTGTCTAAAGATAGATCTGAATATTGAATATATTGTATGTATGCACATAGATTAATAGTAGAACTATTTAAGTTTCTTTTCATTTAAATAAGTTTCTATAGTATAAGATTTCTATTAAATAGTATCTACTCTATAAACAGTATGAATAGGACAGAGTTCTATAATGTTTGATAGATAGTTTCATTCATAACAGTAAACCTGTATTCATTATAAAAAGATTTGTTTTAGGGTTTTAAGACTGAAAGCAATGCCTTCATCTTTTTTTAAATCATCATAAATAAACATAGAGAATTCATGAAAAGGAAAAATTTAGTTCTTAATTATTATTACAACTTATTTGAGCATCGAACTATACTATTACATAGAGCTTTCTCTTAAGTTTAAACAATGATTGCACAAAACCCTAATAAGGTTGAAACACATAGCACAGATTGTTCTAAACCAAATATGAATTGAAATTATTGTAAGTAGATCGAAACCATTTATGCCTACCATACAGTACCAATATTATTATTTCATTTATTTATCATTGATACTGTACTTTAAATAAAACGCACAACAACTTTTATTTCGGACAAATGTCCCAAAGTCTCAACCCTAGCTATTTCAAATTAACACTAAGTTAACTTTTCGTCATTTAGCAAAACGAAATAGAATTTCCAACATAGAGCTTGAATACATGAAGACTGTTCCTTATAGTCTACACCTTACAGGTTACACGACAAATTCATGGATTCAAAACCCATATTGCTTATACAGCTAAGGAATAAAAATTAGTATTTAGTTTTGGGTAGGGTTTCACAAACCAACTTACAGCCGTAATCCTTAAGCATTAATAATTAAAGACACAGAAATCATTTCAACAGGGTTTCAAAACAAGGCTCGTTGCCTTTGACAACAAACAGTATTAAAATTGATATGATATCAACCTTTTTCCTTTTTTCTGCGAAGACAGAGTTCAACACCCAAAGAGTGTTTCTCTACAAATTAAACTCATAACTTTACAAATTACATGACGAACCCTGCAAACCTTTCAACATAACAAAAATGTCGAAAGTTATCCCTTCAACTTAACACTTTATTATTTCAAATTTCATAACTGAACAGTATCAACCTTTGAAAACGCATTTATCTCAAAGGGAAACAACGCAAAGTCTACTGCACGAAACCCCAACTACATTTTATAAACAAAATCAAGTTTCAAATACCATAAATAGTTACCGTTTCATTTCATCAAATTGTTGAGGGTTAGACCCTTCGAAACAACTGTAAACTTTTATAAATTAATTTGTTACACAGTAAAATGTTGTATAGCCAACGTAGAAGTAGGTTGAGGATTCAATCCTCCCTAAACTAAAAACATTCCTTATGGCTTACAACATTACAACGGTGGCGAAATCCATAGCTGAACCACAAGACCGAATGATCGGCTAAGACCAGACAAGGACCAACATTTTGCAAGGTTACACCCTATAGGTAGTCACCGAGGCTTACCAATTTTTAAGTTCATTTTCCCCTTTGCTTCAAACATAGAAATCCAAATCCGAGGAGTTACCTACCATTAAAAACACATAGCATGGTTAAAATATAGAAGCGAATCTCAAACTTAAATATATGCAGCTGCAACATTATCAACCGTCTTGGATTAGCAACAAAGGAACTATGACTTACATATCAGAGAAAACCTTTCTTCTGATCCGAACACTCTTGCATCTAGCGAGAACCAGAGTCAAATACACCACTACCAAACTTTGCAAAGGAAGGGCTCTACTCTTAGAGCTTGAAGGTGACAGTTTACAAGTCACAGGTCGAGGTATCGAACCCTGGAGAGGTGCCTCCAAAACACTTCTACAAAACCTAAGAACCTGCAGGCCTATCGGCCTCTCCAAAACCCCACTCACTGTAAAATGAATGCCCAGGATTATGCCTTCGTTGAGGTAATTCCAAAGATAATTAGGGTTATCACCACTACCAAGAAAACCACATGAAGAGCTACCACAGGGGATGCCATTAGACATTCCACCCAGAACGCTTTTAATGCACTTTTATTACCATAACTACTGCATACGTCATGCCTGCCACTGTATCGTATCCAAGTTAATGTTTTGGTCTTCAACTTGCATGGAATTACAACCATACTATAGTATGGATACATTTTATCAAATGTCAAAACTATCAATGTTTACAATCCAAGCATTACCTAGAACTATTTTGATTAAACCCTTATACTTAGCATAAAACCTTAGAGTGCATCACAAGGGTATTATATAATTATGGATATAGTGTGCTTAGGGTTATAACACCCAACTCACATTTAAATATATATAGAATATAGTTTGTATTGTCGAGATTTCAAAGTTTTCATATTAAAAACTAATACATAGGGTTGTGCCTATAGTCTATAGACATCAAAATATAGGCCTAAAATTATAGTGATAGTTGTTAAGATTAGGTTATGATTCTTTTAATATATAATTGATTACATTGTATAATTCCTAGGTGTAAGATTTAAATTCCTTTAGCATTGAAATCAAAACTCTATACTTCCCATGATGACTTAGTATAAGACAAGTGCAATAGTAATAAATACAAATTATGAGTTTTGAATATAATTGGAGTTATATAAACAACATTATGCAGAATTTAACTAAAGATCAAACCAGAATAGATCTCACCCTGGAACACTTCAGGTTTTGTATTTCACTTTTTAAAACATTCAAGGCTAACTGAATTTTAACTAAGATCTCTTTGTACACTTCGAAAAAAGTATCGCTCTTACCTGCCATCTACGACAGAAATTCAAATGCTTTATCTAAATATCTAAGTAAGCCTCAGGGTGCCCATAGTACCCCTTCATCATCATCAAGAGAGTCAACAGTTAGCACTTATAACAAAATCAATATCAACTTAAATCTATAAAGCCTTGACATTTAAATAATTAACCATAACTGATCTAGGATACAAGAATAAGATAAAAACATCCAATAGTATCTTAAATAAGCACACACACATTACACGTAGTTTGTAATTCAAACATACACACATAATCGACGTAATATGTTATTACTAGTGTGTCATCTAGTTAAATAGATTCTCATTTATTGTACTTCTGCGTAGCAATTATAGCACTTAATACTACTAAGAAAAATTTTAAATTTTTTGTGAATTTTTGGGATGTTACAGGTACCCAACTGAGCTTATATATATTTCTATTCTACCTACTGAATATTTTGCTCAACATCAAGGCCATGATTTTGAATGGTGTCTTCAGATTCTGGTTGTCGTGTTCTCCACTTGCCCTCTGTATTAGTTGCTTTCCTAGAATCAACATCTTCTTGGCATATTAAAAGTGATCTACATTGACTCCTCTTATCCAGTCATTTGTCATCATGAATTTGGAAGAGGGTAACTTATATGCTGCAATAATATGACTGGGTTGGAATGAAGCAAATACTCCCCCCCAACCCTATCTATGATCCTTGTGCCGACGTCCACATGAGGTAGAATCCAACTAATGACTTCATAGCATGGGAAAAGTTTTGGTCTGGTGGCAGATTTATGGAGACCAGACCTTTTAATATTTTGATACACCATCATCTCCTCAATGGATGCATCTGGTACACTCTAATCTCTGATGAGGTGATATAGTTCACCCCATTTGTATTCAGGAATGATTCCCATCATTTCTCTGGTGTCTTTAAATAACGTCTCCATTGGAGTGTCTAAGACAAATTCAACGTTAGAATATGATTCTGCTACCTTGTGATTTCGCTTGGAAGCTCTCTTTTGCATCTCAATGTCCTTAGGAAACAACAATCAATCAATTTGTAAGAATAATCACATGTTAAAGCAACAAATTTTAAGTAATATGCAGAGGTATCCTTCATTAATATTATTTACAAGAAACTAAAAGTTGGGAAATTCATACTTTCATGATATCAGGTATGTTTGATGTTGATTTTGGTCTATCACAGCATTGTCAACTTAGTTGAAAAAAAAAACTTCTATGTGCAGTGACCAATTTCTGGATAGATTTTATGTGGAGTGATCCAGATTCTTTAATACACTAATGGTCAAATAAAAAATCGCCAACATGTCTTCAAAATTCCTATGATATCATACATAGTCCCATCCTCAAAATCATATTATTGTTTAGGAAAGAAAACATTTAACCAAGGTTTTATCGTAGTGCTCCATCAATGGGGTTTATGACAGTGTACCATGCCCAGTTTTAAAAGAAAACAAATAATACAAAACAATGCAATATTTGGATCTTCCAATAGGACTACATTTTCACTTTCTTACATGATCTGTGGAATTAAGAGTTCTTGGTGAGCTTGAGGAGCTGTCCCAGCTATATCACAATGGGACTTCATGAACCTAGGTTTCCTTGGCAAGTACATGCCTGAAAAGTATGATTTTCTCATGTATTAACCTAACAAATTTTATCTTTTCGGTAGCATATGACGAGGTAAAAAAATCAGAATAATCCCTGTGATATGGTGTTCAACACATTTATCAAGTGGGACCCTAGTCGGTGA
Source organism: Larix kaempferi (assembly GCA_027924585.1). Taxonomy (NCBI): domain Eukaryota; kingdom Viridiplantae; phylum Streptophyta; class Pinopsida; order Pinales; family Pinaceae; genus Larix; species Larix kaempferi. Next base: position 484,134 of record BSBM01002073.1, on the reverse strand, counting down.
ACTTCAAGGAAAACATAATGTTAAAATTTGAGCATTAATTCACAATACTGTTGGATCTTTACTGAGAGAATAACATATACAGTATATCGATGCATAACAATCACAATAAGCATGACAAGCATCACAAGAATCAAAAGCATGAGAGACAAGAGACACAGAGTTTCCGTGGGGAAAACCGTAAGGTGAAAAACCCCACAACTTCCTCAGAGATAGAGAGAGAAATGGCTCAACCAAAGTACAACCAAAATACAGTTGAGATAGTCTCCTAGACCAGATGATCCTCCTCCTCACTAGTGCGCCACTTTCTGAGTGAGAGAAGTGTGTCTTTCGAATGATCCAAATAGATATCTCCTGATCTCTATTTATACTTATCCTGTTTTCCCAGTGACCTTATGGGGCTGACTTGTCTATCTAGATACATCCACAATATAATATATATTTTAGGGCTGACCCCACACATGGTGGTCTAATAACCCATCGGCAAGTACACACACTTGCGACACTTGTCAATCCACATGACGACACTTCCTTATAGAGGAATAACACATCTCTAATAAGGGTACAATAAATATATATGAAATACATAGATGAAATACATTCCGAAGTTGCATATACATCAACACATAAACTATTGAGTTGCGGTGGTTGGTTTTCGGGAATGCCCTAAACCTCAATTTAAACAACTTCTCACTCAAATGGAATCTATGACTATCAAACAAATATCTTTCATATTCTATAATAATAATAAAAAAAAAATTTCCTTAGGGTTTTATACACAATTTAACCTGATTTCGGTGCTAATGATGGGTTCACAAAATTATATGGAAAAACACCATCCTATCAAATGAAATAAATAGATAAAAATACCTACTTGGCAGTGCTAGATTCGTCCAAAAGCAAAGCTTCAATGGCGTTGAGTGATTTCTGTCTCGTAAAGGTTTCTCCCAAACACTGTTACAAACAAGGTGAGGGGAAAAGATTTGAACTAAAATATATAAACACACTAGCCCTACCATTAACTGCGTCAATGTGGTCAAATTATACACACTTTCTGAATTATGCCACAAGCGTTCCGAGGAAAATTTTGTTTGGCACCAATCTCATTTCGATGGTTATTACCCTTTTGCACCGATGCATTTTGGAGCAACACACCATCTGTCTCTGAAACTATTCTGGGCCTTTTCTAATTTTGCGTTAATACCTTTTCGAGTTTATTCACGTTTTCATGTCGTTCTTTAACCATTAGGTCAGAACACTTTTCATTCATTCCGTGATATGCATCGAAGGAATTTCCTTTTGTCGGTGATCTGCTTCGGTGTCATTTTCAATTTTACGCATATTTCCTTTTGAGCAATAAAATTTTGGCGTAACTTTATTTTGTCAATGAAATGTTTCGGAGGAATTTCCAAAATTACGCCAATCCATTTTAGCGTGAAACATATAACTCTCTAATTTTCCCATTTTCATTTTCCTTCTGAGAGTTTCGGTGAAATTTCGGCTTCTACTCTAAAAACACAAATCTCACCAAGAAAACCAAAAATGCTCTAAAACACAAATATTACCAAGAAAACCAAAATTGCTCTGATCTTTTCGGGGTAAGATGGAAAGTTACTCCGACCATTTCGGTGGAAAATGATAAGTTCTCCTGATTGCAAAATTTGTCGTTTCATTTTTTTCAAGAAAAATTCTAAGTGTCAAAAAGTAAGCCTATCAAAGATGAAACCAAACTTTGAGTAAATAAAAAATTAAAGGGGGGCCCTACAATTTTATGAAAATTTTGGGGATTAGGTTGCAACAACAACAATTGGCGACTAGCTAGTGAACACGGATCTCTAAACAAACTCTTATTGAATATCACAATTGCTTGTTTGTCATTAATTCTAATTGTAAAACAATTCTCTTATCAATTTACCAGGATTTTAAAAGGGAAAAGTTTTATATAGGCAGACGAGCTTTCTTGAATCATATTGGTCATTCATTTCGGGTAATAGGGAAACCTGAACCAGATTTCCTGACCACTCTCTTGAGGCCATAATATGCAATTCATTATTAGTCCCATATTTTGGTTATCTAAATATGACTCCACAGGATCGTAACAAAATCAATAAGATGTATTCGTTTGTTCTTCATTCCCATGCTATCAACATTTCTTTAGATTCTTTCTTTTGACGAGTTTTATTGTCCAAGTCTTTCATTAATAGCCTTCTTCAATATTCAATATTTTACGTGGCTTCTTCCATCCATAATGTCCTTTTGTGTGAGTGATGAGTTTTCTTTGTTTTTCATATTCACAAACAGAGAAGAACCCTTCAGAACTTATCATCTGGGCAATCTTCTTGATTGAATGTATTTATTTTCAAAACCATTTCTTTGATGGAAATGAATTTTTTTTAATTATAATCCTTTTGGATTTGATTTTGTAGCATGGGATCATTTTAATTGCAATACATATGCAAGACTTGCTTCATTTCCATGGTTCAATTATAGTAGACTACCTGAGATGGTTATTTATGTGTAAGTGAGTGGAGCCCCAAGATAGTAATTTAGAATCCATATATCCTAGTTATTTCAAAGGGTTTACATTGACACAATATAAATAATGAAACAAGTTTCCCCTTTTAAAACAAAGCAAGAATTAAAATCACTAATGACAATGTTTTTACAAAAAGAATCCCTTTGTCATGAAGTCAATTATAATATTTTGGTGATTAACAACGTTTCACATGAGATTGTTCAGATTCCTGTATTTCTGCATATCACTCTGAAAGTTGAGCTGAGATTTATTCAAAACAAAGTCGAACCAACAAAGCAAAATCAAACCAAAATGAAATAAGGTTGAAACTAACTAACCTAAGAATAAAATAAACCAAAAAAATAAAGGAAGGCTAAGAATAAAAAAAATTATTTATGTACAACAGGTCTCGCTAAATCTAGGTAAAGTACTTTTTAAGCGCTAGGTCCTTGACAGGAAGATTTTCTTTCTCCTTTTGTAAATCTTGCAATTTATAAGTTACTAGGTCAAGTTTCTCTAGAACCTGATAAGGACCAAGCCACAATTGTTGAAATTTTGCATGTTTTCCCTTCTCTTCATGAGGATGATCCTACTTTAGAACTAGGCATCCTACCTCAAAAGTTCTCTTTCCAAAATTCCATTTATCAAACCACATTTTAACAATATCTTGGTGATGGTTGAACCTATCCTTGGCGTTTTGTCATGCTTCTTCAAGTTTCAGTAGAGTGTTAATTCATAACTGTAGGGTTTCACTACTTGATCCTTGAGACGCCTGAGCTAACTGTAGGGAAGGGAGTATTGTTTTTAGTGGGAGTATATCCTCTTTCCCATAGACTAAGGTATAAGGAGAAAACCCTAAAGAATATTTTGGAGTGACCCTATCTGCCCATAAAGCATTGGGAAGAGATACATGCCAATTTCTCTTGTTTTCAATAATTATTTTCTTTAATATTCGTATAAGATTTTTATTTGTAGATTTGGCTAAACCATTTCCTCGAGGATAGTAGTTAGCTGAATAATGCAGTTTAATTCCCCTTTCAAAATCAAATGTACTGAACTTAACAGAAGAGAAATAAGATGCATTATCAAAAACTAAGGAAATTCGAAACCCAAACCTAGTTATGATGTTGTCTTGCAAGAATTTGATGACTGCATCTTCATTTCTTTTTCTCAAAGGAGTAGCTTCAGTCCATCTTGTAAAATAATCAGTGGCAATGAGAATATATCGATGTTGCAGTGAAGAATTTTGATTAATCTCCCCGATGATGTCTAAACCCCGTTGCTCGAATGGTTCTGAGATGATGACCGGTTGCAATGGTCCAGCTGATTTTGGTAATCTACCAGCACTCTTTGACATATATAATATATTCTTTCATAACCGTGAGCATATTTTAAAATAGTGGGCCAGTAATATTCGGCTCTTAGTATTTTGTGTTGAAATATTGTAACTTCTAAGAATATTATATTTGTATTATTCCAGAGATGTTTCATTCCTCCGATGGGTCTTTATTATGTATCCGGAGATGTTTATTCCTCCGATGGATTATGGTAACTAGGGTTATTAGATATCCCATGTGGGAGTCGGCCCTGAGTTAATTTATTAGGGGTTATTAGACTCTCTTAGGAGAGGTCGGCCCCATAGGGTAAAACGTCAGTCGAGAAACAAATATAAGTAGAGGAGGTTGTTCCTCACTTATCTCACACTTCCATCACTCGAAAAGTAGCACACAAGTGAGAGAGAGGTCTGCATAGGAGGTGGAGAAGGAGCTCTAGTATTGGACTACATCCTGTATTTGGTTGATCATCTTATTGAGGAAAGCTTTGCTGGGTTTTCTAAGCCATGATGGTTTCCTAGGGTAAGATCTCTGTCTATCTTATGATTGTGTTTCTTTTAGTGATATTGCTAGTCAAATTAGTATAAACTTAACATGGTATCAGAGCTAGCCTGAATAGGACATCTTTCACAAGGTGAAAATCTCTCTCTCTCTCCTCCGGTGAAAATTAGGGTTTTTGCAAAAGTTGGTATTTTTGGATTCTGATTGCATGGCTGGATAGCCCTCCTCAAAATCGAATTTTTGAGCCCTGGATCGAGGTTTTTGGTTGGGTAGAACTATGAGAAAGTCAAACCCTAGTTTGACCAAAAGTGTGGAAAACTAGAAATTCTGTTGCAGATCCGAAAGGTGAAAAGTTGAAGTTTCCAGACGCAAAACACACCAGAACTTTCAATCAAGCACATCTCCTGGTAAGTGTTATTCTATCTCTTGAAAAAAAATTCAATCTCTTTGACTTCTGAAGAAGATGGCTCCAAGCACTAAGCTTGAAGACAAGCTAGAGGGTATAGAAAATTTCCGGGCATGGAAATACAGAATTGGCCTCATTCTTGAAGAGAATGATCTTGCCCAGTATATCAAGGATGAGATTGCAGAACTTGGAGAAGATGAAGCCAAAGAGAAGTATAGGAAGGATTTGATTAGGACAAAGACAATCATTGCTGATTCTCTTAAAGACCACTTGATTCCCCAAGTGGCATCCAAGAAGACTCCAAAGGAAATGTATGATGCCCTTTCAAGAATGTATGAGGGAAAGAACATCAATAGGAAGATGAATCTAAGAGTGCAATTGAAGAGCACAAAGATGAATAAAGGAGAATCTGTTCAAGACTATTTCTCAAGGATCTCCCAGGTCAAGGAACAACTAGATGCTATTGGAGATACCCTTGATGAAGATGAACTAGTCATGACTGCTCTAAATGGTCTCACTAGACCATGGGAGTCATTTATCCAAACCATGTGTGCCAAAAAGAGAGCATGAAATTTGATGTGGTATGGGAAGATTGCATCCACGTAGAAGCTACGGTAACCAACAGAGAAGCCATGCTCAAAGAAGATGAACAAGCCTTGGCTACACACACTAAGAGAAGAAGGAAGCAATCCTACTTCAAGAAGGACAATCACAAGGAGTCTCAATCTCCACAAAGATTTTAGAAGAAAGGAAGAAGAAAACACTCTTCTTTCCAATGTTTCAATTGCCACAAAATAGGACACATTGCTAGACATTGTCCTTCAAAGAAGAAGAAAGATCTTCACCATAGAAGACATCAAGCACATCTTGCAGAAGATGATAGTGAAGAAGAAGAAGAAGAGGAAGAAAGGCCTCACGAGAAAATATATAGAAGAGAAGAATAAGAGGAAGAAAGGCCCTTCTTCAAGAGAAGATCTAGAATAAATGAAGAGGAAGATGCATAAGAGTATGTTCTATTCTCTACACTCTTTGGATCTATAACACCTGGAGAAGATACATGGCTTATTGATAGTGGTTCTTCAAAGCACATGACTGGACAAAAGAAGACTCTTTCAAAATTGGAAGAGAAGACCTCCCCATAGAAAGTGTCATTAGGAGATGACTATCAATATCCCATCAAGGGAATTAGTGAAGCAAACTACAAGCTTGATTCTGGAACCCCCATGAGGATGAAGGAAATATTGTATGTACCAGGATTGAAGATGAACTTGCTTTCCATCTTAGCATTGGATAAGAAAGGTTATAGAGTTGCATTCATTGATGGACAAGTATTAATGTGGTACAAAGGTAAATCTATTAAGGATGCAATTGGCATTGGTGAAGAGGAAGGAGGTCTGTACAAGCTCAAGGGCCATCCGGAAGCTTCCCTTGTACATAAAGCCACTAGCCCAAATGAGCTATGGCATAGGAGGCTTGCTCATATTAATTACAAGGCACTACCTCATGTAAGCAAGGTAGTTATAGGTCTTCTAGGCTTAAAGATTGATCATAATGGCACATGCAAAGGTTGTGCAAAAGGGAAGAATATCAAGAACCCATTTCCAAAGAGTGAAACAAAGACTAAGAGTATCTTGGAGTTAATTCATTCTGATGTATGTGGACCAATTCCTTCCACATCCTTGAGTGGATATGAATACTATCTCACATTTATTGATGACTATTCAAGGAAGACTTGGATATACTTTCTAAAAGGAAAGAATGAAGTCTTTGGAAAGTTCAAGGAGTTCAAAGCCTTGATAGAGAATAATTCAGAAAAGAAAATCAAAATACTCAGGACAGATAATGGTGGAGAATATACTTCAAAGGATTTTGAAGATTTCTATAAAGAAGCTGGAGTCAAGAGGGAGCTAACCACTCCCTACAATCAACAACAAAATGCTGTTGCGGAGAGAAAGAATAGAACCGGCATGGAAGCTGTTGTTAATTTTTCAGAATTTACTTCAATATGATCTAGGATCTTAACTGAGATAACAACATGTACAGCAAATCTATAGCATATCAATCATGGACACAAAAATGCAATCACAAAAGAGACACAGAGTTTACTTGGGGAAAACCATAAAGGTGAAAAACCCCAATAACTTCCTCAGAGATAGATAGAGCAATGATACAACCCAAGCATGAGAGATAGACATCTCCTAGCAGCAGCTTCTCCTCCTCCACAAGTACGCCACTCTCCCAAGAGTGTGAGAGAGAATAGAATGATGAAATAGAGTGCCTCCCGTACTCTATTTATACTTGACTTGACTTGCCTAATAAGCTTTACTAGGTCGGCCTTAACTTAACCACATAACATAATGCTGACTGGGCCGACACCCAATAGGGTGGTCTAATAACCCTTTGACCCACATGGCCGACCCCAATAGGGTGGTCTAATAACCCTTCGACCCACATGACTTATATAGGGACGACCCAAACAAGGTGGTCTAATAACCCATCAAGTATAAGTTACGACATTTACAATATAAATGACGACACTTCCATTTAGAGGAATAATAACATCTCTATGGGAATACAAACACTTCCGTATAGAGGAATAATACCATCTCTATAGGATTACAATATACATATATGAAATACATTCTGAAGTTACATATACATCAACACTCCCTCTTAACTAGGAAGGTATTTCTCGACACAAGTCTTCTAGCACAAGTCTTCTTCTTTGGATCATCATCACTGGATAATCGTCATCGTCACTACTGCTGCTATCTCAATCATTATTTGAATCTACTCATCATAGGAAGTTCTACAGAGCCAGTCCTTTTTCATATTGGATGTAGGCCCACCACCTGCAGGTCTTCATCATCACTGGCCATACTGTGGAATCCTCAGAACTTATTACGTGTGTCACAAAACCTGGCGGTAGCATCCTAGGCTATTACGAGCACACAACTCTACCTATCAGATCTCCCATGAGCACATTACATGTGACCCATCACAAAACCTGGCTGAAGCATCCCAGGCTGTTACGAGCACACAGCTCTACCTGTCGGATCTCCCAGGAGCACATTACATGTGATCTCACCACAAAACCTGGTTGAAGCATCCCAGGCTATTACGAGCACGCAGCTCTACCTATCGGATCTCCCAGGAGAAAATTACATGTGGTCCACCAAAAAAATTGGCTGAATCATCTGAGGCCTTTTTCATCCTGTCCAGATCTCCCAGGAACATATTACATGTGGTCATGGCAATGCCTCGAAAGAGCATCTGAGGCCTTTTTCATCTTGTCCAGATCTCATTGGTCCAATTACATGCCATAAGACAATGCCTCGAAAGAGCATCTGAGGCCTTTTTCATCTTGTCCAGATCTCCCAGGTTTACTTACATGTCCTCCCAGAGCAATGTCTTGAAAGAGCATCCCAGGCTGTTACGAGTACATAACTCCGACCTATAGGATCTCCCAGACATGCTCATCTGCACAACCTGTTCCATGGCCATAGAGTATCATCCTGATACTCACTAGACATCATCATAATGTACACATGATCATCCTGATCATCATCACTGCATCATCCTGATGCATGTCATCTGGAGCAACATCCTGAAGCTTGTCAACCATGATCATCCTGATCATACAATGCATCTACCTGATGCATACCAAGTGTCTACCTGATACATATCATCATACATGAAACACCTGATCATACAATGTATCCTCCTGATACATACATAGATACATGATCCACCTGATCACACAATGTATCTACCTGATACATATCAACATACATGATCTACCTGATCATACAAAGTATCCACCTGATACATATACAGATACATGGTCCAAGCATCCAACATGATGCATATACAAAATACATACAAATGATCCAACTGATCATATCCAGCATCCAACATGATGCATACATACATAAATGATCCAACTGATCATATCCGACATCCAACATGATGCGTATATACATAAATGATCCAACTGATCATAACAAGCATCCAACATGATGCATATATACATAAATGATCCAACTGATCGTAACAAGCATCCAACATGTTGAATATACATATACAGAGCAGTAACTAGAGCATTGTCCCGATGCTCATCATCCATGATCCTCCTAATCATCATAGCATCATCGTCTTCAGATCATCTCATCGTCCACGAAGCACAGCCCAGATGCACATCATCCAACACTTACACCACCGACATGGGATAACACATCTACCACCATTCAGGGAAGGCTCTAGCCCTTACTTTTTCACCATGGGAGAACACATCTACCACCATGTGAAAAATGGCTTCAGCCCTTACATCTACACCATGGGAGAACACATCTACCACCATGTGAGAATGGCTCAGCAATTACATCACAACCATGGGAGAACACATCAACCATGTCAGAAAATCTCATGTGCATCTGCAACTTTCTGGACTCATCACTTCCCTTTGGAAGGAACCTTGATCTGAAGTGCACCAAGCCTCTATCTGAAGTACTCAAACTGCACTCTAACCAACGGCTTGGTCAATACAACTGCAACTTGCTCATCCATCGCAACATACTCTGCTTCGGCTGTACTCAGTGCTACGCGGGACTACTTCTTGCTAAACCAAGAAATCACACCTGATCCCATACTATAGCAACACCCAAAAGTGCTCTTCCTATCTACAACACTGCCTGCCCAATTTGAATCAACATAACCATGTAGGTTAAACTTTTGATTCACATCATACTTGAGCCCATAATCAATTGTACCCTTCAAGTACCTCAGAATATGCTTTACAACAACCAAGTGAACACTCCTCGGATCCATCCGGAAATGGCTCAATGTGTTCACCGCAAAGCAAATATCTGGTCTCGTGTTCATCAGGTACATCAAGGACCCAATCATCTGATAATACATAGTGATATCAACTGGCTCAGATGAAGCATCACACAAAAGCATCAGGTTTGATGGCATAGGTGTGGCCATGGACTTGTAGTCCATCATCCTGAACCTCTTCATGATCTCTACTTCATACTTCCCTTGTCTAAGGAAGATTCCATATGCACTCTGCCACACCTCCATACCTAGAAAATAGTGCATCATCCACAAGTTCTTCATCTCGAACTAGGCAACAAGCTTCCGCTGCGTGTTGGAAATCAATCTATCTTCACCTGTAATAAATAGGTCATCCATATACAAAAGTAGTATCATTGGATTGCCTTCATCAACCTTATAGTAAAGGTTGGAATCCGCTTTACTCTTGGTAAAGCCTAAACTGGATAGAAAACTGTCTATCCTAAGTTCTGCACATATATGACTCCCTGTCATGTGTCTCAACACCAAGTGGCTGCTCCACATACACTTCATCTTCAACTACACCATTCAAGAAATCTATCTTGAAATCCATCTCGTGTATCTTCCCTTTCATCACTACAACCAGAGCAAGTACTAATCAAATGGAAGTGTATCTGGCTATAGGAGCAAAAGTCTCTATGCTACCACCTACAGCATGCTTGATCTTGTAGATCCCTTTGGAAGTCACTACAAAATCCCCTTCAGGTCTTGGGACTGCATCCCAAACATCTTCATGATCGACTGGTACTCCTTGATCATGGCATTCTTCCCAGATCCTAGGAAATTTAATATCTTTAATGTTTTCAATAGATAACTTTGTTGCTGAACAAATGTTGTAGTCCTTCTTTTGTGGGTTATGGTATACGATCTTTCCTACACAACGAGTTAAATTGCATGATTAGAAAACATCTCATAGTTTTCAGAACAAATTCTTACACATAATGAAATATGTCATACAGTCATGCAATTATATTAGCCAATGCTTCAATACAACATTTATCCATATCCCTAAACTTTCTAGATGCTTTCCAATATCTACCAAAACATTATTAAGAGTGTGCACAACTCCCAACATGTCAGCAAAGAGGTTTCATTCTAGATAAGTAGCAATGGAATGTTGTACAGTGCCATAGGCCACTTACCCATGTATATTAGTAGTATATTGTTCATCAATGCAACTATTCTAATATGCATAATACACAATATAATTCTAGGAACATGAGTATGTACATTATTGAACAATTATTTAAACAATAAAATATGCAAGGAATGATAATTCAAATACTTATCTTTGTTTGTTTATTGGGTTGACTCCCTCTCAGTCTTTGCTTCTTTTCTGCAACTCCATTCTGATGTGGATTGTGAGAAGTGGTCAACTCCCTCTGGATATCTGCATCCTTGCAGAAACTGTTGAAGTGTACTCATTCTTGATCTTTGCTTCCTTGCAGGAACAACTGGAGTGTGCTCCCTCTTGATCTTTGCTTCCTGGATTACCTATCCTTGAACTTATATCCATCACTATGCATGCTTATTAGTATCATCATTATGTTATCCTCGAGGTCTCATACATAATCACACATTCATTAGTATATTCTTAATACTATCAAAACACAATAATCTTAAACATGTACATAGTCATGATCATTTCAAACACAGATAATAAACATTAGTATTCAAGGTTTCAGGGAAGTCTTCTTTTATTCATTCATATTCTTATTTGATCATAGGTTAGTTAAATCGTCAATCAAGATAAGAGACATAAAATGCATAAACCCTTGATTACTTTATGAATAAACATAACCAATCATACCAAGTATACTTATATAAGGGATACTAACACAAGGTAGGATTCTAACTTGATATAGGAAAAACATACCTGGATTGGTATGTTAGCTAGTTATGTCTAACATACCCACATGATGTCTTCTTGTTCTCTTTAATTACTTGTGCTAGTAACCTGCATATCTCATAGGTTAGTCATTATAGAACCCAGTTATACATACCTCGTAAGTAGATCTTCTAAGTGATCCATGAAAATGGATGAATCTTTGTCTTCATGTCATCATGATCATATGTTCTTGAACTAGAACATAATTTGTCTTTCTTGGTGTACCTTTCATGTTAGTGGACAACATAAACCTCATACAACACCATAATGCATTAGTACAATCATAAGTGTCAACACCCTAATCAATGAATATCTTCTATCATGCATTCATAATTTTATTAAGGTGATATGACAAGTCTAAATTTAATCAAGATTGTACTAATCGTAATAACATGAAGACAAAAATATCATAAACTTAATCATGAACAAATATTGAAACATACCTAGATAAGTCATACCTATCGAGATTGCTTGTAATCTTCTTATGTAAGGCCTTAGCCTCATCTCCCTCTGAAACAGGAACTTCTTCACTTATGCAGGTGACCAATCCATTCTCTTCTAGGATTAACCCAATCCAATTGATTTCTAGGAAATGGATCTGGAGCTAGATTAGGGTTTGTCAGATAAATAATAAAAATTCAAACTTTTAATTTCAAACTTCCAAAAGGATATAAATATGCGCCTTGATGAGTTGATCAAGCGGGTATACTCAGAATTTGAAAACTGCAAAGTTTCACCCCTCAAATTTGCCTTTGAAACTTCTGGATTCATTGGACATGACCCCGAACTAGGGTTTGATAAAGCCCACCCTTCTTCCCAATCAAAAGGTTCGATCCAAAGCTCTAAGCTTCTATTTTTCTGAGGAGCTTCCAGTCGTGGTCACAGATTTCAAAAATTCCCAGTTTTGCAGAAGCCCTCATTTTCCACTTTTCCGATCAAAGTCCAGAACTAGGGTCTGATCAAGCCTGGCCTTTTTCCCAACCAAAAATTCTGATAGTGGTCTCTAAATTTCGATTTTGATGAGTAGCATTCAGCTGTAGTCTCCGATTACAAAAATTCCAACTTTCTCCGAAACCCTAAATTCCGGAAGCCATGAATGAAGGTGCTAAAAAATAATTCTGTTTTGACAGAAATATGTACCTGATTGTTTCTGGTGTAACTCCAAACATTTCGATCCACAGGGTCTAAACAATTTTCCTGCAATAGCCTAACCTGTCATCTTTCCAACCCCATAGGTCTAATCTCAAATGGATTCTCTGAGAGAGAGTTATGCCAAGTGTCGCAACGTGACCTGTTTATGGGATAAAATAGGAGAGTAAACTTGTACAGAGTTCCACGTGTCACTGGTTCAGTTTCGCCCTTTGAAAACATTACTTACGAAATTACAATCCGTGCACTACCTGTCACTTTTTACGAAATTTCATTTGGATCTTCCTAGCCCAAGTTATGACCTTTTTTCCAAGATCACCTGTTTATGACTGAGATCTGGAAGAGGCAGAAACCCTATATTGTATAGATCATAAATCACAAAGTAAAACGAATTAGAGTTTTTTCTTTGGACAAAAGGTACATGGGGATCTTATCTTCTCCCTAAACGATTTCCAAACCCTGAAACCTCACCGAAATTTATTTATAGCGAAAGTTCTACGATGACTGTTTTTTCTATATCAAACCCTAGGTTCGCAATTGCAACAAGTGTCATACATGCCATACCATGCCTTCTTTCAGGCTAGCTCTGATACCATGTTAATTTTCATAATTTACTTCAATATGATCTAGGATCTTAACTGAGAGAACAACATGTACAGCAGATCTACAACATATCAATCATGGACACAAAAATGCAAGCACACAAGAGACACAGAGTTTACTTGGGGAAAACCATAAAGGTGAAAAACCCCAATAACTTCCTCGGAGATAGATAGAGCAATGATACAACCCAAGCATGAAAGATAGATATCTCCTAGCAGCATCTTCTCCTCCTCCATAAGTGCACCACTCTCCCGGGAGTGTGAGAGAGAATAGAATGATGAAATAGAGTGCCTCCCGCACTCTATTTATACTTGACTTGACTTGCCTAATAACCTTTAATAGGTCGGCCTTAACTTAACCACATAACATAATGCTGACTGGGCTGACACCCAATAGGGTGGTCTAATAACCCTTTGACCCACATGGCCGACCCCCAATAGGGTGGTCTAATAACCCTTCGACCCACATGACTTATACAGGGCCGACCCCAACAAGGTGGTCTAATAACCCATCAAGTATAAGTTACGACACTTACAATATAAATGACGACACTTCCGTATAGAGGAATAATAACATCTCTATAGGAATACAAACAATTCGGTATAGAGGAATAATACCATCTCTATAGGAGTACAATATACATATATGAAATACATTCCAAAGTTACATATACATCAACAGTTGTGAAGACAATGATACATGATCAAGACCTACTTATGTATCTGTGGGATGAAGCAGCTAGGACAGTAGTCTATGTGCAAAATAGACTATCCCACAGTGCTCTTGATTTCAAGACTCCAGCAGAAGTGTTCACAGGAAAGAAGCCTGAGGTAAGTCACCTCAAGATATTTGGATTTCCAGTGAAAATTCACATTCCAAAAGAAAAGAGGACCAAGTTAGATCCTTCTGGGAAGAAGGGAATATTTGTTGGATATTGTGAAGCATCCAAAGCATTTAGAATTTACATCCGAGGTTTTCAACATATGGAAATAAGTAGGAATGTGACATTTGATGAAGAAGCAGCTCTTAAGAGATATAGGAAGTGCCAGTATGAAGAAGTATATGAAGAAAATGCACCTCCCAGAACTATAGAGGCTATACCCATCCCTAAAGATGTAACACCTGAAGACCATGGTATGATAGAACCACAAGAACCCCCCTTTCAAACACTTCAAGGAAAAGAAAGCTAGCATGGGAAAGAGATATTATACTAGGAGCAGAAAAGTATGGAGCTCCTGAAGGCTCCACTAGAGTAAGCAAGAAACCAAAGCAATTCTCCAATTATATGGCTTTGATGTGTGATCTCGTAGATCAAGAACCTACTAGTTATGAAGAGGCAATTCATAAGAAAGAATGGGTAGAGTCAATGACAGAGGAATACCAGTCAATAATGAAGAATGATGTTTGGGATATAGTTCCCAAGCCAAAAGAGAAAAGTGTGGTATCCTCCAAATGGATATACAAAATAAAGCATGTTGCGGATGGTAGCATTGAAAAATATAAAGCAAGATTTGTGGCTAGAGGATTCTCTTAGAAAGAGGGAATTGACTATGAAGAAACATTTGCACCAGTTGCAAGGTACATTTCCATTAGAACCATCATGGCACTTGCATCCATGATGAAATGGGATTTACACCAAATGGATGTAAAGATAGCCTTCCTGAATGGTGTGATTGAGGAAGAAGTGTACATAGAACAACCACAAGGATTTGAGGTGGAAAATGGAAGAACCCATGTATGCAAACCAAAGAAGGCCTTATATGGGTTGAAGCAAGCTCCCAGAGCTTGGTATGGAAGAATTGACAATTTCTTGACAAACTTGGGCTTCACCAAAAGTAAATTTGATCCTAATCTTTATCTCAAGGTTATGAATGATGAACCTGTCATATTGTTGCTATATGTGGATGATCTATTTCTTACTGGAAATGAGAAACAGATTATCGAGTGCAAGAAGAAGCTCTCATCAGAGTTTGAGATGAAGGATCTCGGATTGATGCACTACTTCCTAGGTCTAGAAGTATAGCAAGTACCAAATGGAATCTTTCTCAACCAAGGTAAGTGTGCTGTGAGAATCCTGAAAAGATTCGATATGTTGGAATGCAAAGCCATGGCCACTCCCATGGATTCCAACTTAAAGCTATTAGTTGATGACTCTTCAAAGTTAATGGATGTGACTCTGTACAGATAGATTATTGGGTCATTGATGTATCTGACGAATACCAGGCCAGAAATATGTTTTGGGGGGAACACTCTAAGTTAGTATCTAGTGGAACCTAGACGAGTTCACCTAATTGTTGCAAAACATGTGATGAGGTACCTAAAAGGTATGATAGATTTTGGTCTCTATTATCGTGGAGATCATGAATTTAGATTATATGGCTACACAGATGTTGATTGGGCGGGAAGTGTATCAGACAGGAAGAGTACATTGGATGGATGTTATTGTCTAGGATCTGCCATGATCTCGTGGTTTAGTAGAAAGCAGTCAAGTGTGGCTCTCAGCATAGCTAAAGCAGAATATATAGCTGCCTGCTCTGCTAGTTGTGAAGTGGTATGGCTTCGGAATTTATTATCAAGATTGTTTGACTTAGAGATGGACCCCACTGTGATTCTATGTGACAACCTGATTTGTATCAAGATGACATAGAATCCAGTGTTCCATGATAAGTCAAAGCACATAGAGATCCGATATTTTTATATACGGGATATGGTGCAAAAAGGAGCTATTAAGCTCAAGTATGTAGGCACTGATGAACAAGTTGCCAATGTATTGACCAAACTTCTGTCTCGAGTAAATTTTGAGTATTTCCGAGACAAGCTTGGTGTAGTTCAGAAGGACCCTCCTCGAAAGGGGGAGTGATATGGTCAATGATAATATTTCGATACTGGTATCGATGTGGATACCTGTATCGATGATTAGATTGCCTATATTGATGGTAAGGTCAATATTGTGGATACTTGTATTTGATATGTATACTTGTATTGGTGTGGATACTTGTATTTGATATGTACACTTGTATTGGTGTGGATACTTGTATTTGATATGTATACTTGTATTGGCGTGGATACTTGTATACTTGTATTGGTGTGGATACTTGTATTTGATATGGATACTTGTATTGGTATAGATACTTGTATTGATGATATGGGTACTTGTATTGGTATGGATACTTGTATTGATGATATTGAGGCTACATGTTCCAACGATGAGGTTGATGATGAGGTTTCCTGTTTCGACGATGAGGTCGATGAAATGGTCCTTAGACTTTGTCTAAGTGGATAGTAAGAGGATTGTATCATCTGTGGACTTTAGTCCTAAAGTGATCCGCAAACAGATGTCTCCGAGAGTAAGAGGATTCTATCATCCGTGGACTTTAGTCCTAAAGTGATCCACAGACAAATGTCTCTGAGAGTAAGAGGATTGTATCATCCGTGGACTTTAGTCCTAATGTGATCCGCAGACAGATGTCTCCGAGAGTAAGAGGATTGTATCATCCCTGGACCTTAGTCCTAAAGTGAGCTGCAGACAGATGTCTCCGAGAGTGAGGGGATTATATCATCCCTGGACCTTAGTCCTAAATTGAGCCGTAGACAGATGTCTCCGAGAGTGAGGGGATTGTATCATCCCTGGACCTTAGTCCTAAAGTGAGCCAGAGACAGATGTCTCTGAGAGTGAGGAGATTGTATCATCCCTGGACCTTAGTCCTAAATTGAGCCACAGACAGATGTCTTCGAGAGTGAAGGGATTGTATCATCCCTGGACCTTAGTCCTAAATTGAGCTATAGACAGATCTCTCCAAGAGTGAGTGGATTGTATCATCCCCGGACTTCTGTCCTTGAATTGATCCGTAGACATATGTATCTGAGAAGTGGTCCTTAGACTTTGTCTAAGTTGATGAGTGGAATGCATCGTCCCTAGACATGATATGGTGTCTTAAATACATCATGTGTGTTGCAGGGTATGATGTTATTGTGTTGTTGATCGAGAGGATCCAGTTGATGACGATGATGCAGATCGTGTGATGACAATGATCCAGATCATGTGGTGATGATGTTGTGATCATGATGATCTAGATGGCGATGCTGTGGTCGTGATGGCATAGATGACGATGTTGTTGATCGTGATGATGATGATGTTGATCGTGAGGATCCAGATGATGATATTGATCGGTAGATCCAGACGATGAGGCTATTGATCGAGAGATCCAGATGATGATGTTGTAGATGATCGAGTGCTACAGAAGATGAAGACTCAATACTGACGATGCTAATGTTCCAGTATTGATTATGTTCCAGTAACTGTCTGAGTTACTGATGATGATGTATAAAGAAAGATTCTGATGATTTATAGATGTACCATGTATCATGTAGTCGATGACTCCTTGCTCCTGCAGATGTTTTTATAATATCCTTCTCATTAAGGGGGAGTGTTTAAATATTGTAACTTCTAAGAATATTATATTTTTATTATTCCGGAGATGTTTCATTCCTCCGATGGGACTTTATTATGTATCCGGAGATTTTTATTCGTCCGATGGATTATGGTAACTAGGTTTATTAGATCTCCCATGTGGGGGTCGGCCCTGAGTTAATTTATTAGGGGTTATTAGACTCTCTTAGGAGAGGTCGGCCCCATAGGGTAAAAAGTCAGTCGAGAAACAAGTATAAGTAGAGGAGGTTGTTCCTCACTTATCTCACACTTCCATCACTCGGAAAGTAGCGCACAAGTGAGAGAGAGGTTTGCATAGGAGGTAGCGAAGTAGCTCTAGTCTTGGACTACATCTTGTATTTGGTTGATCATCTTATTGAGGAAATCTTTGCTCGGTTTTCTACCCCATGAGGGTTTCCCAGGGTAAAATCTCTGTCTATCTTGTGATTGTGTTTCTTTCAGTGATATTGCTAGTCAAATTAGTATAAACTTAACATTTTGTTAGTAGTAGTGTCTCTAGAATAATTCCCCCCTACAGGGCCATCATGTAACTCCTTAACTACCTTATTCACATCTTCTTTCTCAAGACATATGAGAAACACCCCATCATAATTCTTTCTAAAAATTACTCCATCTATTATTTAATATTATGTTGATTTCAATCGGAGTGCCCTAATCTGCTTAGAAATCCATTGCTCTAGCAAACACCCTTGTTGAAGATAAAGAATCAAATCCCTATACCAAGATTCCATAGTAGTAAAAATGGAACATCGTTCAATTGAATTCATTTTAGATTCATTTTCCCATTCATGATCTCCATTAGTTGGGTTTTCAGTAAGAAACTTGCACAAACCTTGACCCTTAATGATATTAGATGGTTTAAACTCTAGTTCATATTCTTGTAATGCAGTTACCCAATTTCCTCACCTCTCTCCCAATTCCTTTTGTACAAATAAGGATCTGACAGTCGGATGAGGTATTATAACCTTTGTTTTATTTTTCAGAATATAAGGTCTGAACTATTTTACTGCCTTAAATACTACGTAATCTTGTTTATCTACAGTTGGGTAATTCAGTTCATTTCCTTGTAACCTAGTGCTCATGAAAGATATTGGATATTCATCTTGTATCTCTCCTTCATGTGTGAGTACTGTTGCAAGAGAATTATCTGAAGCAAAGGTGTATATAATGAAATTCTTTTCAAAATATGGACTAATTAATGAAGGTGCATGATCTATGGCATTTTTTATATCCTTAAATGCATTCTTCTCAATATCAGTCCATTTGAATTGCACACTTTGCTTCACCATTTGTTGCAAAGGTTTTACAATTTGTGCAAAATCTAGTACAAACCTTCAAACAAAGTTTAACGTGTCGATAAATGATTGCATAGTTTTCTTATTAGGGGGCATGGGAATCTAGTTTATGGATTGAATTCTTTCTGGTTCTATAGATATTCCCTTCTTAGAGATGACGTGTCCTATAATTTTTCCTTCAAGGACAACAAAAATGCTCTCCTTAGGATTCAAAGATATGCCATACTTTCTACAATGGTCAAAAATCTGTTTCAAATGGAAATCATGATCCTCTCTTTTCTTAGGAAAAAATGTCACATCATATAAATAAATAATAACACAGTGGTCGACTAAACCTCATAATGTGATGTCCATGGCCCTTTAAAATGTGGCTCTAGCATTCAAAAGGCCAAAAGGCATTCTTCTATAAGCGAATGTTCCCCATTTTGTGCGAAATTTAGTCTTGAGTCGATCCGTCTCGGCCACTAATACTTGATTATAACATAAAAATCCATCCAATAGGGAGAACATATCTGAGCCTAATACCATTTGTAAGATTTGTTCCATTGGTGGCACCGGTTAGTTGTCTTTATCTAATGCTTTATTTAAATTTGGAAAGTCCAAACATAGTCTTATTTCTCCTGATCTTTTCCTTACATGTACCAAATTGGCAACCCATTCAGAGTGTCAAACTTTAGAAATAATTTTAGCATCCAACAACTTCTTTAATTCCTTTTGTATAAAAGGTTCAAGTGTAGGATGCATCTTCTGGAGTTGTTGTTGAAATGGTCTTAAGCTTTGTTTGATGGGTATCACATGTTGTATTATGCGTGTATCATAAGTATTGAAATATTCAGATTTCCATGCAAAAATATCCTTGTATTGCTGAAAAAGTTTGATAAACTTGCATCTCTCTCCAGGTGAGCAACATTTCCCTAAATTAACATATTTAGGTTCATCTTCTGTCCCAAAGTTCACCAACTCATATTGCATCGAGGAGTTTTTTTCTCTACATTCACAGACTTTCTAAACTTATGTTGTAAGACAAATAATCCTTCAAGAGTTCGTACACCTTTTGGCATAAAATTTCCCTTATTGATATCCGTATTCTGCAACTCTAACTGGTGTTCTTCTTCTTCAATAATGGATTCTTTGAAGGTATCTTCATTTGTCAAAAAACTGATAATATGTTCATCATCTTCAAACACTCTCAAATTTGTAACGTTATCGGGCACAAATGGCATGAAAATCAATTCAATAGAACATTTATTATTAGTTGGTACTAATCAGGAATTAGAAGTGGCTAGTAAATCAACATCAACATTTTGTAATCTAGGAATGACATTTATGTTAAAAGCATTAAACTTTGATATTAAATTCCATACCTCAGATTGATACCCATTCAAGTGTGGAGATAAACAATGAATAATATTTCTCATCTGCCTAACAACTATTTATGAATCACCAAAAACATTTAAATTCTTAACATTCAAATCAATGGCCTTTTTCAAACCTTGAACTGGAGCTTCATATTCAGCAGTGTTATTTGTGCATTCAAACTTTATCCTACAAAAGAGAAATTGTTTATTTCCTTGAGAATCAACAAGAACACACCCAAATCCTGCTCCCTCTTGTGTTTTGTAACCATCAAAATACAAAATCCAAAATTTATTCTCTGATTCAACTATGTTAACATTATCTCCTAAGTCATTAACTATTTCTACTTGTGTTGGAGAAAACTTCCTATGGCTTGGGGTGGACCACAACAGGAAACTGACTACAAGAAATTAACTCAATTCCCAATTCAATGCTATATAAATGACAATGCTAAGATAATGAAGAAGATAACCAACCTCGATCCAAATGTTTCATGTAGATACCCGTTGGAGCTTTCAATCCATGCACTTGAATCTGCAAATTAGTCTTGACAACCAATATACAACAAGCACATATAATATGTAAACGACATTAACATCATCAATAACAATGGTCCAATGATATTATAAGTAAATGCAACCCAATGTAATATAAACACATTCACAACATTAATGGACGAGAATATGAGTATTTCTATTAATAAATAACAAGAAATACAATGTGATACAACCTCTTGTCGGCAACCAATCTGAACCAAGATCCGAGTCAATCCACTTGTGCCTCCACCACTTGAATCCTCCATGGAATGGAAAACTCAAACTATGATAGGAGTTTGGAAGGTGAACATAAAGAGTTCACAACTACAAGGATCAATGAGTGTAGACTCAAGATAGGGCAGAAATCCACTAGAGTTCTCTTACTCTCATTTCTCCTCTCGTCCATAAGCCATACGTGCTCAATATATAGTCTTCTCAAAGGTAGATGAAAGGACACATCGAGGCGTTTTTGGGGCAGATGGAGGGTCAAAGGTCACCCAATGACCGCTTTTTGGGAGTAAAAAGTAATTAACTAGTGATTTCTACCTTTCACATGCTACCCGCATGCTATAGTGATGCAACTCGCGAGTACGCCCACTGTAATGATGCAGCTAGCATACAAAGGAAAAAATAGGGGAAAATAGTGTCTCTGGAGGATAAAAAGTGGATCTAAGTCAGTATAATGGATCCTCTAGGCCAAAGAGTGTTGATACTCACAAGGTGGAAAATTACGTTGTAACAGATGCCCCCTAATGTGTGAGGTCAGAGACTGATGCTACGATGGCCGAAATACATTATAAATCTTAGAAGTGGAGTGATGGAGACACAAGTGGAAGGAGAAGCTCACTCATCATAATACAATAGTATCCCTGACTATGTCGGTATAGTACAACAATATGATACAATGGCCATGAATAGGAAGTACATAGTGAATACATGTCATAAGTGATCATAGCCATGATCCCTCTACAGTAAGATATGGTCTCCTGCTGAAAAGGAAACAACTGGTACAAACTGGAGGTACAAACTGCTGATATCTGAGAGGTGATATCTCAGATGTAAAGTCATAGTCATAAGTAGCATACTGAATGCCACTATCACCTCAGATCTTCTGCACAAGTATTCGATGGTTCAAGTCCCATCAAGTGAATAAAGGAGTTGAGGTTGAACCTGATATGACATCATATGATTACTGGTCAATAATGTATACCATTAACAAACACGAGATAACCCACCAATAATGAAACTAGGCATCAAGGCATAGAGCACAATCATCAAAGTGCAAATAGATGTGTTGAGGTCGAACACTAGAATGAATCCATCAATCAAGGGACATTGATGTATTCCCAAAACTTTCAATGGCGAGAGAACCTGCCACTAATTACTACAAGCCTCAAGGTACTCAACCAAACTCTAAGCCTCAAGTTCTGGAATAAATGGGTTGAAGTTGACGAAACGGGATTCCTTGGAAGGAGGGAATTAAGGCATCCCCCATCAACCAACACGAAGTACTAACTATGCTGAAAGATTTAGAAGAACTCAGGTGAAACGGATTGACTCAATAAGGATGGCCGACACGCAATAGTCAAGAGATCTGAGGAGTGGCCGACACTAGTTTCAAGACTTCCTTTGAACAAGAGCATGAGAAGATGAATAGACTCAGGAAGCATAGACTCAATATAAATTGTTCGATGCAGGAGACATCACAAAGGGATCCATAATGACTGGAAGCTTAAACAATCGATGGAGTAAACTGAGAAACTAGTACAGCTCCTAAGGTCCAACTATAGTCCTGACTCATACTGTATGGAGTGGAATGAATGCTCTGTTCAAAGGCGACACAACAACTGCTAACTAGAAATCGTAACCTTAATCTCATCCAGCATTTTGTAATATTTGAATTTTTTTGGTCTTTTCATATTTGGGAAAGCTTGAAAAAGAATAAAATTGCTTGTAGTACAACAAGTGAGGGAACGAGTGTCAAATAGCTAGCAGACTAGTTCCAAAAAGTGGAACACACCTATGATCAATGCAAGTAAGCATGTGAAGGATGTGGACACTTGGGGGGGATGTTCCCTCAGGGTCAAAAGGTCATCAAATTGTGGAGGGAAAATGTAAGCTCTACAGGGTTCGACAGGGAAAGTGCTCAAGCACCAGGCTAATAACGGAGTAAGCAGGAGCCAACACAAGGCTCAAGCGGTAATCAGGATGATGCAATGCAGTCAAAACTTGATATAAATGGGGGAGTCGTTATGGAAGATGGCTAGCATAAGACAAGGTAGAGTATGAGTCTTTATCACAACATCATGGCGTAACTACAAAAAACTCCCAATCCTAAGGACAAACAATGGCATGGGCACCAGAATGCAAAAGGGGGTTCTAACTAGGGTACCCATGTTCGGAAAGGCCCTACCGCCACATAATGACACTTCTATAACAGTGTTGTAAAATCTCAAGCACAGCTGAATCTAGCTACTGTGGATTCCTCACTGGTGAAAGATTGCACAACATTTGCAAGACTTAGCATAAAAAATTTAAATGAATGAAGAACAATACACATGAAATGGTGAATAATGTCAATATTATTAACTGTCCAACCTTAACAAAGGTTAAGAACACCCATATATACAAATCTGGAAGAATTCGAATCCATCTGGAGTGTTCACACTGATCTAGCTTAGAAAAATCTCAAACCCCCCTAGGTTGACCAAAATATCCCAAACCATCCCAAACTGGTTCGAATCTGCAGTGTGAATGCTGGGAATGACTGGACAGGCCCATGTGACCTCACACATGTGAAGAAACTGGTTGGATAGAGGTTTGGAGTCTAAAATTGGTCAAAAATATGACAAAACAAGGCAAGATTGTCCACAAACTGAGCAAATGCGCCCTAGGTAGAAGAGAAGCATGCTGAGTGCATTAAATGACCTGAGGAGGGCGCTCTAGGCATGCTGAGTGCATTAATTGCCCTGGGGAGCGCTCCACATAGCTGGTTTGACTCAGCACTTGTTCACATTGCTAACCAGTTCATGATAATTTGACCATTTACCAACTAATCAACTTAGGGATGTAATCATTAATCACTTGGGCTAATTAATCATCATTAATAAATGATTAATGTACATAGGTGGAAAAATGTTCTAACACCCCCCCTTAAGCTAGACTTAGTGAAATATCAAAAATTAAGGCCTTGGCAACTAGGCTCAAGTCACCTTTTACATCATAAAATTTATTTGTCCATGTAACCAAGGTAAGGAGGAAAACCACATGGGAAATAAAACCTCCCCTCTAAAATGGACATGTGGCATATATCAAAATACACCAATCATCACCATGCATCACTCACCCCAAGCAAAGATCTAAGGTGAGTGAAGATCTTCTCGGTAAAACACTTGGTGAAGATATCAGCAGTTTGCTCACTGGATGGGCAATACTGCAATGCTATGGTCCGGTCATGCACCAAACCCCGAATGTAATGCATGTGTATCTCTATGTGCTTGGTCCTCTGTCTCTGTACTGGATCGGTAGAAATCTTGATTGTACTTTGATTATCACACCAAAGAATAGTGGGTGAATCAAAGACAATCCCGAACTCTGCAAGAATACCTTGCAACCAAACACATTGTGTGGCTGCATTGACTGCTCCCCTGTACTCGGACTCAGCTGAAGATAAGGAAATAGTGCTTTGTTTCTTGCTCGACCAGCATATAGGTCCATGTGCAAGCATAAATACATAACCGGAAGTTGACTTCCGATCAATACAATCACCGGCCCAATCAGAATCTGTAAATCCTACTAGTTCAAGGGATGAACCAGCAGCATAATGGATACCAAAGGACTTAGTACCCTGAACATAATGAAGGATCCTCTTGGCTGCCTTCCAATGGATCTCATGAGGCTCTTGCATGTGCCTTGCAACAGCCCCAACAGCATATGACAAATCTGGTCTAGAATGAGTAAGATATAGCAAGCTTCCAACAAGTTGCCTATACAACGAACTGTCAACTAGTGGTGAAGAACCCCATTCTGTAAGCTTAACTCCTGAAAGAAATGGAAATTTTGCAGACTTACATTCATCCATCTTAAATTTCTGCAGCAAATCTGAAGCATACCTTGACTGACATACAGAAATTCCATTCACAGATTGATCAATCTCCAAACCCAGAAATTGTTTTAGCAATCCTAGATCGGTCATGGAGAATGCACTGTGTAATGCTCTCTTAACTGAGTCAAGTTCTTTGGTGCAGCTACCAGTGATCAAAAGATCATCAACATACAGTACAATAATCAATATCAGATCACTAACATGCTGCATATACACATTTGGATCGGACTTACACCTCTCAAACCCCAAAGATAGCAGAAAATTGTCCATTTTTGCATACCATGCTCTAGGAGCTTGCTTGAGCCCATAGAGGGATTTGTTCAACCTGCAAACAAGTGTATGATCAGAAATAAAACCTTCAGGCTGCTGCATATAAATCTCCTCATTCAGATCCCCATGAAGAAAGGCACTTTTTACATCCATGTGATGAATCTCCCAGCGCTTGGAAGCCCCAATGGCCAAAACTAGTCTTATGGAGTCCATCTTTGCCACCGGTGCAAATGTTTCTGTATAGTCCACTCCTTGGACCTGATAGTAACCCTTAGCTACCAACCTGGCCTTATACTTCAGATCAGAGCAATCAGATCCAATTTTGGTTCTATAAATCCACTTGCATTGCACTAGTTTCCTCTTGGGAGGAAGAGGGACCAAATCCCAAGTTTTGTTCTCATGGAGTGAGTTCATCTCCTCTTGCATGGCTGATTGCCACCTTGGGTCTGTACATGCTTCTGAATATGACATTGGATTAGATCCAACCATCAAGTAACATGCCTCACTCAGATCAGAATTATCATATGCAAAGGAATTGTGAAATTGAGATCTAGTTTTCCTAGCATCTTGGGGATCTCCCACAAGCTCTCCGGCACTTTGAATTGTTTTCTCTGCCCACTTGGGCCTTGAAGGAGGGATATGTTCAGAATCCATATCAACATCATCTTCAGCAATATCAGAATCAGAAATATCAGAGAATGAATCACTACTTACTTCATCATCAAGTCGAGGAAAGGAGCATTCCCCATCACCTTGTTCACTAGCTTGCAAGAATTCTTCCTCTTCGAATTTGACACTTCTTTCAATGAAAGTTTTGTGAGTGGATGGATCAAAGAGCTTGTATCCCTTGGAATCCTCTGCATACCCAACCATGATTGACTCCTTGGTTTGGGGCTGCAATGCCTTTCTCTTCTCCGGTGGAATTCTGGCCCAAGCCCTTGAGCCAAAATTTTTGAAATGTGAGACATTTGGCTTGTGGCCCATCCATGCTTCAAATGGAGTGATTCCTTGCAATGCTTTGTGTGGTGCTCTGTTCTGAACATATGCTGCACAATTCATAGCTTCAGCCCACAATTTGGGAGACAAATACCTTGCTTGCAACATGCAAGTTGCCATCTCTTTCAGTGCTCTATTTTTGCGCTCTGCAACACCATTTTGCTGAGGTGTGTAGGGCACTGAGTGTTGCATATGAATGCCATGCTCTTGACAGAGCTGCTGCAAATTGTTGTTGACATACTCTCTACCATTATCAGTCCTCAAAACCTTCATGGTCTTCCCACTGAAGTTCTCAACCATGCTCTTAAAAATCTGGAAACATTCAAAGACTTCAGATTTTTGCTTAAGGAAAAATAACCAGCAGTACCTTGAGTAGTCATCGATGAAGGTGAGCACATATTTGCTGCAGCCATAGGAGGGAGTGGGGAGTGGCCCTATCAGATCAGAATACACTATCCCAAGAGGTTGATCAGCCCTCCTTACCTTCCCTTTGTCATACTTCCTTTCAGGATGCTTCCCAACCATGCAACCCTTGCATGTTCCACTCGAAAAACTGATTTGGGGCAGCCCTTCTACCATATTTTCTTTGCTTAAAACTTGAAGATATCTGTAGTTTAGGTGCCCATACCTTTGATGCCATAGCTTGCTGGTCTCATTCCCATGTGACAGAAGCACACTTGGTGAAGAGAATTCGAGGAAGTGGGAGAACATGTACATCTTCATGTCATGATCTGCAACACCCTTTGCAACAATTTTCCCGGTGGAAACTTCTGATATCTCCACTTCATCCTGAGTGAAGACCACCTTCTTTGCTGCTCCAGTATGTGTCATTTGATATACATAGAGCAATTTTGCTGCAAGATTTGGCACATACAGCACATTGGAGAAGAAGCCATTCTCCATAGAGATTTTCCCAATGCCATGAGCAGGGATTTCTGAGTCATCTCCCATTCGAATTGAGAGGCCACTGTAGGGAGCAAGTTCAGAAAATCAGTCTCTTGAGGAAGCCATGTGCCTTGAGGCACCTGAATCAATGATGAACAAAGGTGAATGAGATGAGCTAGCCACCAAAGCATGGCAGCTCTCCTTGTCTTCAGAAACGCACTCCTTCTTCTTGGAACTTTCAGGAAGAGGAATGTTATTTTTCTGTACGAGATGGGTCATGGTGTCTATGGTTTTCTTCATGCATGAGCTCTCTGGATGAAAACCTCTTTGACAGTAGCTACATTTCATCTTCTCAGCCTTCTTTCCCTTGTTCTTGACAGGATTCGAAACCCCCTCAGAGGATTTGGGCCTCTCATCCTTCTTCTTCTTCTCTTGAGGTTTCGAACCCTTGGGTTTTTGCTTGCCTCTTCCACATTTTGAATCTCCAGCTGCAAGAACTTGATCTTTTTGCTTGATGGAGCCCATCAAGACCAGCTTGTCTTGCTCTTGAGTTAGCATCTCCATGAAGTCAGCCAAGGATGGCATCTTCCAACCTCTAACTATGAGCCTTGTGGAGTTGAAGGAAGACACAAAAACTGAGTATTCAGAACCCAATTTGGAGAGAATGGACAACACCAACTGTTCTTCTTTCTTCTCTATGCCACATTGTCTGATCTGCAAGACCAAGTTCTTGAACTTGGTGAAGAAGTCCTGGATGGAATCGAAATTCCCTGGGCTCAGTGAGACAAGCTCATTTTTGAGCTGGTGGCCTCTCATCTCATCAGTCTTTCCAAACAATGTCTCAAGCTTGAGCCACACTTCATTTGGAGTTGCTAGACTTTCTACATGAAACAGGAGGTCTCTCGAAATGCTGAGACAAAGGAGGCCAAATGCCTCATCCATTCTGTTGAAAAACTTGGATTTCTCCACAGCTGAGTTTGGCTCAACCTCAGTGCCCATCGTGATTCTGTAGAGACCCTTAGATCTCAGCAAAATCGCCATTTCTGCCTTCCAATCGAAATAGTTGAAGGGAGTGAGCACGTTTGGGTGAGATGGCTCCATTTTCCTCTGCTGCAATTCGCACTTGCTGACAATGCTGATCTTCAATACCTGCAAACAACTCTCAAATCACTCTGGAGGGATCTACACTAACATATTCGAACCCTGTATGGATAGTGGGTGCATTCGGGAGAGCATCACACCTGAGAGGAGCCACTAGATTTCTCCAGTAAGCTCAAGGCAATGGCCTCTGGAATTATGTGGTTTCTCCACTGCTTCTGGCAATCCACTACAACAGTCTTGCTGGTTCGAATTCTAGCTCTAAGAGCTCTGATACCATGTAAAATCTCAAGCACAGCTGAATCTAGCTACTGTGGATTCCTCACTGGTGAAAGATTGCACAACATTTGCAAGACTTAGCATAAAAAATTTAAATGAATGAAGAACAATACACATGAAATGGTGAATAATGTCAATATTATTAACTGTCCAACCTTAACAAAGGTTAAGAACACCCATATATACAAATCTGGAAGAATTTGAATCCATCTGGAGTGTTCACACTGATCTAGCTTAGAAAAAGCTCAAACCCCCCTAGGTTGACCAAAATATCCCAAACCATCCCAAACTGGTTCGAATCTGCAGTGTGAATGCTGGGAATGACTGGACAGGCCCATGTGACCTCACACATGTGAAGAAACTGGTTGGATAGAGGTTTGGAGTCTAAAATTGGTCAAAAATATGACAAAACAAGGCAAGATTGTCCACAAACTGAGCAAATGCGCCCTAGGTAGAAGAGAAGCATGCTGAGTGCATTAAATGACCTGAGGAGGGCGCTCTAGGCATGCTGAGTGCATTAATTGCCCTGGGGAGCGCTCCACATAGCTGGTTTGACTCAGCACTTGTTCACATTGCTAACCAGTTCATGATAATTTGACCATTTACCAACTAATCAACTTAGGGATGTAATCATTAATCACTTGGGCTAATTAATCATCATTAATAAATGATTAATGTACATAGGTGGAAAAATGTTCTAACAAGTGTGAAGGTTCCATGTCAGTTAAGAAGTGGGGTCGCACCTAGGGTTTATGAAAGTGGTCAAAAGGTCAAATTCATAATGCATGTGAAAATGACATCTAACCTATATGCCATGTGTGAAACGTACCTGTCGTAGGTGTCAAACGCTCGAAAACAACTTCCGCCGAAGAAATCTAGTCAAAAATGCTACTCCATGACATTGCATTAGTCCAAAATAGCATTAAATGGCAAAAACTATAGACAAGTGGGTTTTGAAAATTATAAATAGTAACAAAAATTTACAATTTACAACTCATTTTTACTATTCACCCATTTGGATTTTTGTGGTTAGTTTTCACCTCAAAGTTCAGTTGCTGATCCGGGAGCTACGGGCATCCGATCATCAAACAGTCAAGAGGAGGTTGGTAATCTCATCCCCACCTTCCATTTCAATGTTTTTATTTCAATTTTCATTGGTTAAAATTTTTGTTTTTCCATGCCCTACATGGTCAAGGTGCTACCCATGGGCTATAACTATGCGGGTCATGGGTAGGGTTGGGTATGCAGAGTCAATGCACACGTTGACCACGGGTACCCGCCTCTGTGAGCATGACTGCCCGTAGGTATGGTCATGAAGCTAGTTTTTTAAGCAAAACTGACTAAATCCTTGGGTTTTTTCTCTTTCCAGGATGGTTCTAGAGTGGAGAGAGAGAGAACATGACCTAGTGGATGAGGCCGTTCATAATGATGTGCATGCACAGCAGGTGCTACAAGCATGTGGTTTATACAAATTTTGGAGCATACGGGGTTTGAGGGCCCAAAACCTATTGCTCTGCCGTTTGATAGACTATTGAGATGTCGATGCACATAATTTCAACCTAGATGGGTAAATACTTTCACTGGAAGTGGAATATATCTACTTCATTACAGGTTTGTCCCATCGAGGTGAGGTGGCAAGCCTTCGGTCTTGAACTGTGGGTGGTGGGATCACCATCCCCGACTATATAGAGAGGTATTGTGTTCAAAATACTCGAGCAGTGGGGAGTCAGGTGGCCATCCGAGCCATAGTCAAACTGAGCATGAAGGTTGTCATGGCAACTTTAGTGCAGATTACTGGTTCAAAAACTCTTCACTAGGAATCCAGGCCAGTTATGTTCCATGCATTGTAGTGTATGCAGCCTATGATATTTGATTGGTGTACTAAGCTACTGGGGTCCATGAAGACCCAAATGACAGAGTGCAAGCAGGGGGATGCGAAAAACTTTAGATATGGCAGTATTTTGTGCAGCTTCTTCTTCGAGCGGGTTCCGGGGCTCAGTCTAAGGGTTGAGGTCCCTCCTCATAGTCTCCGCGACCCAGCCATGACCCGGCGGGCCGAGGTCTTGACGCGACAGGGTGGTGGCCATCAGGAATCACCATATATAGAGGATTTCTTTCACTGGTGGGACCGATAGGTCATAGCGATAGATGACTACCCCTACGCAGGGATAGACTTTCGGTGGGATCGAGACATGCCTCTCCCACTAGATGCAGCATTCGGAGACATTGGTGAGTACTCTTTTTAGGTTTTTGGTATATTAAATTTTATGGATTTTTGATTATAGGTGTAAACGCAAAAATCCTTTTTGGGGTAGTATCATGTATTAATGTTTGACTGTTTGCTCGCAAAAAAGGGCCCAGTGGGACCCGATGGTTTTCTGAGACATCATTGTCGGGGAAGGGGTGATGAGATGGTAGGTGATGTAGCAGAGCGGACACTACAGACTTTGTGGTCCAACCTATCATGGATGAATTCCAGGATACCATAGGTAGAGGTGGTGCAGCTACTAGAGGATATGCAACATCAGGTAGTGGGGGTGTCGAGCAATTGGGTGCGACTATTGCAGCGTGTCACGAATGCAGTGCATTATTTTTATCAGACAAATCCTGTGGGGGCGGAAGCTAGACCTCCTTGTAGGGATTAGACATCTCAGTTTCCCATTTTGTATCGATATGTATATTTTGAGAGCTACATCCTCCAGTTTTGTATCATGACACTACCATTTTGGACATATTATTTATAAAAACTTTGGTTTACCGATTCTACTATATGTGTGTATGTACAAATGTATGAATGTATCTTTTATTTGTGTGCTTCATTGGGAATGTGACAAATTCCAATCTAATACATAGTTGGCGTATGCATCAGATATATGATTAAAACTTCTCGGAACATGAATATATGTAATTGAAACAAAATGTCGTTCCAAGAGTTTTACCTTTAGGAATTTTCGTAGTAACATAGGATCCCTCACACGGTACTAACCATTCAGCTGAGACACAACTAGTTGTGAATCCAGGTGGAATTCTAAAGACTAGATACCATGTGAAATAGCATCGCAAAGTTTCTCAATGATGACACTATACTCAGCCACATTGTTAGATGTAGGACCAAGACAAGCACCTCCTGAGGACACAACTACCTGATCAGGCAAGAAAATAATCCAAGCAGTAAAAGCAAGCTGCTATGTATGGAGGCTAGCACCATCCGCAAATCCTAAGAACGTAGGAGACTCTACTGACATCTGTCAATCAAACGGAAGCTAATCAGTAGACCCAAAAACCAAAAGAAAGCTAAACTATGTACAGAAGTAACTATACAGTAGTGTACAAAAGTATTAGCCTGAACTAGAGGTTCAAGTGTAATACCGCTTGAGGTAGACCCCATTTCTAGGCTCCTTCAAGACAGTCCCCTCATAGTCTTCTAATTCATAAACTCCTTTTTCCAGAACACGCCTCACAATATAAGGACCGTGCCACATGGGGTTGAATTTGCCTGCCCCTAGGGGTTCTTTAGCTTGGTCATATAAGAGGACCAAGTCACCTTCAGCATATTGCCAAGGATGGACAGACCTATCGTACTAAACCTTAACATGATGTTTATTGGCATCTATAGCCACAGCGGCATCTCGACGGTGCTCATCAAGCTACTCAAGGTGGATTAAATGTTGCTCAAGACCCGTCGTATCAGGGAGGATCTCTATAGCCAGTTTAAGCGAAGGGATTTTGCATTCAATCGGTAAAAGTGACTCCACACCGTGTACTAGATGAAACAGTGAGAACCCGGTGGCAGTCTTGACTGCGGTTCGATACGCCCACAAAGCAGGATATAACATAATGTGTCATTTGGTCTTGCTTTGTTGGATGGTACATTGGAGAATAGTCCTCAAAGACTTATTGACTGCTTCAACTTGACCATTCGCTTGGGGATAATAAGAGGATGAGTGTTCTTGATGAAACTTAAGCTTGAGAGACAAATCCTCCATCATTTTTTTCTGAAAGTTACTACCATGGTCAGTGACAATCTCTTTCAGAATACCGAACCGAGTAATAATCTGATTGAACACGAAATGGGCTGCTGTGGCACTGTCGGCTTTGACGGTAGGAATGGCCTCATCCCATTTGGAAAAGTAGTCCACAGGAACTATAATATGGTGATGCCCTCTGGCTGTAGCTGGTTTGCAATCCATGAAATCCACCCCCCATTTGGTGAAGGGACCAACGTTGACGACCGGATGAAGGGGCACTGGATGCGAGTGTATATTCCGAGAAAACACCTAGAAAGGGTGACATCTCTTGACAGCTCTTATACAATCCTTAAATATTGAAGGCCAAAAGTAACTAGCTCGCATAATATGCTGGGTTGTAGCAAGCCCAAATAAGTGACCTCCACACGCCATAGCATGGCAATCATTAAGCACCCGCTCCGCTTCTTCGTGATTCAAGCAACGACAAAGAATAGAATCCTTTCCTTGGCGATACAAAGTGTCACTGACGATAGTATAATATTTAGCGTGATGTTTCACACGCCGTCGCTCGTCTCATGAATAATGTGGAGGAAATTTCAAAGTTTGGAGATATACAATGGCATCCCCATACCAAGGGTCCTCGGATGAGATAAGAAATAAGTTCTCATCCACAAAGGAATCTTCATGAATGACATCCTCATCAAGTCTTGGAAGGTTGAACATAAGCTCAGCAAACACCAACGATTTCACCGATTTCGCTTAAGCAAAATCGATATCGAAGTCCTGAAGGATCACAATCCATTTATTGTACTTCCCCCCTATAAGGTATCGTGATAGCACGAACTGAAACTGATTGATATGCACTACAACTGTGGTTGTTCTAAGCAAAATATAGTGTCGTAACCGTTGGACTGCATGTATAGTCTCAAGTGCCAACTTTTCTATGTGATTATATGTTAGTTCAACGTCTACTAGATTTCGACTAAGGTAATAGATGACATGCTCAATGAGTGAATCATCAACCTCAACCAAGACCATGCCAATTGTCTCTTGAGACATAGCCACATAGAGTATGAAATCTCGTGCGAAGTCTAGTGGACTAAGCATAGGGGTTGATACCAAAGCTTTCTTAAGGGCATCGAAATACTGCTGGGCTCACTCATCCCAGATAAATGGTGTGTCTTTCTTCAACAAACGCGTGAAACCTTTGGTAAGATTAGCATAATTGACTACAAAACATCGTAGAAAAGTATCTCTCCCTTCGAGGCTCTGAAGTTGAAACAAGTTGCGCGGAGGAGGAAACCGAAGTATTGCCTCAACTTTGAGAGGATCGACTCTAATACCCTCTTTCGAAACTATAAATCCTAGAAGGTTACTAGACCTTACTGCAAAGATGCATTTATTTGGATTCAATCGGATCTTGTAGTGTATACATCGTTCAAGAATCCAACAAAGGTGCTTGGGGTGGTTCCTCTTACGAGAATGGTCGGCAAGATCATCCAAGAAAACCTCCATTATACTTTTAAGGTCATGAAAGGCATAGGTCATGGCACGCTGAAACATAGCTCCGACGTTTTTAAGGCCAAAGGGCATTTTCCGATATGCAAACGTACCCCAAGGACAAATGAATGCAGTCTTATGTTGGTCCTCGGGTTTGATTTGAATCTGATTATACCCCGAAAAGCCATCCATGAATGAAAAAATCTCACTTCCCACACAAGCATCCAATATCTGATCAATGAATAGTGTGGAGAAGTTGTCTTTCGGACATGCACGATTCAGGTCTCTAAAATCAGTGCATATGTGGATCATTCCCTGTTTCTTATCCACAGGAACGGGGTTTGATACCCATTCAGTAAGGGGAACATGGTAAATGAAACCTTCTTTGAGCAGTTTCTCCACCTCTGCCTTGATAGCAGCTGCCTTCCTAGGGTTAACAGCACGAAGACATTGCCGAACCGGTTTAACATGAGGATACGTCCTTATCTCATGTTCGACAATACTTCGGTCTATTCCTAGCATCTCCTTGTATGACTAGGAGAAAGCTTCCTGAAGTTCAGTAAACAATTTGGTGTAGATGGAAACCTCCTCAGAAGAGCAATCATCACTGATGTAAACGTTCTCAATCTTTTCAGGAGTGTGAGAGATGTTGATCGGTTGAGTCGGGGAAATATTAGACATGCTCCCCTCTGCATAAATCTCATGTGAACCCAAAAGAGCCACAGGGTGACCAACCATCTCTGCAAGAGTCTTCTTGAACTGTTCCTGCTCGGCGAAATCAAGATTAGGAAGGAAATAAGAGCGATGATGCATATCCTCCCAAGGTCTCTCACTACCACACATGGCCTCAATAATAGCTTCATCCGAAGGTAAAGTACCATCAAGGAAATCGTTTGAACAAGATGAGTTGACTGCCCAAACTGACAGCATAATGAGATATTCCTCATCTATCTAAGGAGAGGGGAGATCTGGATCTGTAATGGCTTATTGAATATCCTGATAAGCAAGCTCAGTAGCAGAAAGTGGCATAGACATCCCGACATGCGTAATGTCTCCAAACGTAGAACCTGTGGACGGTAAATCCCATGGGTCATTAAAGCATGAATTCTGGAATAGTACATTATGTAAAGGAGGAGGTGCGTTGTCGGAAATGGTTCCAATGAAGTTCACGGGTGTAGGGAAATCATAAGATCCCATCAATGAAGGGTACAAACTGACACCCATGCTCCCAGTTGTCGCTGAGAGTCTGTAACTTGCTGGACCACTGATCCCATAGATGTTGTGGGAGGATTAACAAAGTCCAGGTGATCAATAGTCACAATCCTACCTTCATGTGGAAAGAAAATGATCCTAAATATGGTAGATGCGACAGCTTTCATAGCGTACATCCAATTTCGACCCAGTAAAAGGTTGTAGTCGAGGGATGCATCAACCACTTCGACTTCAATAGGCACAGGTTTACCTCCCAATCAGACAATGAGGGAAGGGATTATCCCATGTGGCTTAAATGACCTACCATTGAATGTAGTGAGCATGGTCCTAGACGTGAGTAGAGGAGGAGAGCCAAGAGCTTTCTAGCAAGCTAACGACATCACTGATGCAGAAGCGCCTTCGTCAACCACCGTTTGTTTGACAAAAGTTTTTAGGCACTCCACATGGATTTGAAAAGCCACGTGGTAAGGTAAGCGAGGCTGCACATCAGTAGTGTCGAACTTGATGACATTGGGACTCCCTCCATCCTGAAATCCTATTGCACATAAAAGGGCATGCCTTTGAGAAGGACACGCCTGTAGAACTTCAAGAGCCGACATAGCACACGGATTTTGGCCCAAATCTTCTGCAATGGAGTAGTTCTGGGTGGCTCGGGCATTGTGATTATGCGTAGAGTGCTTAAGCACACCCTTCAGTATCCGAGGCATAATAGAGGGCTTCTCGATATGCAAGGAATTATCAAGAGGAGGGGGAGGATCATTCCCCATATTAGGTTGTGGTGCCCCATAATCGCATTGATGAGTAGTAACACTAACCTCTAATTGGACCATATTTACGCATCCATAACCACTAGTATTGGAAGAATACCTAGGAGTCTCATTAGGTCCATAACCAGCGGTGGGATCATGCGAAGCCATGTTTTGATGATGATGAGGGAGGGGATCCTTTAACACAGCTGGGCTTTGTGCCAAATGATTCGATGCTTCTTCGATTCGAGGACACAAGTGAGTAAGATGATCTTCCCCACAAAGCTTATAAGGAAATTTCACCTTACGCCTAGGTTTACGGTCCTCACCAGCATTTATGCCTTCCCGAGGAGGGATGGCATTCTCCTTACGAGGGGTATTGCGATTGCTATTATTGTTCCCATTGTTTCCACCCTTACGGTTATTTCTCCACTTCTTCTTACCACCAGGCTATTGGTTACCTGATGGTTTAGTTGTTTGCACAGTGTGTACATCGGACGATGGGGTGGAAGTGGACAAGGTGTAAACCTATCCGTGAGTAGACTAGTTGAGTGACAAATTTTGCATTTGATTAGCCACCAAATCTATAGGGCGAGCACTTGTGGAACCCACAATGCCATCGGCATGTGGTCCAGGAACTGTCTTGGGCTCATGTCTTGTTCGCGGTGCGTCAGAGATGATGTCATACAATATGCCACACTAAGAGTATAGTATTTCCAACTGCTGGACTTTTAAGATGGCTTGTTCCTCAGTCATAATACTGGACATCGAAACATCCTTAGAAATATATGGGAGTAGATACTTGAGGAACCATTCCAACAGAAACTATGGAGGAATGTTGGATTTCACTAGTCACTTCCATCGATGCCACTCTTGAATGTGGTCAGAAATATGTGTGTCCTTATTCTGACGGAAAGTAGACAAAAGTTCAGTACTAGTATTGTAACGAACCAGGAACTGGAAATGATCGAAGAAAACCGAAGCGATCTCATTGAATCCCCTATAAGTGTTCCCAGGAAACTCGACATACCACTTCCCAACTACCCCTGTGAGGGTGCATTGAAATAGTCATAATCTAACGAAATCGTGGTTCAACGAGTTGGAAGAGAACCAAAGGCGAAACGTCGTGAGATGATCACTCGGATCCTCACCACATTTCCCCTCGAACTTAGGAATGTCTGAAGGAAGCTTGGTAGGAACCGGAGGCCAACTAGGGTTGTGATACACCGGATCATTCGTGAGCTTCGAAAGAGCCGAAAGATTCAAACGTGCAAGGAACGGGAGCTGCGGCTAGAAAGCTTGATTATAAGCTCCCATAAAAGGTTTGTTATAAGAACCTGAAGGATGGGAATGACCAAAGGCTTGACCATGAGC
Organism: Larix kaempferi; assembly: GCA_027924585.1. Lineage (NCBI taxonomy): Eukaryota > Viridiplantae > Streptophyta > Pinopsida > Pinales > Pinaceae > Larix > Larix kaempferi. The sequence continues at coordinate 446,817 of BSBM01002073.1, read as the reverse complement.
ATTAAATTGTTTATTATATGGACCCATTTGGCCATAAGCATTACCATGGCCATAAGGTTGATAACCTCCCTTGACTTGACCCATATGAGAGTAAATAGGTATATATGTGTTTTTTGCACCATATTGAGGTGGGTTGTACTGATGGTCAGCACCGACTGTATTTTAGTAAGGGTTGCCACCATAAGTATGGGGCATATACGTACTATTCGTAGCAGGAACCATGTTGTAATAACCAGGATTATAGGGTATGTTCCCACCCCTAGCGTAAGTATTAGGATTAGCATGAGTAGTCGTGTGGTGTCCATAAGCATAAGATGTATTCCCAGCCCCAACATGGGTGTTACTAGTAGTAGGAATGGTGGCGTTATGACCATGTGGATAGGGTATATTCCCACCTCCTACATTGGCATTACTAGTAGCGGCAGCGGATGTAAAAGTATGTGGTATATGTCCACTACCGAGATTGGGAGGAGTGTTAGCATTTGCGAAAGTGGCCATAGGTTGACGAGTAGCGACATGTGTACTAGGTGGTAGATGGCGAGTCGAGTTACCAAAGTGTTCCTATTCGGTTGGGTGGTCCTAGGAGGCAATCGTCTTCCAACATTAACATTGTTAAGAGGAATGTCACCGGTCCCCATGCTATGTGTGTGAGTGGACAACAGGGTGCCCCCGACGAGGCTATTACCCCCAATGGGTGCAGTATGGATAACACTATGGCCAGTTCCAGCGTGACTACCAAACGTAGTGGAAGGATCAACTGTGTTATAATTAGGCATACCAAAAGAGAATGCGGTAGGGTTGATCGTAGGACCAATGTCATCGTGTAACTCTGGCATCTCGTGTATATAATTATGTGGAAATGAAGGATCGAATGGGTCATCCTCAGGCGGATCCAAACCCAACAAATTACGTTGACTCTCAGGTGGATCACCCCCCCATGCCTCACGAGAAGTAGCGGTGTCTGAAGTATACTCGACTCTACCTGATGAAGTTGTAGGGATCTCTTCAGTATCAGAGTGTGTAGCAATCATGATGTCTAGGACATATGTCTCATAAGAATCCGAAGACTCAGAGGGAGCCCGCCGGTGTCCCCTAGCAAAACGACATGAAAGCTAGACCGGTTGTAAACCAGCCAACCGAAGGGATCGGCGGAGAGTAGGACTCCGCGCCATGATATCTTCGGAGAGAATATAAAATCACAGTGTCCCCTAATGGCCAAACTATCGATAAAAAATAGTAAATCAAAAGCACACACCTAGAGAAACTACAACCAAGAGTAGACAAACAGAGTGGCTAAATGAGCTCCCGATACTAGAGCCGGTATGTCTATCCTAGGAGAGGCTTAAGACTCACAAACTGTAGCCAGAGGTAATAGAATCAGTTATAGAGACACCCAAGCCTCATTACGTGCAAAGGGCCGTAACCCTCACCAACAAACAACTGTGTTGTCCAACCTCTATCTGACTCAGGACACAAACAGTATAGCCACTGCAAGTACCCTATGCGATACCTAGGTAAGGAAACTATGGTCACCGCAGTATAACCAATGCTCAGGGGGACAGTCCCAGGTGAGATCTGTCGTATGGGCAGGGTAGATAAGCCTAAAACGCAAGAGGGTCAAATCCCCCAAGAGTCCCTAGATATGAAAAAACCCTAGAAGTATCTCCCACGTTCAGCTGGTATTGGAGGGATATCCCCGCAACCAACCTCTCATGACCTCGTGCTTAACTTTGGTCTAAGTAGAGCTTCCTGAGAACACCGATGTATACCATGGATTTCACCACTCCCTGGTCAAACACATAATGTTTTGTCTAGTAGTCTTGGATTGTTTACTCACAATGATCTATTCCAAGACTCTAAACCTATGCTAGTTCATGTACCCTATAAATAAAATCGGTCTAATCAAGTTTATATTGAGCGTTAATTTTAATGGTTGTGGTTACTCAAAGGATATGGTCGTAAAACTAGTGATGTATAAGACTCAATAGTATGCAAAATCGTCAAACTCTAGACTCATCTATCCAATAAAAACAATGTCACTAATATGCAAAATCAATCCAACAGTTTCGAAATAAAAAATGCAACTCTTTTATATTTTTGATGCACAAGCAGAACCTAAATGAAAACAGTAAGTGCTCAATGCAAAATGCAGTACATTAAAGTAAATTTTTTTTGTATTTTCACTTATAAATGAAAGGAAAATGCAAAACTATGTTTTTGTATTTTTCAGTATAATGGAATGAAAAATGCAAGCAAAATCCTACTATTCAGTTACAGAAATGCAAGGGAGATGACTCAGACAACCTAGCATATCCTAAATAGTAAGACTCGGCCAATGGAATGAGCTTACAAATTAAAAATGGGTAAAAAACCAATGAGGCTCAAACCAAGAGAAAAGAGGAGTTATGGTCACAAACAAGGCTTGGAACGGTTAGGAACAAGGCCAAAGGAGACTCAGGAACAATCAAAATCAACCCAGCAACAACCAAAGCCGGAGTTGTATGCTACTGTTGAAGGAAAATTTGTGGGTACCCGTGGACTATAGTTCAGACAGAAGCGAGTAGACCTAAGCTCACCCATGGGTAAGGAAAAGAAAATGAGCAACCAAAGAGTTTAATGGCTCATAAAAAAAGGGTGTTTTCTATAGAGTATCCTAACTGCCAATTAATGACACATAGCTTTGACAAACAACAACTCTAAATAAGGACTAATGCTCAAAAAATCCCCAAAAATGGATGTTCTCCCCAGTGGAGTCACCATTTCTGTGTTGGAGAAAACTTCCTAGGGTTTGGGGTGGACCACAACAGACAGCTGACTACAAGAAATTAACTCAATTCCCAATGCAATGCTATATAAATGACAATGCTAAGATAATAAAGAAGATAACCAACCTCGATCCAAACGTTTCATGTAGATCCCCGTTGGAGCTTTCAATCCGTGCAATTGAATCTGCAAATTAGTCTTGACAGCCAATATACAACAAGCACATATAATATGCAAACGACATTAACATCATCAATAGCAATGGTCCAATGATATTATAAGTAAATGCAACCCAATGTAATATAAACACATTCACAACATTAATGGACAAGAATATGAGTATTTCTATTAATAAATAATAGAAAGTACAATGTGATACGACCTCTTATCGGCAACCAATATGAACTAAGATCCGATTCAATCCACTTGTGCCTCCACCACTTCAATCCTCCATGGAATGGCAAACTCAAACTATGATAGGAGTTTGGAAGGTGAATATAAAGAGTTCACAACACAACTACAATATCATCAGTCCATGTGAATTGAATGATATCGGACTGGTTGTCTGAATCATGACCAACATCTTGCGCTTGATAATTCCCTGGCTCAATTTCTAAAAAATAATTCCCCAAAAATGAAGATGAAAAATTCACAGGCTCATTTTTTTCTTCCAGCTAAGTCACATTATGTTTCATGTGAGGCTCTCTCAACACCTTAATTTGATTATGCTTAGTCTGATATGGAAGCCATAAATGAGACCAATCTACTACGAAATAACCATTCAACTATGTTGACCAATCTCTACTCAGTATTAAACCATAAGATTTTGGTATGTCCACTACCATAATATCAATAAATTGACACACTCTTGGGTCTGCAGCCAATTTGATCAATACATTTTTCATTTCCCTAATAACTTTAACAACAGATCTGTCTAGTTGTATAATCTGAGAAGGTGATGTTGTGGGTTTCCCATTAATATTTTGGCAAATAGATAGTGGCATGACATTAGATGAAGCCCCATAATCTACCAAGCAATTATGCACATTATAATTAATATTTAAAAAGTTAAAAGGAAAGGAAGAGTTTGAGATTTTGATTTTCCACCATTACCTGCTTCGTTAATCTTAGTATCAGACTTAACCCTTTCTGACCGTTTATCTACTATACTTCTTGGTTGTAGATCAAATGCTTCCAATAAAATTTTTCTCTGTTGTGGAAGGTTACATAGTTCAAACAAAGATATGTTTTATTTTTATTTCTTAATATATTCTACGTCATATCCCATATTATGATTTCCCCCACTTTTTTCACCAATATCATATTTGTTACCTACGGGGTTCACTTGCTTATTCATCATTGGGTTAATTTATTTTATGATTCTAGAATTTACTTTTGGTGGTGGCTGATTGATACTATTATTATTATTTTTTTCCTTTGCTATCCTCATCTTGGGCAATATTATACTCTGCTCTTCTACTGGTCCCTTACTCATGGTAGCGTAATTCACAGATGATACTTGATTTATTCCACCTTTTATTCTTCATCTAAACCCAAAGTTGGCGCCCAATCCCATAACACTAGTGTAGTTTCCTCATTTTGATCTTTTGGTTCATTAGATTTATCTTCTTCTTGATCTTCCTGGTCTATCAACTGAGTATCCAATAATTGATTCATCACCAAAGTCATTGAATTAATCCATTGTGGGAAACTATTCTCAGAATGATGTTCTTGATGAAATGTGAAAAAATGATCCATGCCAACTTCATTCAAATTTAACACAACATAATTATTTAATGGTGGTTGTGGTTTTTCACTTTCTTCCCTTTTCTTATAGAAAGGTTTAAATGGTTTTCTTAAAGAACTAGCACCCTTTTCCTTTTTCCAAATCAACTATTTTATTGGAAAACTTTTGAACCATCTTGACCACATTTTCTAATTCATTTGTAGAGTCTTCTTTAGGTCTAGTCAATATTAAAGGCTTCTTACTTGTTGTAGGTTTTACTTCCAAATACAAAGAATGTTTGATAATACTATATATGTATGCTTCTACTTTCTTTGCCTTTTCATATTTTTTTTCTAAAGTAGTTTTAACAGATATTTTGAAAAACATGGTTATGGATGGGAGAAGCGTTGTAGTATAATATTCTACCAATGATTCTTAAGCAGGTTTACTTGCAGCGCTGAAGCTATTTAAAATTGTGGTGAATCTTTGATTAAATTCTTGTAATTTCTCCTTCTTTTCCATCCGCATAAATAATAATTATTTCATTACCGAAGCTACATCTTTTTGGTTACCAAACTTATTCGAAAAGACCTTTTCAAAATTTTCCCAATCTGCTATAGAATTAGTCTGCAAGCTAAAATACCAAGAGGATGCTCTAGGTTCAAAAGTGAAAGGGAAAAGTCTGCACACTACATCCTCATGTTCCACATTTAATAGATTGAATGCCGAATAAAAACTCTTTAGGATATCTTCTACGGAGATCCCCTTTCCAGGGTCAAATTTGGGTAGTATGCATTTTGGATGCTTGGGTAAATCATGTAAAGGATCAACCAGATTGAGTGGTCCCCTGGATTTGCATGCAGGTGGTTTATTCACATTGTGAGCCATATTGGCAATACACCTTGGAGAATTTTTTGTATGAGGTGGTGTAAAAGTATGCATGTGTGGAGGAGAGGTTGACTCAGGAGACTCAAGCCTCAATTGATTGATGGGATCTGGTATATCATGTAATGATAAATCACCTAATTCTTCCAAAGATTCCAGAAGCACAGAATCTGTAGTTTGCACAACTTGTTTTCTAGGCACTTGAATTTTGGGTAGTATAGGTACTACTGTTAATCCACCAAGTTTCCTTATGTAATACCTTGTATGTCTCCTAAAGTTATCTACTTTTGTGTGAGGAACATCATATAAATGTTTTAGTATGCTCAGTTTCAGAATCCAACTTTTCTTGATACTCGGTTTCAGAAATTAATTCTTCTCGTTGGTTTGTTTCAAATGGAGATCCAGAGAAACTTCCTCATGGAAACAAACTTCCTCTTCTAGCCATGCACTGGCATCCCTCCTTTTATCTTCAAAACTATTTTCCACCAAAAAATTATAGCATCAACAATAGGGATTCTCCCCAATGAATAATCCCAATTAGATCATTCACTATTTGGTATGGGGAATCCATCTGGTTAACAGTCCGGCTACCGTAGGTATGTTTATTGAAAATTGTACTGGTTGTGGCCTGACCCACCATTTATATAATTGTTTTATGTTTTAAAGTATGAATATGCAAGTGCTTCTAATCTAACTAATGCATTTAACCTAGAATTGACAGGAAGAAGCCTCACAAGTGATGTGAAGGTTCTTACCTCTCGTCTTATCACTTCTACCTTATCAATTCACTAATTCTATTCTAAACTAACTAATCTATCCTTGCAAGGAGTGAATTTAAGTAAGAGTAATAATCTGAAAAATGATCATACAATTCAAATAGATAGCCATTAAGATCAAGTATGCACATTCACAATATAAAATTACCAAAGATAGATTTGATTATAATTAAAACAATTTATTACTCTATTAACAAATAGATATTTGCATAAATAAGGAAATCATTCATCACCATCGAAGTAGTTCAATAAAATTAGAAAGATCTCACAGCATGAGCTAGGAATACAAGAATAAATAGTTCCAATTTATTATCCAACACATTCCACACAAAAATTATGTGCAAGCTTTTCCCTGCAAACAAGTCCTTCTCATTAGCATAAAAATAGTTCTCTTACAAAATGTGTCCAGCCTCTATTATGCTAGCAAAAGTCCTTTTTTCTAGTATCCCTCCCCTTATATTTATATTACAATAGATTTTGTCTCCACATGACTAATCACTTCAACTCCCCCTAACCTTTGGACTGCCAAAATTCATCCTTTTGTGTTTGCACAAAAATACAATTAATTACAATTTAAAATTAATTTTCTAGTGGGTCCTCGAAGCTGGAAATGTAATTATCCCACAAATCTGTTTCCTAAACTATGATATTACTTTGTACGGGCTCCAATCATATCAAAGACACCTCATGAATGTATAATTCCTTTTCCACACTTATCACTCCTTCAGTAGCAACTTTGTAGCTTTATTCTAAGAAATAAGCATTGATAGATGCCTGCCCAATGTACTAATGGAGGTATTCTTCCTTCCAAACATCTAATTTTATGATATACTCTAGATCTTCCTTTAGTCCATTCTTCAATTCAATTAAGTGATGCTACTTAGTGGGAAATTCGTACATGTTTGAAGTCATTGCAATATGGAATTTATCATGTATTTGATAAATTCTTTTGTAAAACTCTTCAATTTGTGATAGATTTTGGTATTTCTACGTGCATTTTCCTGGAGGCCCTCCTGCATCTTTCTAGGAGTGTTATATCCAACTTGAGTTCAACATCTATCCTGATTGGTAAATGATCAGGGAAATATGGATGTTCTCCCTTCCAGGTCATCACCCTTTTCATCTTTTTATATGTAGCAACTAACTTGTGTCTCATTGACAAAGCACCTGCAAAGATCTCTTTCATCCTTTCTATCATTTGTTTCATTTTATAAATTTCTTTAGTTAATAATTAATGTGAGCAGCATATATGTTCCTGCATCTTACATGCTTGCTCATGAAAAGGAGCCATATCCTGCTTTTGATTCTGAGCCAATTTACTTGTTCCAATAGAGATTCTTTCTCCTTAACCAACTCGTCCAACTGAGATTTCAATGCTTCTTGTTGTTGATTTGATGCTATTTCTTTTCATTCCAATTCATTAATGTGGGTGTATAAATCACATCTCTTTCCCTCCATAAACACAAGTTTCACGTTCAAAGAATCTTTTTCATTTTACAAATTATGATAATCAGACAGTCATCTATTCTTATCAAATGTTACTACATCATGTTTTATTTTCATCTATGTCCCTTCACCTCTTTCTTTTACTAGATTGTCTTTCAGCTTCAACATTTTTTCCTTGTTGCGTTCGAGGTCGTTCATCAACTTATAAATATTGTCCACACATTCTTGAGAATCTGCTACAGTTACTGATGCTGTGAACTTGGGGTCTTTATGGGTTCCCTCTACTATGGTGTTCTCTTGAATGGTCACCACATCAGGCTGTGTGCCCATTTTAAGTCTTTTCTATGTCCTCTTGGTTATTGTCTTCCTTTTTGAATCAAAGACTATCATATCTAGTTTCGCTACTGAATGTTGCTTTGAAGGAGTGAGCCCGAGTTCAGCAAAAGGGAGACGTCCTCCTGTAAGGGTGATTCCAAACACATCCAGTGGGTCTATATCCATGTCCTAAAGATTTGGATCTCCATCTTGGGCTTCTTCCCCTTCCACAGATTTCTTGATCCTGTCTTTTTCTTCCCTTTCCCTTTCCAATTCTGCAGCTTTCTCTTCCGCTTCTTGATCCTCTTTCTTTTTTTTTTCCTCTTCTTCTTTTCTTTTATCTTCTTCTTCCCTTCTTTGTTTTTCTGCTTCTTCCGCCTATAGCCTTTCTGCTTCTTCTCTCTGTTGTCTTTCTTCTTATTCTTCCTGTAGTCTTTCAGATTCTTCTCTTTGCCTCTATACTTCTGCTTCTTTGGCAGTATCCATAGCCTGACTAGAATCTGCACTACTCTTCTGACCTAATTTTTATTCAATTATGTCATTTTATTGGCCCTCCAGTATAGTTCCTCATCCTTAAGGAAGTGGTTTGTGTACTCAAAGTGAATTTTACATGAATCACAATGTTGGGAGGGCTTCTGTATTTTATCGTTCCTTACAAAAATATTTTCCCCAAAATGAAAAGCCTCTAGGTCTTTTATAAAGGTTTATACTCCTTTTAACTTCGAGAATTTATACGCCCTGATAACAAATGGCAATGGTCGATAGGAGGATTTCTTATGTTCATTCAAAAATTACCTACACCATTGATGAAAACCTATCTTACCACCTCTTTTTGCACCACGTAATTAGTTACATACTTCGGCATTAGAGATGGGGCCTTGGTGCCTCCATACATTCTTATATAAGTACCTTCCAGGGAAAAGTAGAAATCCCCATACTCACTGATATGGTGTTATCTGAAAAGCAATTTAGTTCTTCCTTAAAAAATTTCCAGTACAGAGGGAAGATAAATTCTTCACAGATGAGCTTGTAGTAGATGGCATACTTGTGGGCCCATGTGATCTAGTTAGCCACATAAAGTGGGGTCTTAGTTGGGATCCAGAAACACCCCAACTTAGGAAATGGGTGTCTGACGACGATGCAATCAATAAGATATGAGACATGAAAAATTATGCTTTCTTCTGGGTCATTCCTCCTTGAGTTGTTGCTATTGTCGATGCCATGCTTTCTGATATAATATCCGCCCAATTGAAGAAAGTACCATGGGAGGCGATGTGATACATAAGGGGTACCCAGTTGATCTTATATATATTCCCATTATCCCTACCCTATATTCTTCTCAACATCAAGGCTATGATTTTGAATGGTGTCTTCAGATTCTGGCTATCGTGTTCTCCACTTGCCCTATGTCTTAGTTTCTTTCATGTAATCAACATCTTCTTGGTGTATTCAAAGTGATCTATATTGAATCATATTATCCAGTCATATGTCATCATGATTTTGGGAGAGGGTAACTTATATACTGTAGCAATATGACCGGGTTGGAATGAAGCAAATCCTTCCCCCCCTGCCCTAGCTATGATCCTTGTGCCAATGTCCACATGAGGTAGAATCTAGCCAATTAATTCAGAGCATGGGAAAATTTATGGTCAGGTGGCCGCTTTATGGAGACCAGACCTTTTAATATTTTGATACACCATCATCTCCTCTGTTGGGCCTGGCCCAAGTAAGGCAATTTTGAAGCAAGACAGTTTTGGAGCTGCTAAGTTACAGCGCAGCTCGGATGAAGGTAGTTTTGGTAAGACAGTTTTGAGGACCTGCAAAGTTGAGCATAGCGCAGTATCGGTAGGGTAGGAACCACGCAACTGAGCGTCAGTTCCACGAAGCGATAGCACTGCGTAGTGCTAATGAGGCACTTATTTTGGGTAAAGAATATAAGGAAAGGTCGAGCTATGAAAGCGACCTATTTTGGGTATGGAGCAGCACGAATTCAGGTGAAAGCGACATGTCAATGAGAGTGGCGGAAAACTGTTAGAACCTAAGCCATCGGGTCGACAACGACAAGCAGGCTAGAGGGACTCAAAGCGACATGCCACGATGCATTGTAACTGTTTCAGGAAGGATGCGGCTGTCAAAAGGGCATGCGGGCTGTGAGTGGTCCAACAGAATGGCCAGAAGCATGTGAAGCAGTTTTCAACTGTGACAGGCTCAGTCGGCAGGTAACCGCCACCGTTTTGGGTAACCTTAGGGTTTTTGTCCCACCATGAATGTAAAGACGTGACCTAAGGGAACGATCTATAAAAGGGAACATTTTGTAAGGGAAAGGTTTAATCTTCATTAGGCTTTATTTTGAATATTGTAAGAAGAATACATCTCTGTTGAGAGAAAGGCTCTGCAGCTACGTGCGCAGAGACCTACTGAGGGAGAAGAGAGTCTGCAACTGAGTGCGCAAACTAGAACTGTTTTACCCTTCCCAAAGATAATATAACAACAGTTCCTGTGGAAGTAGGTCCCATCCTGGGGGTGAACCAAGTTAAATTTTGTGTTATGTGATTGATTGTATGCATTTAGATTTGTGTATTTGCTTATGTGAATGGTTAATATTTTGTTTATGAATGCATGTGTTCTTTCTTTTATATGTATTCGCCATATGGATGAAGGATGGGAATAATATCTTAAGTAAAAACATGTGTGAATGAATGTTGGATGCACCAGTATTTCACAGTAAGGTGAATGTATGAATTAATCAGATAAACACTTAGTGCAGCACTGGAAGTGCGCAGTTAGATTGTGTTCGTTATAGTGTATAAGTTCGAAAGGATTGCAGGCTAAATTGTTATTGAATGCATCTTTTTACACTAACTAAAGTCTATCAAGTTGCATAAGTGTTGGGAGGCAGCGCAGTCTCTGTGGTGCTGACCTATTTTCGAAGAACGATTCCCCACTATGGAGTCCTTGGATGCGTGATAGTCTAAGTGTTAACCGTGAAGAAGGTGAACTTCGCACAGTCTCCAGCTCGTAGCGTGAGTCCTGTAGCGCGTTGTTCTCCCACGATGACTTAGTATAAGAGAAGTGCAATAGTAATAAATACAAATTCTCAGTTTCGAATATAACTGGAGTTATATAAACAACATTATGCAGAATTTAACTCAAGATCAAACCAGAATAGATCTCACCCTGGAACACTTTAGGTTCTCTATTTCACTTTTTAAAACATTGAAGGCTAACTGAAGTTTAACTAAGATCTCTTTGTACACTTAAAAAAAAGTATCTCTCTTACCTGCGATCTGCGACATAAGTTCAAATGCTTTATCTAAATAGCTAAGTAAGCCTCGGGGTGCCCATAGGATCCCTTCACCATCATCAAGAGAGTCAACAATTAGCACTTACAATGAAATCAGTATCAACTTAAATCTATAAAGTCTCGACATTTAAATAAGTAACCATAACTGATCTAGGATACAAGAATAAGATAAAAGCATCCAATAGTATCTTAAATAAGCACAAACACATTACATGTAGTTTTTAACTCAAACATACACACATAATCGATGTAACATGTTATTACTAGTGTGTCGTCTAGTTAAATAGATTCTCATTTATTATACTTTCGCATAGCAATTATAGCACTTAATACTACTAAGAAAAATTTTAATTTTTTTTTGTGAATTTTTGGGACGTTATATGTACCCAACTGAGCTTATATATATTCCCAATCTCCCTATTGAATATTGTGCTCAACATCAAGGCCATGATTCTGAATGGTGTCTTCAGATTTTGGTTGTCGTGTTCTCCACTTGCCCTCTATATTAGTTGCTTTCCTAGAATCAACATCTTCTTGGCATATTCAAAGTGATCTACATTGACTCTTCTTATCCAGTCATCTGTCATCATGACTTTGGAAAAGGGTAACTTATATGCTGCAACAATATGACTAGGTTGGAATGAAGCAAATACTTCCCCCTGCCCCATCTATGATCCTTGTGTCGACGTCCACATGAGGTAGAATCCAACCAATGACATCAGATCATGGGAAAAGTTCTAGTCTGGTGGCAGCTTTATGGAGACCAGACCTTTTAATATTTTGATACACCATCATCTCCTCAATGGATGCATCTGGTACACTCTAATCTCTGATGAGGTGATATATTTCACCCCATTTGTATTCAGGAATGATTCCCATCATTTCTCCAGTGTCTTTAAATAACGTCTCCATTGGAGTGTCTGAGACAAATTCAATGGCAGAATCTGATTCTGCTACCTTGCGATTTCGCTTGGAATCTCTCTTTTGCATCTCTGAGTCCTAAGGAAACAACACCAATCAATTTGTAAGAATAATCCCATGTTAAAGCAACATATTTTAAGTGATATGTAGAGGTGTCATTCATTAATATTATTTACAGGAAACTAAAAGTTGGGAAATTCATACTTCCATGATATCAGGTATGTTTGATGTTGGTTTTGGTCTATCACGGCATTGTCATCTTAGTTGAAAAAAAAAATCTATGTGCAGTGACCAATGTGTGAATAGATTTTATGTGGGGTGATCAAGATTCTTTAATACACCAATGGTCAAAAGCAAAAATCATGAACATGTCTTCAAAATTCATACGATATCATAAATACTCCCATCCTCACAATCATATTACTGTTTAAGAAATCAAATGTTTAACCAAGGTTTTATCGTAGCACTCCATCAATGGGGTATATGATAGTGTAGCATGTCAATTTTTAAAAGAAAAAAAACAATACAAAATAACGCAAGATCTGGATCTTCCAATAGGACTGCATTTTCACTTGTTTACATGATCTGTGGAATTAAGAGTTCTTGGTGAGCTTGAAGAACTTCCCCAACAATGTCACAGTGGGACTTCATGAACCTAGGTTTCCTTGGCAAGTACACGCATGAAAAGCTTGATTTTCTCACGTATTAACCTAAAAAAAATTATCTTTTCGGTAGCGTATGAGGAAGCGAAAAAATGAGAATAATCCCAATGATATGGTGTTCAATACATTTATCCAGTGGGACCCTAGTCAGGTAACTTCAAGGAAAACATAAACTATGGAGGTGTGGTGGTCATTTTATAGGAATGCCCTAAACCTCAGTTGAAACAACTTCTCACTCAAATGGCATCTACGGCTATCAACCAAACATATACCCTATTTTATAATAAAAAATAAAATTTCCTTAGGGTTTTATACACAATTTAGCCTAATTTCGGCGCCAATGACAGGTTCATAAACTTATATGGAAAAACGTCATCCTATCTAATGAAATAAATGGATAAAAATACCTACCTAGCAGAGCTAGATTCGTCCAAAAGCAAAGCTTCAACGACATTGAGCGATTTCCATCTCCTAAAGGTTTCTCCAAAATGCCGTTACAAACAAGGTGAAGGGAAAATATTTGAACTAAAATATATATACACACTAACCCTACAATTAACTGCGTTAATGGGGTGAAATTATACCCCTTTTCGGTCCACTTTCTGACTTATGCTGCAAGCGTTTTGGGGAAAATTTCGTTTGGCACCGATTCTGTTTCATTGGTTATTACCCTTTTGCACCGATGCATTTCGGCTCAACACACCATCTGTCTATGAAACTGTTCGGGGCCTTTTATAATTTTTCATTAATACCTTTTTGGGCGTATTCGACTTTTCATGTCGCTCTTTAACCACTAGATCAGAGCACTTTTCATTCAGTCCGCGATATGCATCAGAGGACTTTCCTTTTTTCGGTGATCCGTTTTGGCGTCATTTTCAATTTTATGCCAATTTCCATTTGAGAAACGAAGGTTTCCCCGTAACTTCAGGTTCTTCTCCGAAACAAAAATATTACCAAGAAAACCAAAATTGCTCTGAAACACAAATGTTAACATTAAAGCCAAAATTGGTCCGACCATTTTTGTGTAAGATGGAAAGTTGCTCCAATCAAGATAACAATAAGCAGGATCAGGATAACAGTAAAAACCTAGCCCTAGATCAATGTTGCATGTCCAAGGTTTTGCATTCACTGGTTTTTTTTGTAACGGTAATGGTATAGAGGCACCACGCCTTCTTCATGGAGATCCCATAGAATTCACATAATAATGATTTTCAATGAGGGATCCATGGCGCACAGCGGAAAAACAAATCCTAAGTCCAACATTAGAGTAAATTACAACAACTTATAGCCTTTGGCATGGGATAATATGCATACTGGTTCTTGCAAACTCCAGTGGTTCGATTTAGGGTAAAATAACCTAGGATGCAATGGGTGGAAAACCGACTTAAAAGGTTCGATTCTGCATATATACATTTTACACCAGGTCAAGGTTGATCAATGGGTATGCAGGAATATCAGACATAAGCCATAGCTCCATCTTCGGAGTTAAGATTCTACAAGAATTGGATCATACCTCTTCGAGGTAAACATTGACATATTCATCCAGATCTAAAGTACATTTATTATTAAGTTAGCTTGACAAGAAAAACAGTGTAAAATGACAACTTTAAGATCGCTACATTCGTAGGTAAAGGGTCAATCCCACAACCCGAGATAGAAATACGTTCTTTCATATATAGATCATCATGTCAAGACAGTGTAATGAGATTACATCGCACTGCACCCAACTAACCAATACTAACTATACAAACTCTACAAATGGAGATATTTTTTTGAAGAGTCCATTTGGTTGGCCACAAAGTATGTCAAATGAAAATGAGGAGAGAAATGTTGAGCTTCTCAACCAGAAGAAAGGGAAATGTACATTGGGTCTAGAAGATCATCTGCATGGCGTGAGGCGATGGAAGACCTTTATAGAGGCTTAGTACAAGATATTAAGGAGGATTGCATGATTGCAGTTTTGGCCACAAAAAATACACGTGGTTATCCATTATAGATTGTAAAAGTTATGAAGGTGAATAAACAAAATGAATAAGTTATATCTATTGAAGTACATTGATATGAAACATACACACACCCATTTGATGGTTTGTACAAGCCAGAGATGGTGATCCAGAAAAAGGTTTCCAAAAAGAGAAAAAGAAAGGGTCAAAATGTAAATCATCGTGGCATAGACATTTTGAAATTAGAGGATGTTGACATACTAGTTTATGACTTCCAGTTGACAAGGAAAGGTACTCTTCACTCCAAGACTATAGAGATTATCAAAAGGTTGCTGGCATGAGAAAAGTTGCAACATGACAGTTTTCTAAACCAAGGCGTCGATCTAGAAGGAATATGGCATGTGAAATTTTGGGCATACATGAAGATTCAGATGGTGCACTCATTGATAATAGAGAAGAATACGGGTCATCTACATCTTCATCGAGTCATTCATCTAAAGAAAATGTAGCTTCTAATGGTGTGTCATAATCCATATGTTGATTTGAATATTTGCACATGAAAAGTTTTGTCTTTTTTATTAATATGCCACTATTTGGGAACACACTGTGGTCAAGAGTTATGCATTGCAAATATATTAAAATTAAAACTTCACACTGGTTCATAACTCCTAAGAAAATTTGTAGGGGTGTCTCCCCACTCTGGCGAGGTTTTTTAAATGTTTATAAATGGTTGGCTCTGGACATATGTTGGCAAATAGGAAATGGAAAAGAAATTTCCATTGGGACTGATCCTATTATAGGGTTGGGTGATTGTTTCTCATTTTCTACTGATCTGAGAGGAGTATTAAATGGTGCAGGGTTATATACACTAAAAAGTATGAAGAAGCAGGGATCTAGCAACTGTTGGTACAGTGGTGAAGACTTAGGTCTAAGTGGAGTTTTGGCTACAGAATGGGATTGCTATGTCCTTTCTTTAAATTCAACTGGTTGCAGGTTAAACAATGAAGAAGACATTTTAGTTTGGAAAGGAAATGAAAGTACAGGTATGGTGACTGCAAACACAGCATACAAATATATCATAAAGAGGAAGTGCATCTTTCCAAAGCAGTGGTGGTACAAGGTCATTTGGACTTGGAACATGCCATTGAAATTAAAATGTTTTCTTTGGTTTGTACTTATGGAAAGAATGAAAACTTGGGATAATCTAGTAAAGAGAGGCTGGAATGGGCCAAGTAGATGCACATTGTGCAAGAATTGGATAGAAACTGCTTCACATATATTTATGGATTGCACATTTACCTTACATATATGGGGAAAGGTATGTAATACATTGAATACTAGTACTGCTTGGAGACATGGGAATTTTATAACAAGTTTAAACTTTTGGATTAAAAACTGTGTTGAACATCTCATACTTCCAGTTTTCATTTCTTGGACAATATGGAGGATGAGAAATAAGTGCATTTTTGAAGATCAAGAGGCCAATATTGAAAAGGTCTTTTCACAAACTTTAAGACATTACTTGCCATACAAACAGATGAAGGGAAAAACATCACAAAGGATTGTAGGGAAATTGTTTTTGATATACAATGATCCTATTATATTTTTTATGGTGCAGCAGCTATGGGATAGTGTGCTGCGGGTGGTAAAATATATTTAAATCAGGATCATTATTTCACTTTTCGACTAAGATGTGGAATGGGCACAAATATGAAGGGAGAACTATTAGCACTGTGGGTTTCTGTGAGATTGGCAAATCAATTTGGTTTTCCAAGACTTAAGTTATTTGGTGATTCCAGAGTAACTATAAAATGGGCATTAGGTGAATACAAGCTGAATGTCATAACATTATCACATTGGTGCAACAGAATAAGGACTGAACTAAAGAAGTTTGTGGATTTAGACATTAAGCACATATACAGGGAACACAATCAGGCAGCTGATAGTTTCCTTATTTGGGAAGAATATTTTGATGAAGAGATTCAGGACAGTGGATCTCTTTACTTCCTAAATTAGAATTATGTTTTGGTCAGAAAATGGACATTAGAGAAAGAATGTGTATATCTATATTCTTTTTTCTTTTTTGATCATGCAGTTTGTAATGACAAGGACTGATAGGTTTTGGAGGAAGAAGTGATCTATGTCATCCTTTTGATCGATCTATCATTGTACTGTTTTATTTCAATATTGAATAAAAATAGTATGCTTTTTTCCGCTGGAAAAAAAAAATTCGAAAGGAGTGCTTGAATTTTGATGTGAATTACTTCTACGTCTTATGGTTTAATATACGATTTTATGATGAATATCGTAAATTTTTGAATTTTATATGAAAAGTGTGGTCAAATTATTTCTTAAATAATTTGTGTTTAACTCAATTAAATAAGAGATTAAATAAGCACAATTTTCAATTATGATAAAATCACATAAAAATGCCATTTTTTAAAAAGTGTGCTACCTGTAGCATTAGCTTTCAATTTAGAGCTTCATTTTAAGGGTTTTACAAACAAAAATAACAAATGATTTGGTTCATTTCTATAATTTTGACCCCAAATCAAAAGGGGGTGCTACCGGTAGCACCACTTTTTGATTCTGAGTTGTTTTTTGGTGTTTTCTATGCAAAAATATGGGTTTTTATGGCTAGAGTTCTCATTTTGAGTATGAAGTTGTCATCAAGTTATATAACATGTTGCTACCCCCTTGTGTAGAGCCCTTTCCACAACTATCCCAATCCTCTATTCTTCTTCCCCATCAACCTATACAATGCTAGGAACAAACCCCCTTCTCTGAGATAATAGTCCCTCAGGAAGTCTCCAGTTCCCTACTGGCACTCTAGTATAGGTTGGACAGGAAGTCTATGAATTAGTACTCTAGGGAGCACATATCTAAGATAGGATCCTATCGTACAATAGTTTTCCATAGGGTTAAGGCATGGATAGTTTTCATATGGTATCCCTATTCTTTCTATATTTCTCTCAGATATCAGTCTCAATAATTCTTGTTGACATCTCAACCACCCTCAATGGAAGGTGTTCATGCCTAAATGATTTAGAGGAAACCCTCACCAACTAATCTCTCACTCTTTTATGTGCATGGTTTTTGGCTACCATGTGGCTTGACCAAGACATAACCCTTAATCAAGGTTTAGGAATTCAAATTAATGACTAAGGCTAAGGTTAAGGAGATAATCCCACGATATCAATATTTCCCCTTATCTCCCTATCACTTCCCGTCTTGTGGAGTCATATCTCCTCATCTCATCTTCATCCCTCTTCCTTTGTAGTTGTCAAATATTCTATATTATCATTAAACATGTACATAATTATAATGTTTTGGTCACCTAGCCATTTTCCCTTGGATTCTAATCTTACATAAAAATATATATATAAATTATTACTGCGGCGTCAAACTGGGGGTTTTACATTCCCATCCCCCTTATTTTATGCGATATATTCAATGCATAGCAACACTACATACATTACAAAATATCCAACAAAACTTCAAAATAACTATGGGTATGCCTCTCACATTGCATCCCCTATCTCCCACATCGCTTCTTCAAGACTGTAGTGGGTCCATTGGACCTTTACCTATCTGATGGCCCTGTTTTTTCAGTATTGTGACATTTTTATTGAGGATACCACAATGGCTTCACTAGAATGTCCCCTTCCAATTCCACCTAAATCACATCCCAATTAACTATGTGGTTAGGATTAGGTGCATATTTCTTTAATACAGACACATGAAATACATTATGCACATAGAGACAAGCAAGCAATTCAAATGAATAAGCTACAAATCCTATTTTATCCAAAATTTTAAATCACCCACAAAATCAGGTTGCAAGTTTTGGACAAATTCCCAATTTCATGAAACTTTTCTTTGACGTGAATTTCAAATACACATGATCCCCAACTTTGAATTCTTTAAAAAAAATTCCTTTGTATGCATAACGCTTTTCCTTTGTTGTTCTATTTTCAAATTCCGCCTGATATTCATCATCTAATCGTTCATTTCCCTAAGTAACTCTGGGACAATTATTACTCATTCAAATAGATTATCCAATTTGATTCGAGTGTTGAACTTCTTACCGTGCAAGGCTTCAAATGGACTCATCTTCATAGAAGCATGATATATGTATTATATGCAAACACTACCAAATATCGGTAGTCTTCCTAATTTGATGGATGATCCATCACATACATTCGTAGTATACCTTCAATAACTTGATTGAATCCCTCAGTATACCCATCTATCCGTGGATGATATGTTGTGGTTAAATTCATATTTGTCCCAAATCCCTTGACTATACCCTTCCAAAATTTTGAAGCAAACTTTGGATCTCTATCTAAAACTATCTCCTTAGATATCATATGTACTCTGACAATGTCTTTCACATAAATATCTTCTATATTAGCTTCCTTATGAGTTGACTTGATTGGTACAAAGTGAGAAGTTCTTGTCAAGTAATCCACCACCACCATGATGGAATTATGTTTCTTTCTTGTCTTAGGAAACATGGGGATGAATCCAATTCTCACCATATCCCATTTCCACTGAGGTATTGGAAATGGTTGAAGCAATCCTATTGAATGTCTATGCTCAAATTTTACTCTTTGACATTACATGCACCTTTCTTTATCTTTGGAAATATATTTCTTCATTTATGGATAAAAGTATTTCTTTTCTACTACTATTGTATTTTGGTATGTAGGATGTCCTACATATGGAGCATTATGCATCTCCTTCATTACCAATTCCCTGAATTTCCCCGAATTAGGAACTCAAACATTGCTTTTGTACATAAGTATTTTATCATCTTCCAACCTATAATACGCATACTTTTGTTGTAGAACTTCCTGTTGTAATTCCTTTCTTATGTTAAGGTAATGTTCATCTGAAATGACAACATCCAAAATTTGGGCTTTCGGATTTGATTTACACATCCTAATGGATGAAACATGTAGGTCATGAAATCTTCTACTGAGTGCATAAGCAACCTTATTCTATTTTCCTTTAATATGTTTGATATCAAAATCAAACTCACACAAAAATTCTATCCATCTTGTTCGTATTGCATTTAGATTATGTTTTTCAAACAAATACTTTTAGCCCACTATGTTTTGTTCTCAAATCAAATTTAATTCCCATGAGATAATGCATGCACAACAACAAAAAGTTATAATTCATGTGTGACATACTTCTTCTCATGCTCTTTAATTTTTATAGATTCATAACATATCACATGTCCATTTTGTATGAGGAATCCACCAATTACTTCTTGACAAGCATCTATACATACTACAAAATTTTCATTTGGATGAACAATTCAAAGAATTTGTGTACTAGTCAATAACCTCTTTAACTTCTAAAAAAATTCTTCACTGTGGTGTCCACTAAAAATTAATTCCTTTCTTATGCAATGATGCAAATGGATGTGGTACCTTTGAAAACCCTTCAATAAATATCCTATAGTACCCAACCAATGCCATAAAGGATCTAATTTTGGATACATTTATTGGTCTAGGCCATCCCATGATAGCTTCTATCTTATCTTGATCTAATGTTATTCCTTCTTCACATATGATATTCCCTACATACTGAATTTCTCTTTGATAGAAATAATATTTACTCAGATCACATAAAGATGATGTTCTCTTAACATTTGTAATACCAACCTTAGTTTCTCCTCATGTTCTTCTTCTGACAATGAATAAATAAGAATGTCATCCAAAAATACAATGAAAAACTTATCTAGCTACTCTTTGAGTATCCCATTCATGTAGTCCTAAATGTTTTCTTGCTAATGTCTCATTTTATCCTCACCCGATGGTGACTGGATCTCAAATCTTTCTTTGAGAAAAGCATTTCTCCTCATAGGTGATCGAACAAGTCAACAATTCTAGGAAGAGGATATTTATTTCTCACAGTAACCTTGTTCAACTGTTTGAAGTCAATACACAACCTTAGATTTCTATCACTTTTCTTTACATACAGAATTGGTGCTCCCAAAGGAGACAAGGATTGGGAATATATACCCTTTTTGTCAACAATTATTCCATTTGCATTTGTAACTCTTTTAACTCAGGTGTACTTATTCTATATGGAAATTTAGAAACTAGAGCATCCCTGGGAATCAAATTGGTAGAGAAATCAATATCTATTTTCAGTGTAATCCTAGAAATTCTTCAAACACATCTACAAAATCTAGTAATAATGGAAATTCTTCTAAATTTGGGCTTCTACACTTCTCTCCTTCTTGCACATGAGCTACATACATCTGCCATCATTTTATAAAGCATCTATTCAATTAAAAGTATTAAATTTCTCTTATAGAAATAGACTTGAAAATACCTTTCACTATCTTGTGATGTTCTTCTTCATTAAGACAAGTAAATGTCTTTCTATGACAATCTAATACCACATGATTTGCATCCAGCCAAACCATCCCAATTAGTACATCATATGAACCATGTGGTTTTATGTTCAAACCTACAAAAGTGTTTAGTCCAATCATGTCAAATGTACAATCCTCTACCATTTCATCGATCTTTCTTTTTTACCAAATAACCGACTAAACCACCCATATTATATCATGTTTACTTTATTTAAATGAAAATTTTCAATTAAATTAGGAGTAATATAACTATGACTTGCTCCTGAACCAATGAGAATAGAACTAGGTTGATTGGCAATTTTACCTTCAACCTCAATCATGTTGGACTGTTGATATTTATGCATGTTGTCCAATGTTTCATATATTATGGGAATATTCTTGGTACCTCCTCCATAGTATTTGCTTCATGTAAATTATGTACAATCCTCATCTCGTCTCTCTTGCAAGGAAAATATTTATAAATAGTATTTCCTTGACATTCACAACATTTTATTTTTTTCATCCTAGGCCCATTTTGAGTTGGATTACTTTTCTTAAATGAATTTTGTTGCTTTCTAAATAAATATGGTTTTAATCATTTCTTCCTCTCATCATACTTATCCTTCTTCTTATCTCTTAGATACTTCTACAAATTTTCCATTCGTTTGTTCTAATCATACATGTGCTTGGCATTCTGGATTTTTTATTCAAGGGTATTGGGTTTTATCATACTAAATTGTATCCCTGTATAATGAAGGAAAACCACTTAAAAATATTTGTATATTTACCTTTTTGTGCTTGATAAATCCAATGTATCTTAGCAGTTCTAAAAACTTCTTTCATACTCATCCTTGCTCATGTTTCACAATTCGAGCTCAAGGAGCTCTTCCATCTTCTTATCATACTAATGTTCTGATAAGTAAATTTTATAGAAT
Source organism: Larix kaempferi (assembly GCA_027924585.1). Classification (NCBI taxonomy): domain Eukaryota; kingdom Viridiplantae; phylum Streptophyta; class Pinopsida; order Pinales; family Pinaceae; genus Larix; species Larix kaempferi. The sequence goes on along the minus strand of BSBM01002073.1, from coordinate 424,768 downwards.
TATTTCTTGAATTCCTCCATGAAATCCTCTTTTCACTTATATGCTTCACTTGAACAAATTGGTCCCACCAAATGGAATCCTTTCCTTACAAATTGTAAATGGAAATCCTAGCTTCCTAATTAGAGGATTAATTATATAATTGGAAACATTTTCTCATTCCCAGCAACCGAGATTCAACATCTTATCTCTTCTTGTTCTCTCGATCAAAAGTAGGAGGTTTATTTTTTCTAAGATCCCCTTATAACTTGTCTTCCACATTACTTATTTTATGATGCCTTATGGGAGACATATCTGAACTGCTACATGTCCCTTCAAGCATATATGACTTCCTGATTGCATAATGAGTTGAATGGTGTTGCTTATGACTCCTAGTCGCACATTTTAGAGTACTCATATCCCTTATGTGATCTCTTTGTTAAGTCTTCTCATTCTTTTTTTTTTTTAATTGAGGTTGAGCCCACCTTTGTTTTCCTTTGCAGCATCTTCGGGATTTGGATCAACTGAGTGTTCAATTTTATATTTTTCCTAGGCCCTCAACATCCTCTCATTGTATTCTCTACAACTCTATATATCCATCCTCAAACTTCTTACAGTCTGCAACAATTCTAATGGATTTACATTTACTCTATGCCCATTTTATTTTGTTGTTGTATTTCCCATACTGATGTGCTAGCCTCTAGAAACTTCTTCATGACTGTATGGAAACTCATTTTCTTCCATTCTTACTTTTTTTGTACTTTCTTTGTAACCTATTATGTAACTAATTCTAATACCAAGTTGTATCTGCAATGTGTTTATATCATAACATTTTAGACCATATTTAATTCAATAATTCAAATGAAAAATTACATACACATATATATATATTGGGGATTCCACTTAATTGACATTTCTTTCAATAGGATCTATAGGCTCCTCTTTCTTTTTTACTTTTTTTCATCTTCGCAACACCAAATTTTCCTTTTGATTTCTGCTGATGTGGAAAAAATGACAACGTGGTGTGACATGAGGCTTCCATTACGGTATAAAGTACCAATGTTCCATCGTCATACGAGGCCAATTCATTTGTTTCTTCTACCTGGTCATCACAACCTACCAATTATCACTATCATTGCCCCAACTTGATTGCCAAATATGGACCCTTTCTTGTCGTCTTACGACTTAATTTTATACCCCGACAACTAATATTACTTTTATCAGTGCAAATGGTCATGATCGACTGATCCAATTTTCGCAAATGCATCCTATCTATTTGTTACATAGGTGCTTCCGATAATGATTTAATCACTTTTATCAGCGCGAACAGTAAGGTCTAGGCCATCTGTGGCATACTTGTTATAAAACTCGATCGCTTCCAATCGTCACAAATAGTCCCAATAAGCTTGATCTGGTATTTCCCTATGGATGGTTCATGTCCCATACACGTGGTTGGTCCATGCCAGATCCCTCTTTACATGGGTGAAAACACATAAATGGTATTCGACTACCAAAAGTGATAATGACTTGATGGAAAGTGATTTCCAAAAATTTCTTGTTGGAGTCCTTTCCTGTGAGAAACTGACATGTAGCTAGGTGGTTTTCGTCTAATGACTCGCATTCATTCCATTAAACCTTGTTCAAGTAGTAGATGTGCTATGAATCTCAAATGTTGATCTTGATGCATCCAACAGCTCACGATCCAATCTATGCTCAACTTTAATTCGCTATTGGACCTCATTTATCATCCCTTCACAAGTGTTTCCTTAATTTGTACCCTGATAATATACTCTGATTCTCCTTCATTTTTCTGCTTAAGCTCCACTACTCATCACTGACATGTTGACACATGTGCCTTTTGTGATTCCCATCGAAACTTCCCATCGGACATTATATCAGTGTCACATAAAATAACTCCAATGTGCTAACATGTGTCCTTTTAGAGACTTCTCATCGAACCTTTCCATTAGACCTTTCGTTCATGCCACAAAAAATAAATTTGACTAAAAATATTTGATGTGTTGATACGTGTCCTTTTCAATACTTCTCATCAAACCTTTCCATTAGACCTTTTCTTTGTGTCACATAAAATGACTCTGCTTGAAAATCTTTGATGTGCTGACATTTGTCCCTTTGGGACTTCTCATCGGACCTTTCAAACAAACCTTTTTTTGTGTCACATAAATAAGTTTAATCCAAAATCTATGATGTGTTGACACATGTCCATTTTGAGACTTCTCATGGTACCTTTCCATCAGACCTTTTGTTCATGTCACATAAAATAACTTCAACTAGAAAGATCTTATGTGTTGACACATGTCCTCTTCAGGACTTTTGATTGAACCTTTTCGTCAGACCTTTTGTTCATGTCACATACAATAACTCTGATTGAAAATATCCAATGTGATGACATGTTTTCTTTTCGGGACTTCTCATCGAACATTTCCATTAGACCTTTTGTTCTTGTCACATAAAATAAGTCTGACTAAGAAAGCCCTTATGTGCTAACATGTGTTCTTTTTGGGACTTCTTAATCCTTAACAACTATAACCCATACAACCCATACAACTATAACAAAACATTTATTCCTCATATCTTGAAATATCTATATTTTCTATATACCATGATCCCCAATGAACACTAGTTATTATATTCTCTATGCACTCTATCCCATAACCCATATAAAATCTAACATAAATGTTACAATCTAAAACCTTTATACCTTATAATAATTAGCATAATCCATATAACACCCATAAACCTTTCCCATATAATCCCTATTACCCTTAATCCCTCACATTTAAGTCATGAAATGTATATAACCGATAATTATTATCACCATCAAACCCTATCATTTATAACAATAACCCCTTTAGGCATGACCCGGACTCTAGCACCCCTAACTCCTATTGCATATAATACCCATCACCCTTAATACATGTAACATAAAACATGTATAACCTTTATCCATATAATGCTTGAAGCATTTCATAACACTTATAAATCCTAATCTCTCACAATCATAACCCTTATAACATACTTGATTTACTATCCATAAATTGATACTTAATATGAACAAGTGTCTCTAATATCTTGTAATGAAATCTCATTAACATATAAAATTTTCTAATAAAGAAAATTCATGTACTTCAATGGAATTTCATCCTAGAAAACTACCCATTTAGTGATGGAAAAACAATTTATTTTATTGAAACATGGAAAGGAAATACGCTAAGAAATTGATGACCTGGAGAGCTCGATTATAATTTTTTTTTTTGTAAGGCTCGTACCCACAGAGTTTTAAACCGATGGCCTTACATAAGGAATTCCTTAATAGTACACCCATTCACTATCTATTCTACGCCCCATGGGCATATCGATTAGAATATTAACTACACCAAACATTTTCAATTTTATATCTAAAACAATAATATCAAAAGGACCAAGGGAACAAGTCGAAATTATATAAAAGGTTACATCCTCCTCTGTAAGACATGATTTTACTATCAATGGGCATGCTAATGGCCTCATATCCCATCACTGAGACAATAGTTTGATGGTAGGTGAAAGAAAAATATTTTAGTAGTGTTCATTACTTGTTTAATTGTCTATATCCATATATGGTGCTTGAGTTCTAGAATATTCTTGTAGGTTATAATACCCACTCTTCCTCTCCTAATCATGGTTAAGGCTAAGAAAACATACACAAGTAAAAAATGAGTAATTTGTGATTAGGTGACTAAAAAAGATATTCACGATAGTATTTTAAAGCTAAATACTATTAAATTTGAGCAACAAAACTAAAAATGACTAATTTAGTCACGGGATAAAAAATATGACTACATAATAAGATGCACAGCTAAAAATGGCTAACATAAACAACTAATTTAGTCGAGACATAAAAAATACAATTTGATAACAACTACAAGATCAATATAAAAATGGAAAATTACAATTTTGACATTGAAACTTTATGATTTAGTAAATTTTAACATTTTAGATGGATTCAGGGACCCGCTTAAAGTGGGTCCCTGAATCCATATGCATTGATCAAATTTACTAAATGGTAAAAGAAATAGAGGGGAGGGCCTCTAAATCCATCTACAGTGTTAAATTTTATAAAATGGTAAAATAAATAGGGGGTCTCTAAATACATTTGTTGTGTTAAAATTTCTAAATTGTAATCCCATAAACCATAGATTCTTCTAAATTTAAAAAATACCTAATATAGTTATTATATATATTATAGTTGATATGTACTAGTAATTACGTTGATAGGTGTCTACAATGAGAAATGGGGGTATGAGGCCATTTCGACCTTTTAATTGCATATCCACAATCTATGGCAATAATTTATGGTGACGGCATAATATTCTGTGAGAAATATTCGTCTTGCACACTAAATCAATGGCTCCGATTTAAGGATTGCACTACAACAAATCACCCTTTCAGTAGCGGTTTTTCTAAAACTACCACTAAAAGTTTTTTTTAGGTCTTTGGGGACAGTTTTTAAAACCCTCCTACCCCCAAAAGTCTCGAGAATAATTTTTTTTAATTGTTGGGGTGGGGGGGGGTGAAGGGACTTTTGGAAATGTATAACTTCTTTACAGGTTCTATATATAAGTCCCCCCCTTATCACATAAATGGATTTCATATTTAAAAAACTAAAAAAATAAGAGAAATTATCGCGAGCTCCAAGATTATTGTGAACAAAGCAGTTTAAATCATGAATCTCATATGGTATGTATCATATAATATATTAGTTAAGAAGAAATAATTTGTGTTTGTTCCCTTTCTATGTTTTCTAGTTATTCAATAAGTTAATCTTACATTTATATTGATAAAGAGGGAGAAATAACCCTACCTTGTTGATATCAAGAAAAAATTTAAGGATACATAATTTTTTTAAAGTGAAAATCTTGGCTAATCCTACTAATTTTTAAATTTCCAACAATAAAATTTTTGGTGATATTTTATTGAGAAATATTCTTGGGTTTATATATTTTTTGGCCAATTTTGGCAATTTTTAGAGTTACAAAAATATCCCATGGAATCTGGATGAATCAATTTAGAAAAAAAATGGAAATTTGCAATTTTGTTTTTGTAATAAAAATGTCAAAAATTAGCCCATGAGCTAAATTCCCCCCCTAAAATTTTCTTTGGTTGATATTGTGCTCACATTATTAAATTAATGTCTCATTTGTTAAACACAATTTCCCACTAAGAGGGGGGGGGGTGAATCAGTGAGCATGCACTTAATTAAATTCAACTTTTTCTTCAATTGTATATCATCATTTCACAAACACATCTATATCATATTCATCAATAAACTAAGCACATGTCATTTATTAACATCAGTACATCACACAGAGCACAAGAGACACAAGGAATAATCTTTGTAATCTTGTATTTGGTTCAATGGCTACAACCGTGAGGCAATTCAGCACCAACTGAAATAAAAGAGCACCAACTCTTTATCTAGGACCTAGCCTAGTTCTTTTTAGATCCAGCTAAGAAGTAGATACAAGACCCAGCTTGCAAATCATATGTACATACATTACATTTCATTACAGTGATGTCTTTATCCACATCATCTCATTCATCATTATATCCACCTTGTCTTCATCAAATCAGTCAATCACTTTTCAGTCCATGCACATCATCAGTATTATACTCAGCATATCATAACTGTATTGGTACTCAAATAAATATCAGTTTGTCATGCACAACATCTCTATCATCCACATCAAACTGCCTGTAAGTCCCTCTTCATTTTTCCCAAGAACACAAAATTATGTTTATCATCACACTATCCACATGACAATCACCATAGCAATATATCTTTATTTCAAACCAATATCAAACCCTATCTCAGCATATCTCCACATCTTCATCATTATGGTCATAAGTCAACTTGAACACATCATTAGCATATTTTTTCACCGTCTTAGTGAAACCCAGAAAACAATGTCTTCATGCTGCTGTCCACATCATGCTTCAACACTAAGTATGTCTTTATCTTCAAGCTGAGCATTTATCTTAATCACATAAATAACAGCAGTCTGTCCAGCTTCAAGTCTTTGTACTGTTTACATGCAAAACATATCTTCAAGTATTTACACTGTCTGTTCATCTCAGTATTAGTTCAACCCATTGATTAATGATAAAAGGATTTATATCATCATATTGTATTTTAGCCTACTACCAGCATCAAGTCATCATCACAATGTCTTCATCTAGCATAGATGTAAGAGACAAACCAGAAATTACATTGTTCTAGCTGTAACTGCTCCTGCTCCTTACCACCAGACTGTCGTCATCCTCACTGTCCCTCGAAATCAGAGCTCACCCCAACAATCTGAAATTTCTCCACATTCACCCAACACACCTATCTAACCACCGAATTTTTTAGGTGAACAAAGATAAAAAAATTACTGCTGATTTTTCTGCTCTTGCTGCTGCCCACGAATTTTGTTCCAATACTGCTCCTGTACTTGCACAGAGATCCACTATCACCTGAATTTGAAGAGTCTGAATTTTTGGTCAGAGCCACTTCACAACAGTCCCGAATATCAGAGAGGTAAATACTTTACTTCTACTGCAAAAAGTCAGAGATAAAAACTTCACAAATATGTGGTTTAGTTCACAGCTGTTGCCTCAGTTGACTGTACATGCCTGAATTTCAGAGTTTTAAGTGTTGATTGTGTCTTTCAAAAGAAATATCATACTGCCCTATGGCTTCCATAGTTGTCCTACAAATTTTAGAGCTCTTTTTCACCACTGAATTTTCCTTGCATAAATGAGGTCATTTGCTAGTTATATATACTGACTTTTCCATGATTTTTTCACTAAGCTGACCTGTCAAAATGTATGTTTCTTTTTATATTTTTTATTTCATAATTAAATTGTCTTCTAGATCTGAGCCGAATTGTCATATTTCTTTTATATATATATATATATATGTATATTTTTAATTTGACAAGGTGAGGGCTCTTTCATGTCATTTTCAAGGTCCTCCATTCTTGTTGTGGACATGGGCTTCAACATCAAGAGTGTGTAATGACCACAAACTTGTTGATGTCTGACTTCTTGAAAGACATCATCATTATTATTATAGTTATGTGGCTTCAAGGAATTTAAGTATTTCTTCATCATCATGGTCAAGGTCTCCATATCAAAAACATATCCAATATCTCTTCATTACCACAAAGAACCTCGAAGATACAAATAATAGTACCACATGACTACACAAATTTGTGGGCTATCAAATCAACAAGCACTCAAGCATGTGTGGGCTTCATGACCTCAGCAAGCCACAAATGACCACATAATGGGTCATTTGGCCCATTTGGTGTCCAATGCCCATATCAGACCATGTCATCAATCCTTGCCATGTTCTTCTGGCCATGTCATCAACCTTTATCTTGCCTTTGTCTCCTTTGTCATTAATGGGTGTCATCAATGACAACCTATGCTCAAAAAAATCCCCCTTTGTCATTGATGGAAACCTTCTTCAATTACTCTCCCCCTTTGACATTAATGACAAAGGGTCAAATACTTGTCCATCAAAAGTTTCACAATGCACAAAGAAAATTTATTCTTGAAAACTTTGTAAGATCATATTTAATGACCTCTACTTATACTTCACTTCAGTGGATTTGATTGCTCCCCCCATCATGTGGACTTCTTCAACGTCTATGTTAAAGTGCTTCCAATATACTATCAACATCAATCACGGTCAACACTTGCAAACCAATTGACTCAAACCTCCTTTACACTAGTCAACCAAGTTAGTTGTCATAGTCATCAAAAGTCAAGTCATACTACTGTTGTTCACTGCTTTATCAATTCACAATCAAACAATCATCATCAAAAACAACTTTTTCATTGTCTTGTGACTTGTCATCAAGTCAAAATGCTGTTCAATCTTACTCATGAAATTTGTTAATGGAAATGTCACTACTGTTATTTGTCATTAACTGTCACTAGTCATGTCAATATAAGATATCACATCTTCAAAGGGTCTTCAATTTAACAATTTCAAAGGATTGCCAGTGTAATTCAAGAAATAATAAAATCACCATTGCAATCTCATCAAGCTAGTACAACCAAGTGCTTAAGTATCGATCTCCTACTCATGCCAATCTACTGCTCACATGCTCATGCTCATGCTCATGGATCTATACTGTTCATGCTTCCATGGAGAACTGTTCCCAAACACAGTTCTAAACTCAGTCAATGTTTGGCTTCAAAATGATGTCATTAGTATTCTCTCAATAACAATTCACTCATCTTCTTGTCTGAATCAGACACCGTTAATTCTGAGTCAAACTGTTCAGCATTCGGTCCCTTCAGTAGACCTTAAATTGATCTGCACCTTTTCTTGTCACAAAATTCACTATAGTTTGTTCCACAACTTAACAGATGTAATGATGACATATCACCATCCCTCATCATGAATGTATTGCTAGGTTCTCTCCCTATCAAGTATGTTGCTGTAGTTATTTTAAACATTACAAGCTCCCCCTTTAAATGAGCTTGGCTTTGCAAAATCTGAGTATGTTTAACCTAAGCTTAAACTTCCAACCTTGTTTTTCATTCACTGTTTTATGTTACTGATTGAATGCTTGTTTCTTGCACCTTCAAAGTCCTTTCAAGATGACTTCAATGTGTGCACAATCAAGGTGTACATCAGAGTTGTCTTATGTGTCTGAGCTTTAATCTTGGTACCTGAAATTGGTTTTCATAATATCCATATTGTCATCTAGTAAATTCATGAAAGACAAGTATGCATCTTGGAAGAGGTAGCATGAAAAGATCCACCATAAATAATCTTGTCCTAACATGCTCCTTAAGGACACTTTCAAATCTGTCTTCTAAATCAGCCTCAGGCTTGTAGTTGATACTACGTGTTCTCCCAAGATTTTGCAAAGATGTCTTCACTTCATTATTTAGACTGCTAAGTATCTCTTCTCTGTCATGGTCACTGCTTGCTATAGGCTTTTACTTCTTGTTTGCTGCAGATGTCTCTTGGCTGCTCCTTGTATCACTAATTTGAATCTGTCTTGGTCCAACCTTGGTTACTAAGGCTTCCACCAATGCTTCATTCTTGATTCATATACAATCCACTAGTATTAATCTAAGTTTGTGATACGTACACTCGTATGCAAAAAAAAATTCAATCCGGTTCAAGGTATATCATGCCAAGGGATATCATAGTCTGTTGCTGCTGCACTCACTATCTGAGCTTCATCATAGGGTATTTGGGACTTAGCTCAAGTCTTCATATGAACCCCAGTAGTTGTCTTCACACAATGATAAAAATCTTGATAACCAACTCTATATAAATCATGTAATTAGATATCAACAACAAGTGTTCTTGCTAACTATATTCAAAGCTAGAAGAAGTCATTTGCACTTTTAGGAATGTTGTAGTTATCATAAGGGTAAAAAAGCATTAAGTACATCCCTTCAACCATTATTAGGTCACTTCACTTCATTTGCTTCAATTTAGAGAGAGTTCATTAGATCACATGAGAATGTTTTTGCTCCCCCTATCACCATGCCAGCTGTGATCACGATCCTTGGACCTGTTACTGTGCTTGGATTAACTACTAATTGCCTGTGAGTTCATCCTCCAAACTCCATGAAATCAAGGTACATTAAGATCTTTGAAGGACCTCAAACTTGGATTTCCACATGGCAGTTATTTTTATTTTTTGTGCACTGATCTTCAACTTCATTTGGATCCAAAAAAAAAAATTTCTTACCCATACCTTCAGTGTCCTTGGCTTAGATTGTTTCTCTTATGATCTTCAATCTTTCCTTCGTTATACTTATTCCATGCTTCATTAGTTCTCCTTGCTGATGTATATGATGGGCTCCTCCTAAGTTGACTCCTTTGACTCGAGCATTCTTGAGCCTTGTGTCCAAAATCACTACATGAGTAGCACCTCATTGTATGACAGTTAGCAGCAATATGGCCAAGATGATTACATGTCCAACACCTGACTTTGTCATTAGGGCATCCAGCACTTCTTCTTCCATAGGATCTACATTCCATAGCCTTATGACCAAAATTAAAGCAAGAAGAACAATAGCCATTGAATCTATTTTCATACCTTGGACTTTGTTTCCATCTTGGAATTGTTTCTTTACTTTGAGGATTGGGCCTAGCTTCTTAATGTGTTCTTGAACAACCAACATCTTTGTTGTCATGATATGCATCCTTGGTCATTGATGGACTAGCTTCTCAAGTCTTTAGAGGCCACTTGTCTTCTTCTAGACTGTCTTCTACCTTTTTATACCCAAGGCTAGTTTTGTCATGGGGAGACCTTTGGCAATCCAATAGTTTATCCAATATGACCAAGCTGTTGTTGAACTTCTCATTATAGTTTGATTTTTCAATTTTCTTCTTGAGTCCAGCAACTTCCATCTCAAGCTCTTCATTTTTCTTCTCCTTTTCATCCAAGTGACTCCTCAATACTTATTCTCTTCTTTTAGCTTCCTCCAATTGAATTTTCAAATCAAGGTTAACCCATCTTGTCTCTTCAAGTTCTCTAGGATCCACATCAGTCTTTTCTTGTTCATTTCCTAGTTGATACTTCAACCTTTTGACCTCAATATTTTTATCTTCCAACTCACCTTGTAAATCATTGTTCTTAACTTTTAACTTCAAGAACAAGTCCTTTGTCTCCTTTTAGAATTTTTCAAAAGCTCCCATGATCCTTTTTCTAATCCTTATATTGGATTTGACATCTTTATCCAATAGAGTACTAGCAAATGCCTCTTTGATATTCAATAGGTCATCTTCTTCCTCCTTTACAAGAGCAACTTCATCATCATTACTTTTAGGATTATTTCCAATAGAGGAGTTCTTACCTTCACTAGTGCTTGATGCTTAAAACTCCTTCATTCCTTGTTCTTCATTTACAGATGTCTTGACTTCCTTTTCTTTGTCCATGTCTTGAATTTTCCTTTTGTGCTCACTTTCAAGTGTACTCCAAAGATCTCTGGCTGAGGTGTACTTTCCAACATTTAGTCTTTCCTTCTCTGACTAAGACGAGTCCATCATGATTAAGCTTAGTGCCTTTTCATTGCTTTCAAGTGGCTTCTTAGCTGCTCCTCCTTCAATTGATTTCCAGATATCATATTCTCGTGCTTGTATGTTATGTTTTATTATGATGCTCCAAGACTCATAATTTGATTAATTGAGCAATGGGACTCCATCCACCAAATAAACCTCCATGACTTTCCTTTGTGTCTACTGATTTCCTTCAAGCTTGTTAGGCTTCTGAAGAAGGCCTTCTCTGATACCAATTGTTAGACACAATTTTCCACTGAGAGGGGAGGGTGAATCAGTGAGCATGCACTTAATTAAATTCAACTTTTTCTTCAACTATATATCATCATTTCACAAACACATCTATATCATATTCATCAATAAACTAAGCACATGTCATTTATTAACATCAGTACATCACACAGATCACAAGAGACACAAGGTATAATCTTTGTAATCTTGTATTTGGTTCAACAACTACAACCATGAGGCAATTCAACACCAACTGAAATAAAAGAGCACTAACTCTTTATCTAGGACCCAACCTAGTTCTTCTTAGATCCTACTAAGAAGTAGATACAAGACCTAGCTTGCAAATGATATGTACATACATTACATTTCATTACAATCATGTCTTTATCCACATCATCTCATTCATCATTATGTCCACCTTCTCTTCATCAAATTAGTCAATCACTTTTCAGTCCATGCACATCATCAGTATCCTACTCAGCATATCATAATTGTCTTGGTACTCAAATAAATATCAGTTTGTCATGCACAACATCTTTATCATGCACATCAAACTGCCTATAAGTCCCTCTTAATTTTTCCCAAGAACACAACATTATGTTTATCATCACACTATCCACATGACAATCACCATAGCAATATATCTTTATTTAAAACCAATATCAAACCATGTCTCAGGATATCTCCACATCTTCATCATTCTAGTCATAAGTCAACTTGGACACATCATCATCATATTTTGTCACTGTCTTAGTGAAACCAAGAAAAGAATGTCTTCATGATGCTGTCCACATCATGCTTCAACACTAAGTATGTATTTATCTTCAAGATGAGCATTTATCTTAATCACATAAATAACAACAGCCTGTCCAGCTTCAAGTCTTTGTACTATTTACATGCAAAACATATCTTCAAGTATTTACACTATCTGTTCATCTCAGCATTAGTTCAACCCAATGATTAATGATGAAAGGATTTATATCATCATACTGTCCTTTAGCCTACTACCAGCATCAAGTCATCATCACAATGTCTTCATCCAGCATAGATGTAAGAGACAAACCAAAAATTACATTGTTGTAGCTATAACTGCTCCTGCTCCTTACCACCAGATTGTCCTCATCCTCACTGTCCCCCAAAATCAGAGCTCACCCCAACAATCCGAAATTTCTCCACACATTCACCCAACACACCTATCTAACCACCAAATTTTTTAGGTAAACAAAGATAAAAAAAAATACTGCTGATTTTTCTGCTCCTGCTACTACCCACGAATTCTACTCCTATACTGCTCCTGTACTTGGACATAGCTCCACTATCACACGAATTTGAACAATCCAAATTTTTGCTCAGATCCACTTCACAACAGTCTCGAAAATCAGAGAGGAAAATACTTTACTTCTGCTGCAAAAAGTCAGAGATAAAGACTTCACAAATCTATGATTTAGTTCACAGCTGCTACCTCAGTGGACTATACATGCTTGAATATCAAAGTTTTAAGTGTTGACTGTCCCTGTCAAAAGAAATATCAGACTGCTCATGTGGTTTCCACAGTTGTCCTATGAATTTTAGAGCTCTTTTACACCACTGAATTTTCCTTGCATAAATGAGGTCGTTTGTTGGTTATATATACTGATTTTTCCATGACTTTTTCACTGAGCCAACCTATCAAAATGTATGTTTCTTTTTATATTTTTTATTTAATAATTAAATTGTCTTCTAGATCTGAGGCGACTTGTCATATTTCTTTTATATATATTTTTTTTAATTTGACAAGGTGAGGGCTCTTTCATGTCATTTTCAAGGTCCTCCATTTAGATTGTAGGCATGGGCTTCAACATCAAGAGCGTGTAAAGACCACAAACTTGCTGATGTTTGACTTTTTCACAGACATCATCATTATTATTATAGCTATGTGACTTCAAGGACTTTAAGGACTTCTTCATCATCGTGGTCAAGCTCTCCATATCAAAAAAATATCCAATATCTCTTCATTACCACAAAGAACCTCGAAGATACAAATAATAGTACCACATGACTCCACAAATTTGTGGGATATCAAATCAACAAGCACTCAAGCATGTGTGGGCTTCATGACCTCAGCAAGCCACAAATGACCACAAAATGGGTCATTTGGCCCATTTGGTGTCCAATGCCCATATCAGACCATGTCATCAATCCTTGCCATGTTCTTCTGGCCATGTCATCAACCTTTATCTTGCCTTTGTTTCTTTTGTCATTAATGGGTGTCATCAATGACAACCTATGCTCAACATCATTGATTGTTACCATATATCTTGTGTGTAGATATAGATGTGTATTTGTGACTAAAGGAAGTAAAAATGTGTTTAAATTTTGTTCTTCTACAACTAAATTTAGGGTTTAGAACAATGCAACTTAAGAATTTAGTTTTAGTTAAGTGTGTTATTTCAAATCTACATGGTGTTTTAGTTGTGCAAGTGTATTTTAATTCCACTAAGTTTGTTTCCTTTTCAATAGAATCATATTGATGACCTAGTGTATAAGTTTTGTTTCATTCATAGAAAATGATAAAGTACTAACCTAGAACAATCCATGGCATATGGGTTGGGAAAGATCTAGTAAGTTCCCTATTTGTGAAGAGTGCTTAGAAGTTTTCAACTACCTATCTATTTTTTTCCGGTTCTCCGAGGTGGTGTAATCCTATGCTTTTTTCCTCTCCATGTCTAAACCTATTTGGGAAGGATAAAAACTAGAACACTAGTACAAAGTGGCCAATTTCTAACTAAAAAAAGAATAAAATTCACATATAAACGACTAAAATTTGTCTATAAACCACTATTTTTGAGTCGACAACTAATAGTAGCTAATTTCAAGTATCTTATAATATGACTAAATTTTAGTCGTATTTAGCTTAGTCGTTAACTGGTTACCTTGATTTATCATCCAATAATATATCTAATCGTGTATTTGGTCATTTATTTAGTCAATAATTGTTACAATTAATGACCAAATACATGACTAGATATACTACCAGATGATAAATCAATGAAACCAGTTAATGACTAAGGAAATACAATTAAATTTTGGTCACATTATAAGATACTCTAAATTAGCTACTATTAATCACCACCTAAAAACAATAGTCGTTTATATGCAAAATTTTAGTTGTTTTTTAGTCACAAATTTCTCATTTGTAGTAGTAATTTATCTCCTTTTAATAGTTTCATATTCATTATATAAATGATTAATTTAGTTGTTTTATATTCATTATTTGTGTTCATCATTATTAATCAATATAAATTAATTACTATGATATTATGAATAAATTTAAAAAATTGTCTTACAATATTCATCCTCATCTAATATGAATACACATGTGAATCATGCAAAGTTGTATTAGTTCATTATAACACTAAATAATATCAAGTGCAAACATTTATAATTCGAACCGCATAAATTATATTATATAAAAAGTCAATTTTTACAATATATTTAAGTTTCCAACTGAATATCCACTAATGGACTCGTATTGGTCCATGACAAAAAATGTCTCCATACTTTACATGAAAATCATCTACATCGATGACTTTTCCAATGGCCACTGAATGAAAATTCCTTCCTTCTCCTTCAAACAACTACATCCATCTAGTTTATCTTCATATGAAAGGTGAATGCTACTTGTAACCTAAAATAACCCAATAATGAGTCGTTAAAACTAAAACAACCTAATAATGAATCATTATAATTTAGCAGCATCACTAGAAATCCATACTAGAGGCTAACATCTTGTCAAGTTGACATACTATCTGCAACACTAGTACAATGTAAATACTTACACATCTTTCTTCTCTACATCTTAAAATTCACCTGATCAAAAAATGTTGTTAATTCAAAAACTAGTTTGGTAATCTTAAGCTTTTTGTATAGTATAAGTAGTACAATTTCTATAAAAAAAAATTGGCTTTCTCTTTTTTGAATTGAAATAGAAAAGCTACAAGTGAGTAATTGTGGATGTACAAACCATTACAGCTTAGAAATTTGCATCATCTACCTCATGCTTATATTTAGAGATACAAGCCTATATGTGCAAATATATGCTTACATGTATAAGTATTTATCACAAGTAACTATTTTCTTTGGTGTGAATTTGTGTTGAGATATTGTAACTTCAAAGAATATTATATTTGTACTTTATTATTCTGGAGATGTTTCATTCCTCCTTGAAGATCTTATTGTATATCTGGAGATGTTTATTCCTCCGTCAGATTGTGGTAACTTGGGTTATTAGACTTCCCTAGTGGGGGTTGGCCCTGTATGTGTTATGTGGGTCAAAGGGTTATTAGACCACCCTAGAGGGGTCATCCCAGTCAGTTGTAGTGGGGTATTTAACCCAATGGTTAAATACGAGCCTACATGATTTGTGTAAAAGACAAGTCGGAGTAGTGTATAAATAGAGGACGTGTATTCCCCATTTTACACACACACTCATTCACTTGAGAGTGGCGCACTTATGAAAGAGAGGTCTCCTATGGAGAAGGAGGAGCTTATGCTCAGGGTTACATCTTTTGTATCTGTTGGTCATCTATATTGAGGAAGCTTTGCTGGGTTTTCTACCCCATGAGGGTTTCCCAAGATAAATCTGTGTCTCTTGTGTTCATGTTGTGCTTGTTGTTTCTTCAGTGATACTGTATATGCTATTATTGTGAAATGGAATGTAATGCTGCTATTTTCTGTCTTAGCATATTAAATCTTAACATGGTATCAGAGCTAACCTAAAGGAAGGCAATGTATGGCACTTACGACACTTGCTTCTCTTGCGACAATTTGAAGGTTAGGGTTTTATATAGCAAAAACTAGTCATCGTGGAACTTTCGCTATAAATACATTTTGGCTAAGGTTCAGGATCTAAAACCTTTACAGGTCGTATATAACATCCCCAGGTACCTTGTGTCCAAAGGGAACCTTGAGATTCGTTGTACTTTGTGAGTTATGATCAGTACAAGTTAGGGTTTCTGCCTCTTCCAGATCTTAGTCAAAATCAGGTGACCTAGGAAAAAAGGTCATAAATTGGGCTAGGAAGCTCCAAATGAAATTTCGTCAAATTTTATAGGTAGTACACAGACTGTACTATATCAAGAAACGTTTTCATAGGCCGAAGTTTAACTAGTGACACGTGGCACGCCGTACAAGTTCTCTCTGCTGTTTTATCCCATAAACAGGTCATGTTGTGACACTTGGCATAACTCTCTCTCAGAAAATCCAATTGAGGTCAGACCTATTGGTATGGAAAGATGACAGGTAAGGCTACCACAAAAAAAGTTTTCAGAACCTATGGAGCAAAAATTTCAGAGTTACAGCAGAAAAAATCATGTACATATTTCTGTCAAAATAGAATTATTTTTGGAGCACCTTCATTCATGGCTTCCGGAATTTAGGGTTTCGGAGAAAGTTAGAATTTTTGGAATCGGAATCCATGGCTGAATGCTACTCAGGAAAATCAAAATTTAGAGACCAAGATCGAATTTTTTGGTTCGGTAGAAGACCGGGCTTGATCAAACCCTAGTTCGGGATTTTGATCGGAAAGATGGAAAATTAGGGCTTCAACAAAAGTTGGAATTTTTTGAAGTCTGTAACCATGGCTGGAAGCTCCTCAGAAAAATAAGAGTTTAGAGCCTTGGATCGAACCTTTTTACTGGACAGAATGGTGGGCTTCATCAAACCCTAGTTCGGGTTCCTATCCAGAAGATCCAGAAGTTTCGAAGGCAAATTTGAGGGGTCAAATTTTGGAGATTTCAAAATTGAAGTATGCTAGTTTGATCAGCTCAGCAAGACACATCCTTCCATCCATTCAGAAGTGTGAAAGTCAAAGATTGAATTTTTAGGGTTTCTCTAGCAAACCCTAATCAAGCTTCAGATCAAGTTTTAGGGGGAGTTGAGGCTAAGGCCTTACATAAGAAGACTACAAGAAGTCTCAACAGGTATGACTTAAGGAGGTTCAGGTATGTCTGGAAATCTTATTCTTGATTAAGTTCATAATGTGTTTGTTTTCATATTATTTATTAGTACAATCTTGATTAATGTTAGAATTGTCTTATCACCCTAGTAACAGTATGAATGCACGTGAATGATCGAAGACATTCATTGATTAGGGCTATATGATTGTACTAATGCATTATCGTGTTGTATGAGGTTGATGTTGTCTGCTAACAAGATATAGGTACATCACGAAAGACAAATCAAGTTCCAGGACCATGACAACATGAAGACAAAGACTCATCCATAATATTTGTTCTACTTACAAGGTATGTATTACTTTGTTATATTATGCTTAACCTATGAGATATGCAGGTTCTAGCACAGGATCTCTAAATCATTGAAGAGAACAAAGAAGATATTGTTTAGGTATGTTAGACATAACTAAGCAGGTATACTAATCCAGGTATGTTTTCCTATGTCAAGTTAGAATCTTACCTTGTGTTAGGATCCCTTATATAAGTATACTTGGTATGATTGGTTATGCTTATTCATAAAGTTAGTAATCAAGGGTTTATGCATATTATGTCTCTTATCTTGATGATTTAACTAACCAGAAGAGTACTATGATCAAATAAGAATATGCATGAGTAAAAGAAGACTTCCTTGAAACCCTGAATACTAATGATCATGACTATACATATTCAAAGATTATTTAGAATTATGATGTTTTGATAATATTGACAATATACTAATGAATGTATGTTTGTGTATGAGATCATGAGGATGACACTAGTGCACACTTGAGCATGCACAGTGGTACAGAATGAATAGAAGTTCAAAAGACATATAGAAGATCAAGCGGGAGGCAACCACACAAACATAAAAGATAAGTATTTGAGTTGTTATTTGAAATAGTAAATGATATTGCTTGTATGCATATTTGTATTCCTAGAATATATCATGTGGAGTGTAAACATTCATAGAGCATTGAACAATATACTACTAATATGCATATGATTGGTAAGTTGGACAAACATTCCATTATTGTTTGTCTAGAATGAAACCTCTTTGCTGACATGCTGAGAGCTGTGCACACTCTCAATAGTATGTTCTGGTAGAGATGGAAGGCATCTAGATAGCCACTGTATGCATAGAGGATATGGTAAAGTGTTGTGCCAAAGTATTGGTCAAGATAGTTGCATAACTATGTAAATGATATCTGTATGCATAATAGGTTATCATGTCAACATGATTTCATGATTATGAAGCATTACTAATCATGTACTTAATTTTGATTTGTAGGAAAGATCATGAAGAATGATGGACACCGAACAAGTGATGGATGTTCAACAAGAAGATTTACAAATCAAACAAAATATAGGAGGCTCATATCAGTAGACCCATCTGACGAGAGATGGCTCAGATAGATATGCATAAGATCACTCAATGCAGAGTGTGAATGATGGAGAATTGACAACTTCTTAACAAAGCTTGGACTTTAATAGAAGTAAAGCTGATCCTAACCTTTACCTTAAGGTCGTGGATGATGAACCTATCATATCATTATTGTATGAGGATGATCTCTTTCTGACAAGGAACGAGAAACAGATCATGAAAAGAAAGAAGAAGATGGCTGAAGAAATGAAAATGAAAGATCTCAGATTGATGCATTACTTCCTAGGTCTGGAAGCATGGCAAGGCTCAGAAGGAATCTTTCTCAACTAGGGAAAATATGCTGATAAATATTAAAAGGACTTGATGTGTTGGAATGGCCACTCTCATGGAGTCCAACTCGAAGCTGTTAGCGGATGACTCATCAGAGTTAGTAGATATAACTCTATACAAACAAATTATTGAGTCATTGATGTATCTATTGAATACTAGGTCATATATATGCTTTGCTGTGAATACCTTGAGTCAGTATCTAGTGGAAACTAGATGTGCTCACCTATTAGTTGCAAAGCATGTGATCAAGTACCTAAAGGATACGATAGACTTTGATCTATGTTATCTTGGAGATCATGACTTCAGATGGCTACACAGATGTTGATTGGGCAGGAAGTGTATCAGACAGGAAGAGCACATTGAGAGGATGTTATTGTCTGGGATCAGCCATGATCTCGTGGTTTAGCAGGAAACAATCTAGTGTGGCTCTTAGCACAAGCAGAATATATGGCTGCTTGCTCTGCTAAGTTGTGAAGAAGTATGGCTTCAGGATTGTTTGACTTAGAGATAGACCCAACTGTGATCCTATGTGACAAACAGAGTTGTACCAAAATGGTAGAGAATCCAATGTTCCATGATAAGTCAAAGCACATAGAGATCTGAAATTTCTATATACGAGATATGGTGCAGAAAGGAATTAAAGTTCGAATTCGTAACAAGTTACCATTGTACTAACCAAACCTCTACCGATCCAATGTACTAACAAAACCTCTACCGATCCGATGTACTAACCAAACCTCTACCTCAAGTAAAGTTTTCTGAGACAAACTTAATATAGTTCAGAAGGACCCTCCTCGAAAGGGGGAGTGATGTGATCACTTATGATGAGATTTCCCGCATCAACAGTGAGGTCGATGATATGGATACCTATATTGGTGATGCCGACAGAGAAGTTGGTGGATGGTCCTTAGACAGGGTCTAAGGTGACAAGGGGATTGCATCATCCTTCAACACATGTTCTAAAAGGAGCCGTAGACAGGTGTCTCCGAGAAAGAAGAGGGATTGCATCATCCTTGAACACATGTTCTAAAAGGATCCGCAGACAAGTGTCTCCGAGAAAGAAGAGGGATTGCATCATCCTTGAACACATGTTCTAAAGAGAGCCCTAGACGTATGTCTTCGAGAATGAAGTCCTTGGTGGACATGTGAGGATTGGATCATCCCTGGACTTCAGTCCTAAAGAGAGCCGTAGACAAGATGTCTCCGAAATAAAATCCTGAATGAACAGGTAAGGGGATTGGATCGTCCTCGGACTTTGGTCCTGTGAATTGAGCCATAGACAAGATGTCTCCGAGAATAAAATCCTGAATGAACGGGTAAGGGGATTGGATCGTCCTCGGACTTTGGTCCTGTGAATTGAGCCGTAGACAAGATGTCTCTGAGAATAAAATCCTGAATGAACAGGTAAGGGGATTGGATCGTCCTCGGACTTTGGTCCTGTGAATTGAGCCATAGACAAGATGTCTCTGAGAATAAAATCCTGAATGAACAGGTAAGGGGATTGGATCATCCTCGGACTTTGGTCCTGTGAATTGAGCCATAGACAAGATGTCTCCGAGAATAAAATCCTGAATGAACAGGTAAGGGGATTGGATCGTCCTCGGACTTTGGTCCTGTGAATTCAGCCGTAGACAAGATGTCTCTGAGAATAAAATCCTGAATGTATAGGTAAGGGGATTGGATCATCCTCGGACTTTGGTCCTGTGAATTGAGCCGTAGACAAGATGTCTCCGAGAATAAAATCCTGAATAAATAGGTAAGGGGATTGGATCGTCCTCGGACTTGGGTCCTTTGAATTGAGCCGTAGACATGAGGTCTCCGAGAATTGAATGATAGGACTAGATCGTCCCTGGACTTCGGTTCAAAAGGTACATGATAGGACTGGATCGTCCCTGGACCTCGGTTCAAAAGGTACATGGTAGGACTGGATCGTCCTTGGACCTCGATTCAAAAAGGTACATGATAGGATTGCATCATCCATGGACCTATGTCCTAAAAAGAGCAGGATTGATCATCCTGTAATATGATCGTGTGTGTTGCAGGGTATGCTGCTATTGTGTGAATACTTGTATTGATGATGTGTATACTTGTATTGATGATGTGTACACTTGTATTGTGTGAATACTTCTATTGATGATGTGTATACTTGTATTGATGATGTGTACACTTGTATTGTGTGAATACTTGTATTGATGATACTTGTATTGTGTGGATACTTGTATTGATGATGTGTATACTTGTATTGTGTGGATACTTGTATTGATGATGTGTATACTTGTATTGGTGTGGATACTAATACTGTTGATCTAGATGACGATGCTGTTGATCGTATTGATCTAGATGACGATGCTGCTGATTGTGTTGATCTAGATGATGATGCTGCTGATCATGTTGATCTAGATGACGATGTTGATGATCGTGAGATGACGATGCTAATGATCATGTGATGACGATGCTAATGATCATGTGATGATGATGCTGATGATCGTGTGACGACGATGCTGTTGATCATGAGGATCCAGATGATGATATTGCTGTAGCTGTTCAAGTGCTGTAGAAGATTCGGTACTGAAGATGTTGATGTTCCAGTATTAAAGATGTTCTAGTAACTGCTTGAGTCACTGATGATGTTGAGAAAGCTTCCAATGATTTATAGATGTATCATGTATGATGTTGATGACTCACTGCTCGTGCAGATGCTGTTATAATATCCTTCTCGTTAAGGGGGAGTGTTGAGATATTGTAACTTCAAAGAATATTATATTTGTACTTTATTATTCTGGAGATGTTTCATTCCTCCTTGAAGATCTTATTGTATGTCCGGAGATGTTTATTCCTCCATCAGATTGTGGTAACTTGGGTTATTAGACTTCCCTAGTGGGGGTCGGCCCTGTATGTGTTATGTGGGTCAAAGGGTTATTAGACCACCCTCGAGGGGTCGGCCCAGTCAGTTGTAGTGGGGTATTTAACCCAATGGTTAAATATGAGCCTACATGATTTGTGTAAAAGACAAGTCAGAGTAGTGTATAAATAGAGGAGGTGTATTCCTCATTTTACACACACACTCACTCACTTGAGAGTGGCGCACTTATGAGAGAGAGGTCTGCTATGGAGAACGAGGAGCTTATGCTCAGGGTTACATCTTTTGTATTTGCTGGTCATCTATATTGAGGAAGCTTTGCTGGGTTTTCTACCCCATGAGGGTTTCCCAAGATAAATCTGTGTCTCTTGTGTTCATGCTGTGCTTGTTGTTTCTTCAGTGATCCTGTATATGCTATTATTGTGAAATGGAATGTAATGCTGCTATTTTCTGTCTTAGCATATTAAATCTTAACAATTTGTTTAACTATAAGGATAGGAACCGGGTTGATAAAGAGGATGGGAAGTATTAGAATTCATTTTTTAGAACTAGTTTTTGTCTCTTAGTACTGGGCAGTCTAGGAGAGAGTGTTTGGTCTTCTCCCACAGTTATTTGTAGTTTTCCACTTTTGACCTTTTGTGTACCAACAAAATTGTAGGAGCTAGGTCATCCGCCATGTCTCTATTTTCACTAGATTTTCCAAGAGTTGATGCACTTGCATAGTTATGGATGGTGAACAAGCCTGGCGCATAGATCTTAATCGTAAGGATTAAATGATGAGTCTAATTTTAGAAATTGAACTCAAAGCAACATAGGAAATTTCCATGTTGTGAATATATGTTATGGGGTTCTGTTTGTTTATTTTTTCTTGATAAAAATTTCCTTCAAGTTTCAAGAATATTGTAATTATTGTTTGTAATGCTAAAGTAGTTGTGAGGTTTTTTTATAAACAAATTTGTTGATCTAGCTAAGGTAGTTCACTTGGTGATTCCGTTGGATATTCTATTATATCTATCATATCTATCAAATCTATAGTTTGAAGCCTTAGATAAATATTGTAATTATTATTTGTAATGCTAAAGTAGTTGTAAGGTTTTTTTATAACCAAATTTGTTGATCTAGCTAAGGCAGTTCACTTGGTGATTCCGTTGGATATTCTATTATATCTATCAAATCTATAGTTTGAAGCTTTAACTAATATGGTGATTCACAAATTATTTTCAAGCCATTCTAACTTAGGTATTGAAGTTTCTACATTTTTATTGAGTGTATTGATTTTCCATCAGAAATGCATTGCTTTAGAGTTATTATATATTTTTGAACATAAGCATCTATAATTTATGTTTTTACAAGATATATTTTGTCTTCCTTTATTAGAAGGCATGGGCTAATGTTGGCACTACAAGGACTACAATGAAACGGGTTACAGTTGCATCAAGTTCAATGGAAAATAGAAATAAGTCATTGTCAAAACCAATAGAAGGTAAAAAAATTCAATGTAGGGCATCATCTGGAATTTTTTGTCAAGAAGAATATATGTAAACCATGTTCAAACATAGATCATCTGAAGGAAAGAGGCAGTTTATAGAATCCACTAAATCCAAAGGTAATATTCTATTCCATTTCAGTTGAAAGTTGATATTTATGTTCTATTATGCAAATTTTGACTGAGTATTTGGGCTTTACAGGTCTAAATGTTCCATGCGCCTCTACTATGCCTTCTGAATCTTCATCTAAATCATTTTTCAAATGGTCAATAGATAGTTCGCATTCACCAAAATTATCATGTCAAGCTCCATCTAATTCATTGAAAAGCTTGGATGCAGATATTAGATCTTGTCATCCTCATGGAAATATAATTGAAGAGAAAACATTCCAAAATCATAGTTCTGACTCAAAAGATTTGAAGTTCATTTTGTGAATCCCAAAGCAAGGGATCCTAATAGGAGTCCATCGCATGGAATAATGGTTGGAAACCAATCTAAAGGATTGATAGGTTTAAAATCAAGTACAACGCAGGGCAATTCAGAAAGTATAACCGAGACATATTTTGGTTTTCCAAATCAATTGGCATTTGAGGCAATGCACACAAAGAAAATACATCCAAAATTGATCAGAGATAAAATATATATATATCCAAAATCAAATGAACCAACATATTTTCAAATTAATCTTGTTGATGTGGATACCGCAATAGAAACACCTAAATCAATCATAACTTCTTTTGTCCCTGTAACATCACCTGTAAAACTACGGGGGAAATTTCAACCTTCCACTTTGTTGCAAGGATCAAGTCTCTTGGCATCTTCTATGTCTTGTATATAATATATTAATACATCTTCTAGATACTTTGTGCAAGCTTCAAAAGTTGTAAGTATATCATCTTCCATAATCCAATCTGGATCACATTCTGGAAAGCCTTTTTTCTTTAGTATGCCTACATAATGTTGCAGTTTCATCTGGGCAATCATTAAGTTTTGGGGAGGTAAATCCTCTTTAAATCCACTCTAAGCAACAAATATAGGCGCTTACTCAGGTCCAGAGTTCACAACTTTGACACGTCCAGTTCCTTTTTTGTTTAGCTCAAAATCTCAAAATGCTGTGGTAGTTGAAGACATTGCTCATCCCAATATTTCTTCTTCCAGCATGTCCTCTTTTACTATCTCTAGTTTCAAAACCATATAATATTCATCTTGCACCTCTTAAATGTCATCAAATATTAATGCTTCATCCAGAACTCAAAGTAGCCTAAACGCTTCTGGTTTGGGGGAAGACCAAAAGCTAGCATCCAATCCCAATATGAACTGATGGAGTCTTCTCAACTAGGATTATCCTCATTGAGCTTTTCATCTAGTCCAAGTTTGTCTTCATTTGTAGCAACATATTCTTTGGACCATACATATGTCTCAGAATTGTCTCCATATGTATCATCTTGTCTACAACATCCTCAGTTTCCTTTACATAGACACAGGTATTTCACAAGTTTCTCTATTACCGTCAACTTCTCATCTGCAGCATCCGCAAACTCCTCCTTTGGTTAGATATCTGTTTCACAAGTTTCTCCATTTTTGTCATCTTCACAATCAACTCCATCATTTACTATTTTTAACACTTCCCCTGTCGTAGCTTCTGCTTCAACCTTTTATTTTGCATCAACAACAACATCAAGATTTGAACAATTTTCTACTCATGTTTATGAATCTTCAGATTTTAATGCCACAACCAATTTTGGGTTTTCCAGCTCCTCAAGCATACCAATGAGTTCTCAACAAAGTCAAGCTACTTCCAATTATAGGGAAAGTGTAGCATCTATGATCATGATGCAACATAATTCCACTCCTATAAATTCATACACATTTGATAAAAGTATCACATCTAGTTCGATGTAAGTGACAACCCATGTTGTTACTAATGAGGAAGTTATGGAGGAGGAATATACTACTTCAACAAATGATATAAATTTCGTTGCTTTTAGTGGATTTGGACTTGGATCTATCACACCTACAAACCCAAAATCTAATCCATTTGGAGGTCCTTTGATTACAGGCCAATGAAACCCCGTGTTTTCACTAAGTGTCCCTTCTGGGGAATTGTATTCGCCAATATCATTCATTTTACCTGAAACCCAATCATCTACACATTTAAGTCCAAATCCATTTGGTTGCAGTTTTGGAACTCATGGTGGAATCAGTCATATATCACCGACAGCTAGTGAATTTGGTCAACCAACTCAAGTTGGTCATGGGAAATAGACTCTTAGAAGTGTTCTAGTATTTGTTGGTCAATAAAGGCAATCAGGACTTGGTAGTGGAGTTGGTTCAGGTTTCAGTTCTGCAAATCATGTCTCAAGCAGTGGATTCACATGAGCAACTTCTAGTGGTGGATTTGCTGGAGTGACAAGTGGTGTTGGATTTGCAGTTGTTTCAGGTGGAGGTGGATTCATAGTTGCAGCTAGTGGAGGTGGATTTGTTGTTGTAGGATGTGGAGGTGGATTTGCTGGAGCAACCAATGCGACTGGTGGTGGATTTGCGTGAGCAGGAGCATGTAGTCAAAGGTTTTTATTCTTTTTTATTATACAAATAGATTCTCTATTCATTTTTAATTTACAAATGTTGTCTCTTTTATAGCGAGAATTTCTATTAATTTTCTATAATGTACCACATGTATAGATTAATTCCATCAATGTGAGAGTTTGATATAGTAATTGGTTTGTATTTTAGCAATTGTTTGTGCTCATTTTTGTACATTTCTATTATTGTGCAGGAGGTGGATTCCAATAATTTTGTGGCCGTGTATTTTCATCTTTCAATGGAGGATCACCCAGTTCTGCAAATGCATCTCAAAATCTCTTTACTCAGATGCGAAAGTACATTTAATTGTATTTAATATGTTGTAGAGTATTGCTCAATCACATTTAACATATTGCAGAGTATCTCAAGTAAGCAAGGTTTCTCAATAATGGTTTATTCTATACAGTTTGCATTCCGAGGCGAATATTTTGTGGAAGTTAATGTCTTTTCAAGTCATCGTGTACTAATTTAGGACATGAACCAAGTTGATAAGAGGATAGGAAGCATCCTCTACCCACTTCCCTAAAAATACATTGCACTGTTTTTACTCATTTCCAATGCTCAGAACTATTGATATGCACCAATTTTCTTGGTTTCAAGCTTTCCTCTTTTGGAACCTTGTCAATCGTTATGTTAAGATGTGGATTGCTTTAGTCTTATCCTCTGCATCTAATACAACTAGGGCTTCTTCTTCATGTTTAGAATGGTTTGAAGTGGATTCAAAGCATGATGCAGTAGAGGAGGGCTCACTATACTTTCTCTCATTCAATCTGCTCTTGATAATTCCATTTTTAATAGTAGTGCTTGTGTTATGATCATTAGATGTAGTCTCCAGAGAAATATTTACAGCGGAATTCAGACCTATTGTTCTCACCTTAAGGTTTTTAGGCTAGTCAAAGGGAGAATATAATGAGGGAAAATCAAGCCAAAGCTCCTCTTGGGAGAACAGATGAGGGTTTGCTACATTTTTTTCAGAATAAAGAGATAGACAAATAGAAAAAGGAATAAAGGAATTAAGGTAGTGAATGAAACCCATATCTTCTTTCCTAGCCATGATGCCATGCCTAAATATCAGAAATATTTTTGGGAAGATTTTTCAATGAACTCACAATATATAGTGAAACAACGATATGGTTTTAGTATCAGAAAGTTCTAGTCGATCATCTAGTGTGTAAGGTAATATGGATTTATGTTTCAGCCAATATGGTCATGTAATGATAGTAAAAATCAGCAGAATCATTAGGGGAATTTTGAGGTAAAAGATGGGCCTCAAAACCAAAAATATACCATCAAAATTCACTTTATAAGAACCAATAGGATTCAAGATGATGATATCAACCATTGGGGTAAAATTTGTAAAATAAGTTGGAGGCGAAATGAAAAAAATACCTTTTCTTATTGTATTTCCAACATATATCCTTATCGGTTTACTCAAATTTCAAATTTGGGCACGTTGGATGTGGAATTTAATTCCACGTCCAACGCATACCCACATGGCATAGTTTTGAGGCACCCATGGCATGGAAAATGAAAAAATCAATAAAAAAACATATTTTAACACATAAAATACATTTTTTTATTGATTTTTCCATTTCTTGTGTTGGGGGTGCCTCAAAAGTATGCATTGTGGGTATGGGTTGGATGTAGAATAAAATTATGCATCCAACGAGTGGCTAAACATCAAATTTGGGTGAAGTGATAAGAAGATATGTCAAAAATACGATAACAAAAAGTAGTTTTTCTTTTTTCCCCTCCAAAATTCAAAACTCTTATTTTATTATTATAACTCTTATTTTATTATTTCCCTTAGGAGGCACATTTTACACCTCAAAACTCTCCTAATGAAACAATTAAACAGATTCATACTCAAGGATGGAAGGTACCCATTCATCGAATTGAGAATATCAAAGGAAATAAATGTGAACGATCCAAGAGCTTAATCGACTGTGCATGCAATGGCGATGGTAGTGCCATCTCTCCCATTGTGATCTACCAATGCCGGCATTAGATATGTTGAAGTGCGGAACTCCCACCATTAAAGAGATATCCTGAATTTGGTTTTCATTAATTGTAAAATCAATGACAAGGTTTCGATAAAGAAATTTCATAATAATCTTTAAACCTTAGATACTTATGAATTTTTGTTAAAGAGAACCACAGCTCTTCTCTAGATTGATTTTCTCTATGGTGATTTTCCTTTTCTCCATGACAATTTCTCCTTTCCTAATGAATGAATGCATCCATGGTAGGACATTATTCCATATACTTTCTTGCCATGACATCCTCTTGAAGGGGTTTTACTGGGCTTCTGAAGTAAAATTGGATTCGCTGGGTAGGACATGAAGGGTTGCTTGCACTCAAAATGAATTAGGTTCTAGCGTGGGTCCAATTCAAACCATGGAAACACTATTTTACTTATTCAAATGATAACATATTCCTCCTAGCTAGGTGCTCCTAATTTTGTGTTGTTATGACATATCTTACATGGAGCATTCTATTTTTTATGGCTTAAAAGTAAGATCTGTTTTTGGGAATGTGTGCAGAGGCATTGGGACCATCATTGACCATGTCAAGGGATAATATATATACCTTAATGTGTGGAGCACTCCTAAAAAATCAAACTTCCTCCTAATGAAATTGGTGGAGGACAAAGCCCCCCACTTAGACTTAATGTTCCTAATGAAGAGAAAACCAACGTAATGTTTGTTTGTACCTAATGAAGAGAAAGAACCAATGTGCTATGTGTCTTTCCTAACGAATGATTGAATGTCTTAATAAACCAAAGATTGAAGTCACTAATGAACCATAATCATGTTGTATTAATTCATAGAACTAATAGATGTTGTTCCTTCTTCCATGTATTGTTTCTGGAGAATATATAGCTTTCCCATATAGATACTTCACAATATGCAAGCTTATTGTTGTTTTTCAAGAATGAATACCCTTAACATAGAGTTACTTCAAAATATGTGATCTTTCTCTATGTTCAAAGAGAATATACAACTTAACATAGAGATTCTTCACAATATGCATGCCGAGGAGAGAATCTCACATGGTAGGGTTCAAGGCTTGATTGAGAAGCGTCCCTAGTGTCTTTCCTACTTCTTGTTCTTATAGAATAAATGAATATATGTCCCACTATTCATTCCTCCTACTGTTAGAAGAAGAGAATAAAGATGGCCGAAGTCAAAACATGCTAACGGTTACCTGCTTCTACAATGTGCAGTCCACCCCGAGTGTAAGTCCTAGGGACAACTTGAGTCAATAACTTAATGCCAAATTCTTGGTTAAGATGTGAATGTTTGACATCCTCAAAAGAATCAATAATTTTCCGGTCTACCTTGCATTGATTAGTATACTTTGCGCTCAGTTGAGTCACTGGAAGAATGAAAGGAAGATGAGATAAAATTAAAGGGGGGTGACCATTGATCATTCCATTGCTCAATGTAGAGCTAAGATGAGTTGGGTTGCCGATGAATAGTCACTCACTTTTGAAATTTATACGGTTCCAAAAGATGATCTAGAATTGGTTCAATCATGTTTATTGGAAGTGTACAATCGAATAGAGATATCAAAGTATCCCTAATAGCAACAACAACTAAGATACCCATTCCACACATTTTTCTCTCATATCCAGCGTCACAAAGAAAACTCTCCAACTCTCATGAAAAGAGGAAATAAATATCTTAAAATTATTTTCAATCAATCAACCATGGATGATGGGGCACTTATTCTACTTTAACTACAATTTATTGCTAAACCATTGATAGGGATATGACTTTCTGCTACATACTATGGAACTAATTATCAATCTTTTATAGCAATCTCAGAACGTATAAATTAGAATGTAGCTTATTGTTAAGCATACGTATTGAGTTTTTGATCCTAAGAAGATGAATGGAAACGCAATATCAATAGCCTGTAATTTACTAGTGGGAAAAATGTTAGAGCTAAAATTTTAATAAATAACTCATCAGGAGCTAAACGCAACATGGGGAACTATGTCTATATATGTCCTTAGATCTATTACTCCCATGTCTACGTATGTCCTTGGATCTATTATAAGCAAAAATCATTCATCCATAACAATATGAGAAACAACCAACTTTGCATTGCAACATTCCATGCATCTTAGGAATGCTCATCCGTTGAGTCTGAAAGTTTTTTTTATCTTCATCATAAAACATATGGAGAATCTAGCAAAAGTCCCCTTCGAGGGATTTTGAAACTCCATGGAGGTATTCTAGGCCTGTAGAAACCCGCGTCACAAAAAATTAGGCAACAAATCAACCCATAACACCAATTTCAATATATTCATCGATATTTGATCGTTCTCTCAAAAAATTAAGAGGTACAATTTGACTAAAAGTGCAAACAAATTCTAGTGTAGGTGTCCCCAAGTATAAAAAAAAAGAATGCGGAAACAATACGAAGCAAATTTTTGAAAATGGTATGACAATAATCCAGTATGGAGACAAAACTTCCAGCTTATCCTCTACCTTCAGGCTCTCCTCCATTAAGAACATCCTCACTCTCCGCCATATCTGAAAGCGCTTCGAATGAGGTTGTCTCTGTACTTGAACGAGGACAATGAGAATACCATCATGGAGGGTGGAATCGATCCTTGGACCTCGCATTCGCTTAGTTGTGGTCTCTTTCCTAGGTCACCTATTGATTGGATTGATCATAATTATGATATTATGATTATTTATATATATATATAGTTGTGGACATTATTGTGGGAAATTTTAGTTATGATAATTTTAAATTTTACCAATATAATTTATGATGATGATTGTTACCAATCATTAATATCAATTTTGGTTTATGATATTTAAAGAATGTAAAATTTTAATTGGTTGATAATGTTATAAGTCTTTTGAAATTGATATTTAATAAAGTACTTTTAAGGGAAAATGTTTTCACCTTCCACCTTCATAAGATCTTATCATAAAGATGACTGATTTTTAATTTATATCACGAGTTTGCTATGTTGATTTTCTTTTTTAAGTAAGGGAATAATAGAAAATAATTTTGATTTTCTAAATTGTGGTTAATAAGTTCTTTATAGTAATATTTAATGTATTAATGTTTTATGATAATGGCTATGTTGAGTTGTGGTATAGACCGATAAGTTTGATAAAAAATCTACCTACAATATCAAGTGAAAGTTAAAGTTTTGAAAACCTTAATAATGCATGGGTGTTAAGAAAAAATCAAATAAATGGCTCCATTACAAGCTCACATAAATGTTTCAATTGGAAGAAAAAAAAGTTATATAGTAATGGGAGTGCGTAGTGACTCTTAATTGATCTAAAAAATCACAAAGGTTGAATCATTCATGAAGCATTAAAAAGACAAAAAAGGAAAGAGAGATGAAAATAATGTGATGTAAGGGCATTGACAAAATCATATGTTATAAGGAAATTTGAGGGAGAGTTGCAAACTAAAAAATCCATGTTAATATGGTTTGTGGGAAAATTTGAGTAGAAAATATATTCTAGATCAAGATATATACATTAGTTTGATCTATCTCTTTTTAGTGTGTGAATTTACTACCCAAAGATCTGGGTTTCTAAATCCATCTACAATGTTACCATTTACTAAATTTTAACATTGTAGATAGATAGGATGAGAGGGGTATCTACATCCATCTACAGTGTTAAAATTTAGTAAATTGTAATAATTTATTATCAAATTTACAATTTTCCATTGTCCAGTGACACAATTAACATTACTAAGGTTTCTGAATCCATTTATAATATGTTATAATTTAATAAATTTTAACACTATAGATGGATTCAGAGACTCGTTATAAAGAGGTGTCTGAATCCATCCGTGGTATTAAAATTTAGTAAATTGTAAAAAATCATTGTCAAAATTGCAATTTTCCTAGGCCAAGTGACACAATTAAAATTGACTAACGTAAACGACTAATTCATATTCTTGTAGTTGTTAGCTAGTCATTGTTATTCTTGGATTAAATTAGTCATTTACATTAGTCATTTTTAATTCTTTCACTTATTATCTAGTCGTACTTTTAAACCCATGACTAAATTAGTCATTTACGTTAGTCGTTTTTAATCGGGTCACTTAAAATTGCTCAAATTTGGTAGTATTTCACTTGGAAAAACTATGGCGACTAACTTTTTTAGTCATGTAATCACTGATATCTCATTTTGTACAAGTGGAATAAGCCGTGAGGATTTGACATTTGCACACAAAGAGTGTTGAAGAATCGCAAGGAATTTCCCTTTGTGTGACATGGTGTATCCAGTTGGCTTGTAATTATTCATTTTTCAACAAAAAAAACTATTATCCTAGTAGGGACATTCTTCAATATGAAAACACCATTACATAAGGAAAGTGTGGCACCTAAAATGAACTTGAATCAATCACCAATATCACCTAGAAGAGAACCTAGAAAAGGACAAGGTTATTTTTATGGATATGTGAATGATAACTCAAGGAAAAGTTGAAATGGAGGCCACCAACTTCTTTTGAGGAGTTAAAGTTTTATAGTGCGTTTAAGGTGAGGGTAAAATAATAAAGTTGAGCTCGTGGTTGTCTTCACCCTTCTTCAATTGGCACATGAAAGAGGATTAAGGGATATGTATATTTATGGGGACACTAAGGTGATTAGAACGTGGCTCTAGGTTCTTGTTGACTTCATAATGTTCATTTGCATCTAGGTGTATCTCAAAAACATGCCCTATATCACTTTCAAATCCATCACTTTATCTCATGTTAACGAATAGATAAATGACAAGTCAAACAACTTGGAAAAGGTTTTTATGGACATTCATGTAGGCATGATCAAGGTAAGTGAGTGTTGGGAGGAAGGATCCATCTCTTCAAGGACCATGACCATGAGATAAATAAAGGTTTTTATGGACATTCATGTAGGCATGATCAAGGTAAGTGAGTGTTGGGAGGAAGGATCTATCTCTTCAAGGACCAGGCCCATCTTTTAAATGTCATACCAATAAAGGTATATGACAACACCTTGTTCTTTCTTACGTGACTTATTATTTCACTTCTTCTTCCTATTTTATTGTGAAGGAGAGGGGGAGCATATGGCGATGTCCCTTTTGGGACTACAAGATCATATTGGGGAAATTTCTTTCTACTTTTATTTCTGATTGGTTAAATATGTTACTATGCATATCGAGATAAACAAAAACTTGCCTTGTTCCTCATTCAAACAATTAGAAAAATTAGAAAAACTTAGACTACCATACTAAATTGGAAACATAATTTTCATAAAATAGTATGTGGAAGAAAGTACCTCATACAAGGTGACATAGTGTGCATTTGTAGGCCCCACAATCCACCAACTACATATGGAATCCCTTAAAGCAAGAAAGATTATCTTCAATTTTATTAAAATCCTATGGCTTCTAGTACATCAAATTAGTTTAAATCTACATTACCTAAGTCTCATTAGGTTGGACAAATCTTCAGGAGATGCCATCTTATAAGTGTGGAACCACATGTCACATTACACATGGATTCCAATCAAACCTTGAGCAGGTCATTAGAAAATTTAGGAAGTTGGTGTGATTGTGGCTAATAATGGACGATTTGATCCGTCCTTAGTGGAGCTTGATCAAATTTATCTCATATGTATTTAAACATATCTCGAACTCTATCGTAGACGAGATCTGGAGTGTTTTTATATGGAATGCAGAGATCATAGGTTTCATATCTGTTACTCTTCTTATTTCCAAAATGTATGAATATTTCTCTTTTCCTGCTTTTTTGAACGCATTCCCGTAATGAATCTTTGGAATAAAGCTATAATTGAAGTTAAAATAGTATATGGTTGTTACTGGATGATTGAATGTGCTTCACTACCTTGTTTCTGTTATATTCACCTTGGAAGGATATTGATTTCCTGAAGAGCGGGTTTGGGGAAAGCCACTGTTCAAAGATACGAAATCGCACATTCTAATTACTCGACGATTTAGAGAATGAATCACGCCTTTGGTTGAATAGTAACCTGAGTATGAATAGAGGAGAGCGGTTTAGTTTCATGGAGAATTCTTTTTACTTGTACAACAATTTTATCCCTAGAGGTATCATTGGAAATTTGACCAACAAGAAATTTCAATCCAGTGCAAATAAGATCATATGGTGTAAAACACAGGGTTTCTATGAATATTTAAATCAAACAAAGGGGGGATTTTATAATCTTTATGATTAATAGAGCTAGACTATTTTCCTTGCCAATCCACTGCAAATAAGATCATATGGTGTAAAACACAGGATTTCTATGAATATTTAAATCAAACAAAGGGGGGATTTTATAATCTTTATGATTAATAGAGCTAGACTATTTTCCTTGCCTACACCAAGGACACGTAAACAAACAAGCACAAAACTATTAAGCCAAATCAGATAATCTCATAGATTCACGCAAAATATTTGACAAAATGGGTAAACAAAATGTTTTTTCATGGAATGCCTTGATTGGTGGATACGCCACATTTGGGCATAGCGAGGAAGCTCTCGGAATTTATTACCAAATGCAGAGGGAAGGTATCCATCTAGTGCTGGAACAATCGAACCTTTATAGACAAAAAGCATAGCCATGGGGGAGGTTTTAGTAGATTCCTCATGCGGACAAAGAAAGGGCGTTGAT
Organism: Larix kaempferi; assembly: GCA_027924585.1. Lineage (NCBI taxonomy): Eukaryota > Viridiplantae > Streptophyta > Pinopsida > Pinales > Pinaceae > Larix > Larix kaempferi. The sequence goes on along the minus strand of BSBM01002073.1, from coordinate 390,221 downwards.
AGGGTCCATGAAGTCTGTACACACCCCCTACCCCCCGTTATTTTCATTTTAACTTTCTTACTATTTTGATGCATCTCGATAACCTCTTAGAAGGTTATTCCAGCTTCTATAGTACGATATGAATGATATGGATTTGTCATTGTCACTATTCATTACCACACCTGGCAATCAAGCATTAGTAGTTTTTGGAGTGGTAATTGAGTTATTAGGTAGAGTAATTAATACTGCTGCTCCAAACTTGATATCTAGCTCACATCAAGTGATCTACTGAGTGAGGTGTGTATGAGGGGTTTTCGACAGAAAGGGAAAAGGCTGCTTGAAGCGATCATAGCTCTCTTGGACTGTACCAGAATATGATTGTATAAATATGGTGATCTCCTATATCTTTTAGAGAACTCTTTCTTAAGGACGTTAGTAATCTGAGGGAAAATTTGCAGCATACAAATTTCACGTTTACCATCTTGCTATGACCTCCTTATGTCTTATGCAAGAATATAATCTTTCAATCAATCGATATTAGCTTGTCTATGCAGAAAGAGATGGTCTCTCTTGCCCTATTTTCTTAGTTCATGGCTTTCCATGTTGCTTATCATGGAAGAGATGCATCAGGGAAAGATTGGTGATTCTGGAAGAGATGCATCAGGGAAAGATTGGTGATTCTAACACCTTGGGATTTGATCTTGTTCCATCTCCATTTCAGTCTCTCTTTGACATAGAATGAGGTTTTGGCAGTTATTATTGAGCTCCTTCGGTTTGGGCCATATAGTAAATATGTGGAGACAAAGCGAACCATGGGATCGGAAAATGTATCTTTCTAGAAGAGGAGTACTGGGAGTTCATTGCTCAGGAGATGGCCAGAACTTGTCAAAACTATGCAAAATTAAGTTAGATGTTTCTTGGTGATTACATCTAACTTGAAACACTTTAAAATCTCGCCCAGGGTTCCTGGAAAATAATATTTGACTAGTAGTTGAGGTTGTTTGTCTATCTTTTACTTTGTTTAAGCTAAGGCTTTAAGATAAAGAAACAGATTCTAGTGTTCCTAATCTTTTGGTCAATGAATTTTGTATTCAGGAAAGAGATATTTCAGTTGCTACCAAGAAGCTTAGTGAATGCCAACAAACAATACTTGCTTTAGAGAAGCAATTAAAGGTTCATGCTACTCCAAGTGACACCAAAGATGTTTCATTTCAGTCATACTCAGGTTCCCCGTCACTTGAAAAACTTATTCCAAGAAGAAATCAGCGTGCCTCTCTTTTTGACCACATGCAAGCTAAAAATACAATTGAAGAATCTCAGGACTGTCCACCAGTGTCACCAAAACCAAAAGAAGTTCTGTGGCCAAAAACTGAGAATGATGAAAATTCTCAGCAAGCCACTTACTCCAAGGAAGAGTAAAAGTGTATTGCTTTATGGTTGGAAGATACCCACAGATTCCCCAGATAATAATTCTCAGAAACATGTTCAAAATGATACTAGTGGAGGCAACTCTCACACAGATTCAAATATTACCTCAGCCATATCTCCAGCAAAATTCTTTAGTAAGAAAAAAAATAGTTCAGCAAATTCAAAGCTTCTAGTGTTGGAATAATTGATCCTTTTTCAACCAAAAAGAATATCCATGGGGAGTTTTTAGTAGATTCCTCACATGGACAAAGAAAGGGAATTGACAAGGTCTAGTTATCCAATTGATGAAGTCTGTAAAAACACCCTCCCCCCATTATTTTCATTTGAACTTTCTTACTATTTCGATGCATCTCGATAACTTGTTAGAAGGTTATTCCAGCTTTTACTGTACCATATGAATGATATGGATTTGGCATTCTCATTGTTCATTATCACACCTGGAAATCAAGCATTTGTATTTTTTGGAGTGGTAATTGATTTATTGGGTTGACTGGTTAATACTGCTACTCCAAACTTGATATTTGGAATTTGGATCACATCGAGTGATCTGCTGAGTGAGTTGTGTGTGAGGGGTTTTATACAGACATGAAAAGGCTGCTTGAATTGATCATAGCTCTCTTGGATTGTACTATAATATGATTCTATAAATATGGTGATCTCCTATCTCTTTTATTGAACTCTCTTGAGGATGTTAGTAATACGAAGGAAAATTTGCAACATACAACCCAAGATCCTCTCGCTTAAAAAGAGAATTGGTTAACGAAGGTGTTACAACCCAAGATCCTTTTGTATTTATCTTTATATAGAGCGAGAGGTCAGATCAAGAAAATAGATTTGTATATTAGATATTAGATTGAGCATATTGGGGTTGAGAGATGATGAGAACAAAAAGTTAGTACTCAACTATATACCAATGTTTAGATATATAACATAACTTCAAAACATAGTTGGCTTATTATTGTTCAAGCCCAATCCTTGAAGTGAGACCCTTCTTTTGGTGTAATAAGAAAGTTATTACCTGTCATTCGTATTTGTGAATATGTTCAATGATGGTGAGTGAAGTACGTGATACTACACTTGTACATGGTTATTACATTTGGTTAGCTGAATAAGATTAAAATATTTGTCACAAAAAAAATATTCTATTCTATTATTCTTAAGTTTTCTCTAACATTGTCTTATATACATGTATATATATATGGACATTATAAGGATGGAGATGTGGAGAAAACCTTCTAGATATATCAAACCAGCGTAGATCCATCTCAAACCCAGATCTATGCACCAAGGGTAAATTGAGATGTAATTGCTTGATAGATCCGTGTTTAAGACTGATATATGCCTTTTATTTTTCTATTTTATAAGCCATCATGGATGTTTTTAATAACTTTTTTATTTTATGAGCTACTTTTTATTTGGTTTTATTTTTTAAAATTTTATAAGTCGACATGAATTTTCTTAATTATTTTTTATTTTGTTAGGAACGTGACAACATCTCTATTGGTTTTATTTATTTTTTTATTTTATAAGCCGACCTGAATTTTTTTTATTTTTTTTTTATTTTGTTAGGAACGTGACAACATCTCTACCATATTGGGCTCTAGAGCACCTTGCTATAGAAGGGCGCAACAGACAGTGGGGGAAAATGACCAAAACAAAAATACACATAGTAGAAGAAACAATGCAAGAGGGGCAGACTACCCACAAAACTGTGTGTATCTACCATTAACCAAGAAGAAGGATTTATTCATATGGCGAAGCCTCTCGAATGATCGAGGCATCTATAAACATCTATGAATTGGCTTCTCGGAGAAGCTATGTACCATTAACTATACCAACTAATATTCACGTGATCTCACTGCTCGAGGAAGATGATGCGGCGGTTCGAATTAATATCCAACACTTCCCCTTATTTCCAATAGCCACAATTACAACTACAGAGCTTACAAAAAATCATGTCCTGCTAGTCTAAAGTCTCAGCTAGGTAGCTTACATGTAGTCACAAGAAAACACACTTAAATTTTTTATTTTTCATTGTTGTTGCTACTGGTTCGTAGTCTTCATTATCACACTACTCTCATGTCTTAGAAATTCTTATGGTGGATCTACTGCTACAAAGGATTTCTCAACTGCATATTGAAGGCGGAGGCTCGCTCTACACTCTTCCTTCTCCAAAGGTGGAAGAATTCAAAAAACCAGTCATCAATGGCAGAGGATCACACAAAGATATTCAAAGCTCACAAGGCTATAGCCTTTAACAAACAACATTCATGCTTTAAGAACAAATTTCAACAACAAACATCAACACCAAATTCATCCATCATCCAATGGTGGCTTCATCCAACATCATCATTTCGAAAAAAAGAATTCAAGTTACTACGGCATATAGCATGCCTACAACAAATTCAAAACAACAAAAACTATACAAAAATTCTTTGAATCTTTTCTTCATAGAAATCACCAGGTCATTTCCTTTTTCATTTTCCAACGGTGCAAAACTTTGAACCAGTCTTGTGCTGGATTCTTCATTTTAACTTTCTTCTTTTTGTATATGTTGCATGGCAACGTCTATACTTTAACTCTTGCAGCTTTAACACTGCAACCAAAACCTGCACAAATAGACAGAGTTAAAACGTTAAATAAAGTAGGATTTTCATGTTCTCTAGTATCTTGAACTGTTGCACTAGCAACCTCCATGGTTGCATTCTTTTAATCTTCAACTGCTACAGGGGCTTCAATAGGCATGGGATTTTCTAGCCACATCTCGATAAATCTCAGCTCAACTTCATAAACTTCAATTGCATCCACATTCACTTGGTTCATCTGTCCAAGCTGGTTATCTCTTGCAAATAACAACTTATATATCAATTTCAATTTATGCTCAACTGTAATGAGATCTTCTTCAGTAAGATGGTATTCATCATATTTTGGTGCAGTATATACAGAGTTGCTCTCCACATGTGCAATGTAACCAACATTGCAACATTCACTTATAGAATCCATATCTATGTTTGCTTGATTTCACTGTACTTCAGGGTAATTTACACTCAACCACTTCAGGGTTGTGTTCTTAAAGAACATATAAACAACCTTCAGGCTTTCAAACAGTTAACCTTAAATAGATAGCATGCATACAAATGCATAATCATAGTTTTTGCAAGTCATGGGCTCTTCTCCCCCTTAAAGCACACACACTCTCAACCTTTGACTACTAACAAAGATACAACAACGACATGATTATAAATGGAACTTTACCAATTTTACCCCAAGTCCTCTTCAAACATAGTTACATAGATACAACTGTCAAATTACTTTGAGCTTTTTCTCACCTCGAGGCTTCGTCCTTCACAAATTCCATCCATAGCTTCGCACGCAAGAGTTGTGCCACTCAACTCACTTGAGGAGATCTGGAAACTGCTCATGGGACCATGGAAGCACTATACCTATACTCTGCTCGACCATAACACCATGGGAGAAAAACACATCAGTATTGAGAACTTCAAAATTGATGACTTCAGCAACTCAGCTGCAACAACATGCCTCTTCATTCTCGAGGGATTTCTTATTTCTCAAAAGAAACAAAGCCTCCCATACTACCACATTATAACCTAGGGAGATTGGCTTCTCAACTACGGGAGCACACTCTCAACCACGCTATGATTGTTTGTAAAAGTGGCTCCTTCAACGACATCCACCACAACCCCTTTTTTACAAAAACAAGCTCACACTGTAACTGCGACAATGTTACTGAGAGATGGGTATTCAAAAAACGTTGGAGAGAGAACTCAAATGGTGGTGGTTACACCCTTCACCCAATGCCCAAGACATATTGACACAAACAATAAAATAACCCAGCTACCGTCATCCTTGGCTTCAGCATTCTATGAGATTGTGACAAAGAGCTCATAGCCCGGGATGACCTTCCCCTTACAGATATCAAGGTAGCCTTATCTTTACTACTGCAAAGGGCCTTTCATAACCAAATCCAACAATGAAAACCTAATGGAAACTCTACGCGCCCATTTTAATTCCCTACACTACAGGAATGATCTGAGGCTGCAACTAGTGAACGGGGCTGAGCATGTCAGTCTACCATGAGTAGATGAAGCACAAACTCACACATCGACTGACAGATAGACAAAGATATGGCAGTTAGAGCAACCCTGCTCTAATAAAGAAGGAGGATAGAATGATTGGATCTGATACCAATTGTAGGAGGGCACATCCGTCAGAGAAGGAAAATGACCAAAACAAAAATACACACAACAAAATAAACCAGCAGAGGACATGGTGCGAGAGAGGCAGACTATGCACAACACTTTGTGTATCTTCCATTAACCAAGAAGAAGGATTGATACATATGTTGAAATCTCTCGAATGATCGAGGCATCTAGAAACATCTATGTGAAGAATCTGACAAAATGGCTTTAAGTGCTCACTGACGAGTCACGCCCATAAAATAAAGATTAAAAAATAAACTTTGTTTGAAAATCTTATCAGTGATTATTAGCTATAGCTTATGAGAAAACAAAAGTAAAACTCAGATATCAAATTCAGGAAATCACTGTCACAACATTTATTCCAAAATAGTAAACAAGGGTACAAAGTACCTCTATTACAAAATAGTAAAAACAGAGTATGCTCTGTTTTCACACACAGAAAATTTTAGACTAGCCTCTGTTATGTTACAGCGCACAAGTAACGAAACTTTAACACTACAAAACTTACTAAAAAACCTTATGATAAATAGGAATTACATTCTTTATAAATAGAGTTTGATGGGATTCAATTTAGCGAATGCAAATGAAATGTGGAGATTTAAGAGGAGAAACGTGGCAATTTCAGAACAACAAATGGCAAAGACGGTTATTCAAAGAAGAGGCTCCTCCAGTTGTCATGCCGAAAACTTGAGCATTAGTTCTTTCAATCTTCCCCTTAATGTCAAGTTTGAGGATTCCCAACTATGATCCGAGTTCCTCCAATCGATCATTTGGAAGAGCTTTAGTAAAAATGTTTGCAAGCTGATCTTCAGATTTACAAAATAAAAAAAATAAAAAAATATTGTTGGACAAGCTCTCTAATGAAGTGATGGTGAATGTTAATGTGTTTTCTCCTATTGTGGAGAACTGGATTCTTTGTCATGGAGATAGTACTTTGACTATCGCAATAAACTTTGATGGGTTTACATACTTCCATTCCCAAATCTTCCACCAACCTTGCTAACCAAATGGATTGTGTGCTTGTTGATGATGCAACAATATATTCTACTTCAGCTGTAGATAATGCAATAGTGAGTTGCTTTTTGTCGCTCCAAGAAACAAGGTTTCCTCCAAAGAGAAAAGAATATCCTGAGGTACTCTTTCGATCATCCAAGATTCCTTCCCAATCTGCATCTGTGTATGCTACAGTATTTGAATCATTAGCAATGGTATAAAACAATCCATAAAATTTAGTACCACTTACATATCTGAGAATCCTTTTGGCTGTCTGCCAATGGGACTTGTCAGCTTGATGCATGAACCTAGCAACTAGATTGACAACAAACATAATGTCTGGTCTAGTGGATGTCAGATACATAAGGCTGCCAATTAGAGATCTATAAATGGTAGCATCACAAAGTGGACTTTCATCATCTTTCATCAGTTTACTCCCAACTACAAGAGGAGTGCTCACAGATTTACAATTTTGCATGATAAACCTCTTCAACATGTCTTCAATATATTTAGCTTGACAAATAGATATACCTTCAATTGTTTGTTGAATTTGCAGTCCCAAGAAATATTGCATTTCTCCCAAATCATACATTTCAAATTTTTATTTCATTGCCTCTTTAAATTCCTCCATAAGTGGAAATGAGGTGCTAATGAAGATTAAATCAACTACATATAAGCAAAGGATGATGAAATCCGACCCAACAATCTTCTTGTAGACAACACTCTCAAAAGAACATTTAAGAAAACCATGATCATGAAGATAGGCATCAATTCTAGAGCACCGAGCTCTAAGGGCTTGCTTAAGACCATAAAGTTCATTTTTAAGCCTATACACCTTATCTTCTTTACCATCAGTAATGAAACCCTTAGGTTCATCGACATAAACTTCTTCCTTCAAATATCCATTTAAGAAAGCAGATTTAACATCCATTTGATAGGCAATTAACTTTAACTGAGATGCAATGCAAAGAAATATCCTCACTGTTTCCATTCTTGCTACAGGGGAAAAAGTGTCATCATAGTCAATGCCTTCTTGTTGCACATATCCTTGTGCAACCAAACATGCTTTATGTTTGGAAATGCTGCCATCCATATTAAATTTAAGTTTGTAAATCCACTTTACACCAATAGTGGACTTTCCATGAGGAAGATCAACTAACACCCATGTGTCATTTTTCTATATTTGTGCAATCTCATCTTCCATGGCTTGTATCCATAACTCATTAGAACAAGCCTCATTAAAACTGAAAGGTTCAACATGTGCAGAAGAAAGAAGAGCAAAATTATAATCAGCGTACCTAGAGGTCTCATATATTTCCTTTAAACTTTTTTTTTTCTAGGAGGGTTGAATGGAGATATTGCTTGGTTATCAGCATGAGTTCTTACAGTTGGAGAAGATGTAGATATCCTCACTGGAGAACTCCGTGAAGGTGAGCCCATATATCTTGATGTAGAGGGATACAAGGACTCATCATTATTATAAAAAATTAAGCCTTCAATATGTGGACCTTCAATATGTAAATTCAACACTTTAACTTCTCCTTCATTCTTGAAATAAGCTTCCCCTTCATCAAAGATCATGTCTCTACTAACATAAATATTTTTGGTAAGTGGATCATGACATCTATAAGCTTTACTTTCTTCTTAATATCCAATGAAAACACATCTTATAGATTTTCCATCTAACTTTTTCCTTTGTTGACTAGGAATATAAACAAAACATGTAGACCCAAATATTTTAAAATGAGAAACATTAGTCTTTCTATAAAACCAAGCTTCATAAGGAGTAGAATCTTCTACCATCTTTGTAGAACTTCTGTTGAGAATATATATGGCAGAATGGACTGCATCTTCCCAATACATGTTTGGAAAACACATTTCTCTTAACATACATTTGGCCATTTCTACCATTGTTATATTTTTCCTCTCTACTACTCCATTTTGTTGAGGAGTGTAAGTTGCAGTTAACTCCTTCTTAATGCCACGTGAGCTTCAAAATCCCTTAAATTAATTGGAGGTGAACTCTCCACCTCGATCAGTTCCCAATACTTTCAATTAATATCCCGATTCCTTCTCAACATGAACTTTACACTTTTGAAAACAACTAAAAGCTTGAGATTTCTTACTTATGAAATAAACCCAGGACATTCTTGAATAATCATCTACAAATAGAAGAAAATATTTGTTGTTTCCAAGTGACAAGGTTTGCATAGGGCCACACATATCTGAATGTACTAATGCCAATGGCTCATATGATCTAAACTTGTAATGAGGAAAACTTGCTCTTTGTTGCTTCCCTATGGCGCAACCTTCACATATCTTATTATTGGACTTTATGTAAGAATGAAAACCTCTTACTAAATTCTTCTTTTGCATAAGGGATAGAGATCCAAAATTAAGGTGTCCAAACCTTTTGTGACAAATCCAAGAATCATCGACTAAGGCTTTCAAACAAACTACATTTGATTCCATTCTTAACAAAAAACATCCTATTATCAGTCATGGGAACTTCAGCAACAAGGACATTGTTATAAAAAATATTACAACACTTTCCTTCAAAGACAGTCTTGTAACTGTTAGAATTTAGTTGCCCTATGCTAATCAAGTTGTGCCTTAAGTTTGGAACAAACAAGGTATCTTGAACATACATCATTTTTCCATTCTTAACTCGTATGGTAATAGTAGCTTTTCCAATTACATCTCCTTCATTATCATTGCCAAAACTAACTCTCCCTTTCACATTCTCATCTAGCTTCACAAACATATTTTTATTTCCAGTCATATGATTTGAACAACCACTATCCAAATACCATGTAAAATCATCTCAAGCTTCAAGTTTGTTACATGTGAGAAATAAAGTTTCAGAATTTTCACCTTCTTCCTTGTTGAAATTTGAATGAGAGGTATCCCTTTTCTTTTGAAAGCAATGACTTTCAAGGTGACCATCTTTATTACAATAGGTACAGTGAAAATGACCTCTACCATAACTGCTGCTTCTTCCTCTACCTCTGCCACCTCTACCTCTGACTCTTCCACGACCTCTACCTCCTTTGAATGATGTATTGAATTTAAACCGAATAGACAAGCAAGATCTCTGAAAGAAACACAATCACAAGATAGACACACAATATATCCTGGGAAACCCTCATGGGGTAGAAAACCCAGTAAAGATTTCCTCAATAAGATGATCAACCAAAATACAAGATGTGCTCCTTCCTTCTAAGTCTCCTTAGCAGATCTCCCAGACAAGTGCGCACTCTTCCACAAGTGAGTGAGTGATCTAATGAGGAGTTCACCTCCTCTATTTATACTTGACTCTCAACTGACTAAAAGACCTGTTGGGGCCGACCTCACCTAGAGAAGTCTAATAACCCCTAAAATATAACTACAGGGCCGACCCACACATGGTGGGTCTAATAACCCTAGTTAATACTAACCCTCGGAGGAATAAACATCTCCGGATACATAATAGGGTTACCTCGGAGGGATGAAACATCTCCGGAATAATAAAGTACAAATATAATATTCTTTGAAGTTACAATATTTAACACTCCCCCTTAACGAGAAGGATATTATAACAGCATCTGCAGGAGCAAGGAGTCACTACACATGATACATCTATAAATCATCGGAAGCTTTCTTCAATTTGTCTTCATCAGTAACTCAAACAGTTACTGGTACATCACTGTCAACATCAACATCAACATCACGATCAGCAGCATCGTCATTACACGATCAGCAGCATCGTCATCACACGATCAGCAGCATCGTCATCACACGATCAGCAGCATCGTCATCACACGATCAACAGCATCGTCATCACACGATCAGCAGCATCGTCATCACACGATCAGCAGCATCGTCATCACACGATCGATCAGCAGCATCGTCATCACACGATCAGCAGCATCGTCATCACACGATCAGCAGCATCGTCATCACACGATCGATCAGCAGCATCGTCATCACACGATCAGCAGTATCGTCATCACACGATCAGCAGCATACATGATCCTTCCTTTCGGAATTACTGGATCAATCTCATCATAATCATATTTAAGACTATCCTTCCTTTCGAAATTACTGGATTTACTGTCTAAGGATGATTAGTCCAACTACAATCATATTTAAGACTATCCCTCCTGGATTTGCTGTCTAAGGATGATTAGTCCAATCACAATCTCATTTAAGACTATCCTTCCTGGATTTACTGTCTAAGGATGATTAGTCCAACTACAATCATATTTAAGACTATCCCTCCTGGATTTGCTGTCTAAGGATGATTAGTCCAACTACAATCATATTTAAGACTATCCCTCCTGGATTTGCTGTCTAAGGATGATTAGTCCAATCACAATCTCATTTAAGACTATCCTTCCTGGATTTACTGTCTAAGGATGATTAATCCAATCACAATCGTATTTAAGACTATCCTTCTTGGATTTACTGTCTAAGGATGATTAATCCAACCACAATCGCATTTAAGACTATCCTTCCTGGATTTACTGTCTAAGGACGATTAATCCAACCACAATCGCATTTAAGACTATCCTTCCTGGATTTACTGTCTAAGGATGATTAATCCAACCACGTGCATTTTGAACCAAGGTCCAGGGACGATGCAGTCCTATCCTCTATTCTCGGAGACCTCACGTCTACGGCTCTCTTTAGGACTGAAAGTCCAGGGATGATCCAATCCCCTCAACTGTCCACTAAGGACTTCATTCTCGGAGACCTCACGTCTACGGCTCTCTTTAGGACTGAAAGTCCAGGGATGATCCAATCCCCTCAACTGTCCACTAAGGACTTCATTCTCGGAGACCTCACGTCTACGGCTCTCTTTAGGACTGAAAGTCCAGGGATGATCCAATCCCCTCAACTGTTCACTAAGGACTTCATTCTCGGAGACCTCACGTCTACGGCTCTCTTTAGGACTGAAAGTCCAGGGATGATCCAATCCCCTCAACTGTCCACTAAGGACTTCATTCTCGGAGACCTTACGTCTACGGCTCTCTTTAGGACTGAAAGTCCAGGGATGATCCAATCCGCTCAACTGTCCACTAAGGACTTCATTCTCGGAGACCTCACGTCTACGACTCTCTTTAGGACTGAAAGTCCAGGGATGATCCAATCCCCTCAACTGTATTCTCATCCATACAGGTACAATCATGTATCACATCAAACCATGTATACATCACATCAAAACATGTGTACATCAAAACATGTATACATCACATCAAAACATGTGTACATTAAAACATGTATACATCACTTAATCAACATATGTACACATCACATCAAAACATGTGTACATCAAAACATGTATACATCACTAATTAAAACATCAAAACATGTGTACATCAAACCATGTATACATCACATCAAAACATGTGTATATCAAAACATGTATACATCACTAATCAAAACATGTACACATTACATCAAAACATGTATACATCACTAGCATGTATATCAAAACAAAACAGGTATACATCAGACATGTATTCTCACTAATACATCATATCAAATCATGTATACATCTAGCATAAATGATATGTAAGAGTTCTAAATCTAAATAATTGTAAGTAGCTAACAAAACAGAAAAATAAGCGACAGCAATACTATACTACTCCCCCTTTCGAGGAAGGTCCTTCTGGACTAAACCAAGCTTGTCTCGAAAGTACTCAAACTTCACTCGAGACAGAGGTTTAGTCAAGATATCAGCAACCTGATCCTCAGTGCTTATATACTCGAGCTTGGTGGCTCCTCTCTGCACCATGTCTCGTATATAGAAGTAACGGATCTCAATGTGTTTTGACTTATCATGGAACACAGGATTTTCAGTCATCTTAATGCAGCTTTGATTATCACACATAATCACAGTGGGATCCATTTCTAAGTCAAAGATTCCAGATAAGAGTTTCCGAAGCCACAACGCTTCACAGCTGGCAGAGCAAGCAGCTATATATTCTGCTTCAGCGGTACTGAGGGCCACACTAGATTGTTTCTTGCTGAACCAGGAGATCATGGCAGATCCAAGACCATAACATCCACCTGAAGTACTTTTTCTGTCTGAGACACTACCTGCCCAATCAGAATCTGAGAAACCATGCAACTTGAGTTCATTGTCTCCAAGATAGTAAAGGCCAAAGTCCACTGTACCTTTTAGGTACCTCATGATATGCTTTGCAGCTATAAGGTGAACCTTTCTAGGTTCTACTTGAAACTGACTGAGAGTATTTACAGCAAAGCATATATCAGGCCTAGTATTTGTCAAGTACATCAATGATCCAATGATTTGTCTATATAGGGTTATGTCCACTATTTCTGATGAATCATTAGCTAGCAGTTTTAAGTTGGAGTCCATGGGAGTGGCCATAGCTTTACACTCCAACATATCAAATCTTTTGAGGATCTCCACAGTATACTTACCTTGATTTAGAAAGATCCCTTTTGGCTCTTGCCACACTTCTAGGCCTAAGAAGTAGTGCATTAATCCGAGATCTTTCATCTCGAATTCTGAAGAAAGCTTCTTCTTGCTTTCAATGATTTGTTTCTCATTTCCTGTTAGAAATAGATCATCTACATATAATAGCAATATAACAGGTTCATCATTCATTACTTTAAGATAGAGATTGGGGTCAGCTTTACTTTTGGTAAAGCCCATGCTTAATAAGAAACTGTCAATTCTTCCATACCAAGCTCTAGGAGCTTGCTTCAAGCCATATAATGCCTTTTTCAGTTTGCATACATGGGTCCTTCCGTCTTTGACCTCAAAACCTTGAGGTTGTTCTATATATACTTCTTCTTCAATTACACCATTCAGAAAAGCTGTCTTAACATCCATTTGATGCAATTTCCATTTCATTATGGATGCAAGTGCCATGATAGTTCTAATTGAAGTATACCTAGCAACAGGTGCAAAAGTTTCTTCATAGTCAATTCCCTCCTTCTGAGAGAATCCTCTGGCTACAAATCTTGCCTTGTATTTTTCAATGCTACCATCTGCAGCATGTTTTATCTTGAAAATCCATTTGGAGGAAACCACACTTTTATCTTTTGGTTTGGGAACTATATCCCAAACATCATTTTTCATTATTGACTGATATTCTTCTGTCATTGCTTCTACCCATTCTTTCTTCTGAGCTGCCTCTTCATAGCTGGTAGGTAGTTGATCCACAAGATCACACATCAAAGCCATATAGTTGGACACCAGTTTTGGTTTCTTCCTTTCTCTAGTGGAGCCTTCGGGAGCACCATATCTTTCAGCTCCTTGAATGATATCTCTAGCCCATGCTGGTCTTCTTTTCCTAGATAATTCTGCTACAGGAGGTTCTTGTGGTTCCAGCATGTCATGATCCTCTGGTGTATCCTCTTCAGGGACATGAACAGTCTCTGAGATTCTGGGAGATGAATCTTCTTCATAAACTTCTTCAAGTTGACACTTCCTGGATTTCTTGAGAGCTGCTTCCTCATCAAAGGTTACATCTCTACTTATTTCTATATGATGGAAACCTGGTATGTAGATTCTGAAGGCTTTGGAAGTTTCACAATAACCAACAAACATTCCCTTCTTTCCTGAGGGATCCAACTTGGTTCTCTTTTCTTTTGGAATGTGGATGTACACAGGACACCCAAATATTTTAAGATGACTTACCTCAGGCTTCTTACCTGTAAACACTTCTTCTGGAGTTTTGAATTCAAGAGCACTATGAGATAATCTATTTTGCACATAAACTGCTGTCTTGGCTGCTTCAGCCCATAGATACATGGGAAGATCCTGGTCATGTATCATAGTCTTCACAGCTTCCATGATGGTTCTATTTTTCCTTTCTGCAACCCCATTTTGTTGGGGATTGTAGGGAGTGGTTAGTTCTCTCTTGATTCCAGCTTCTCTACAAAATTCTTCAAACTCTTTTGAAGTATATTCTCCACCATTATCTGTTCTGAGAATCTTGATTTTCTTTTCTGTGAGATTCTCTATTAGAGCCTTGAATTCTTTGAACTTTCCAAAGACTTCATTCTTACCTTTTAGAAAGTAAATCCAAGTTTTCCTTGAATGATCATCAATGAAAGAAAGATAGTATTCAAATCCACTTAAAGAGGTGGTGGGCATTGGACCACATACATCTGAGTGTATTAACTCCAAGATACTCTTAGTTTTTGTTTCACTCTTTGGAAAGGGGTTCTTGACATTCTTCCCTTTCTTACATCCTTTACAAGAGCCATTATGATCAACCTTTAAATCTGGTAGTCCTATGACTACCTTGCTTACATAGGGTAAGGCTTTGTAGTTAATGTGAGCTAGTCTTCTATGCCATAGCTCACTGGGACTAGATGTTTCATGAACAAGGGAAGCTTCTGGATGACCCTTGAGTTTATACAAACCTCCTTCCTCTTCACCAATGACAATTGCATCCTTAATGGATTTGCCTTTGGACCACATTAACACTTGTCCATCAATGAATGCAACTCTATAGCCTTTCTTGTCCAAAGCTGATATTGAAAGTAAATTCTTCTTCAACCCTGGAACATACAAAACTTCCTTCATTTTCATGGGGGTTCCAGAATCAAGTTTGTAGTTTGCTTCACCAATTCCCTTAATGGGATACTGATAGTTATCTCCAAGAGATACCTTTAGAGGAGAGGTCTTTTCTTCAAGACTTGATAAGGTCTTCTTTTGTCCTGTCATGTGCTTTGAGGCACCACTATCAATGACCCATGTATCTTCTCCAGGTGTTATAGATCCAGAGAGTGCGGAGAAAAGAACATACTCTTCTGCATCTTCTTCTTCATTTCTTCTAGGTCTTCTTTTGGAGAAAGTCCTTTCTTCATCTTCTTCTTCTCTTCTAGATCTTTTCTTGAGAGGCCTTTCTTCGTCAACTTCTTCTTCACTCTCATCTTCTGCAAGATGTGCATGATGTCTTCTGTGGTGAGTACCCTTAATCTTTTTGTTAGGACAGTCTTTGGCAATGTGTCCTAATTTGTGACAAATGAAACATTGGAATGAGGAGTAGTCTCTTCCTTGGAAGGATCCTCTTTTCTTTTGAAATCTCTGTGGAGGATGAGACTCCTTTTGACTATCCTTCTTAAAGTAGGATCGATTCTTTCTTCTCTTGGTATGGGTGGCCAAGGCTTGGTCATCTTCCTTGAGCAATGCCTCTCTGTTGGCAACCCTAGCTTCTTCTTGAACACAATCCTCCCATACTACATCAAACTTCATGCTTTCTTTTCTGGCACACATGGTTTGGATGAAGGATTCCCATGACCTAGTGAGACCATTTAGAGCTGTCATCACAAGTTCATCTTCATCAAGAGTATCACCAATGGCATCTAGTTGTTCCTTGATTAGAGAGACTCTCGAGAAGTAGTCTTGAATAGATTCTCCTTTGTGCATCTTGGTGCTCTTCAATTGAGTCCTTAGATTCATCTTCTATTGATGTTCTTTCCCTCATACATTCTTCCTAGGGCATCATACATTTCCTTTGGAGTTTTCTTGGAAGCCACTTGGGGAATCAAGTGGTCTTTAATAGAATCAGCTATGATTCTCTTTTCCCTAACCAAATCCTTCCTGTGTTTTTCTTTGGCTTCATCTTCTTCTGGTTCTGCAACTTCCTCCTTGATATAATGAGCAAGATCATTCTCTTCAAGAATGAGACCAATTCTGTATTTCCATGCCCGAAAATTCTCTATGCCTTCTAGCTTGTCTTCAAGCTTAGTATTTGGAGCCATCTTCTCTTGGGGGAGTCCAAGAGACAGAGTAGACTTACTTGGAAAGTTATTTTTCACTTTTCTGGAAACTGAAACAGAATTTTATCGCACTTTTGGTAGAATTAGGGTTTGACTTTCCCGGAGTTCTACTTAACCAAAAAGTTCGATCTATAGCTTAAAAGAATGCTCTTGATAAGGGCTATCCAGCCATGTAATCAGAAATCAAAAATTCCAACTTTTTTCTGAAACCAAAATCTGACGTATCGCACTTTTGGTAGAATTAGGGTTTGCAATTCCCGGAGTTCTACCCAACCAAAAAGTTCGATCTAGGGCTTAAAAGAAAGGTATTGAGGAGGGATATCCAGCCATGCAACCAAAAATCAATAATACCAACTTTGGGATGAAACCCTAACTTCACCAAAGAGAGAGAGAGAGATAATCTTACCTTGTGAAAGATGTCCTATTCAGTCTAGCTCTGATACCATATTGAATTTAAACCGAATAGACAAGCAAGATCTCTGAAAGAAACACAATCACAAGATAGACACACAATATATTCTGGGAAACCCTCATGGGGTAGAAAACCCAGTAAAGCTTTCCTCAATAAGATGATCAACCAAAATACAAGATGTGCTCCTTCCTTCTAAGTCTCCTTAGCAGATCTCCCAGACAAGTGCGCACTCTTCCACAAGTGAGTGAGTGATCTAATGAGGAGTTCACCTCCTCTATTTATACTTGACTCTCAACTGACTAAAAGACCTGTTGGGGCCGACCTCACCTAGAGAAGTCTAATAACCCCTAAAATATAACTACAGGGTCGACCCACACATGGTGGGTCTAATAACCCTAGTTAATACTAACCCTCGGAGGAATAAACATCTCCGGATACATAATAGGGTTACCTCGGAGGGATGAAACATCTCCGGAATAATAAAGTACAAATATAATATTCTTTGAAGTTACAATATTTAACATGATGTTGAAGAAAAATCATTTCTAACAGTGGACGACTGTTTCTTCTTATCATCTACTACCTTCAACTTGCTTTGGAATGCTTGATCAAAAAGTTCCTCATTCTTTTACAACCTATCTTCATGTACTTGAAGGCTTCCAAATAGATCAGCAAGGGTTAGTTGTGTTAAATCCCTTGATTCTTCTATAGCAATAGTGACAGGATCAAACTTCTTAGGAAGACTTCTTAACACTTTTTCTACAATCCTTCTATCTTCAAGAGTTTCACCATGAGCATGAATAACATTAACAATATTTTGAACTCTAGTAATAAAACATTCAACACTTTCATTTTCTTTTATAGAAAGAGAGTCAAAGGGTAAAAACGTGAAGGTGGGTGACACTTTCGTGAGAAACCAGTGCAAAAAAGTCTTCGTGGAGGTTATTCGGCCGATTGATATTTTTTATTCGGCCAAATAACAAATGTTATTCGGCTGAATAAGTTTCATTATTCGGCCGAACAATGTATAAGTTATTCGGCTGAATACGTACTAACAGTTCTCCGTTTAGTTTAATGGGGACCCTTGAAATGTGTGCAAAGCACTACCGGAGGAAAAAAAATTTCCTGTGTTTGTTTATTCGGCCGAATAATGGTTCGGCCGAACAACTATTCGGCCGAATAATTATTCTGCCAAACAATTATTCGGCTGAACAATTATTTGTCCGAACACATTTTCTACATAAAAGCCCAGCTTCGTCTGCAGTTTGGCTATAGCCATTTGTCATTTTCTGGACCCCACGCGCGGGCCCGCTGCCGATCCTCGCCACCCTGCATGGCCGTGTTGACGATGCCTGCCTGATGTTGATGCTCGCCCGCTGTTCATGGTCACCCGTTGATGATGCTCGCCCGCTGTCTGTCCGCCCTTCTTCCGAACGTCGACGTTCGTTCGTGGTGTTGATGGTCGCCCATTGCTGATGCTAGCATGAACCCCGACGTTCGTTCTTTGCGCTGTCTCTGCGCCCTTCTGTCTATTCGCCCCTCGTCACTCCTGACGATCGCATGATCGTCGATGATTGCTCGACCACTCTGTTGATACTGCTTGTTACAGCAGTTGGAAGCTGCCTTCGTCGAGGAGGATGCTTTATGGTTCTGTGAAATTTGCGTTCGGAATAGGGTGGTTGCTGCCTGACGGATTCATGTGGAGGTGACGGCTGCCTGGTGAGTTTATAAACACATTCATCATGTCGTTGTATGTTTGTTTTTTATTTTCCAATTTTATTTAAGATGTATGCGTATGTTTTAGTGTTGTAATGTCTTTTCGAAATGTGGTATTGTGTGCAGGTTAGTTCGTTTGTTGGAGGGTGTTATCAGCACTTCGTTGGTTGATAGTTTTTCATTGACAAGTATGTTTTGAAGATGAGTTGTGTCATTTTGTTTTCATTTTCATAATTTTATAGTTTTTTGTTGTTAACCCATTTTGTTGTTGTCTGTAGGAAATATTTATCGTTCGGCGAGTTGGACTTATTCGTTGCGGCATTGTGGTTCGACAATCTGTTCACTGCGAGTCTGGTCTCGTTTCCCGATCTTTTGTATTGTCAAAAAAAATTGTAGTCATTTGAAGAAAATTTAAAAAAAATATTTGCATTAAGATTTAAAATTAGACTGTTCAGGTTTTTTACATTTAATTTTATGTTAATTTTGGTTAATAGAGTTTAAGAACTCTGTTTATGAACAGAGTTTAAGAACTATGAACAGAGTTTAAGAACTCTGTTCATGAACAGAGTGCTTAAACTCTGTTTATGAACAGAGTTTAAGACCGCTGTTCATGAACAGAGTGCTTAAACTCTGTTTATGAACAGAGGTTAAAAACTCTGTTAATGAAAATGTAAGAAATATATGTTTTATATAATAAGATATAAAAATGATGAAAAGTTTTATCCTTAAACAGAGTTCTTGAACTCTGTTCTTGAGCAGAGTTTACAGATTCACTTAAAAAGTCAGATTGTTGTAAGGCCTTTTAGTTTGTAGAATTAACATGTACAACTTCAATATGTTATGAGTCAACAGTTGTGTAATTTTTTTTTTTTTATAAATAAAGTACGATTCTTATAAGAAGTGGATATATATATATATTTCGTATGATGTTTTTTTATTGAGATATATAATGGAATCATATGTGATGGTTGAAAATTTTGTAAGTTGACTATACTACTACAATTAACTGCATTATATTTTATATTTTCTATCTGATTATGAGATGATTATTAATTTTGTCTTTATGTTGCAATAGTAGTGATGCTAGAGTTAGGAGAGGGACTTACAAAAAAAAAAATGATTTATACTACTTTAGGCACCCCTACATTTGGTATGCAGTTCTTTATGAGATATGTCTTTAAGTGTGTAGAATTAACATGTACAACTTCAATATGGTATGAGTTGACATTTGTGTAAGTTTTTTTTTCATATAAATAAAGTACGAATCTTATGATAAGTCTATATATATATATATTTCGTGAGATGTTTGTTAATTGAGATATATAATTTAATCATATTGGATAGATGAAAAATTTGTAAGATTACTATACTACTACAATTAACTGCATTATAAATTATATATGATTATGAAATGATTATTAAATTTGTCTTTATGTTGCAATAGTAGTGATGGTAGGAATTTTATTTAATTAATTATGGTAGAGTTAGGAGAGGGACTTACAAAAAAATTCACTTATACTGCTTTAGACACCCCTACATTTGGTATGTAGTTCTTTATTAGATATATCTTTAAGTCTGTAGAATTAATATGTACAACTTCAATATGTTGTGTAAATTTAGAAATCATATCAAATGGAAAGAGTGGAGTCTTCGAAGTGAAAGCGTAGGAGGTCATCACATTCATCGGGAATTGGTGTTCCAATCGGTACTCCAAGGTTGTCAAATTCACCTCGGGGTTCAAGTTTATTGTATGGGTCACAGTCATCTGATCACCATCAAGTTGATAGGGGTACAAATGATTCCCCTCTATATTCTGTGGGAGAGCGTCGATCTCAACCTTCTATTGGTATGAACATTAATGTTTCAATACATGTATAATTTGTATTTTTGTATGTTTCGAATTGTTGGACAAGGTTAACACTTGACTAAGGCTATATTTGAAGTAGAGCGAGGTTCGAAATATGTGCCTAATTCGACAAAGCGGGAGGAAGATCAAGATAGGATTGGAGATGATGGGATAGGTGCAGGGGCAGAGCAGGGTCGCGAAGATCCTCCTAGCGCTAGGACGACATATGTTCCACTAGTTGAGGGTTGTACACCCATATCAACTTATCCATCTGATTTACCTGATGAGCTTCCATGGGAAGGTGTTGTGCAACAAACTATTCTTGAAAGTTGTAGATCCTACTATGACAGGTTGAACAATGATCTTTGTTCTTTGGATCTCCCTCCAGAGAGCAAACAAAGTCTAGAGATTGTTTTGGGGTCATTGCAAAAATTCATTGATGCATATGAGGAACTCAGACCAACTACGAATGGTTTTGTTCATTTGATGGAGAGGCGAAGGGACCAAGTTATGGGTCCAGACAAGTGGGAGGTTGTGAAGGAGAGAGTCACCAAAGAACAAGCCAATTCAATGTTTAATTTCAAAGAAGGCCTTAAGTGAAAAATGTTGAAAGTGCAATATTTCAAGCATCCTCAAATTGCACATCTAATATATGATCGGTTCCTTGCACCTTATGGTCGATTGCCATGGAACGATGAGGTTCCTAATTATTTTGCTAGATTTTTCTATGCGGAGTTTTTTTTAGGTATGAAGCCAAACTATACTGATGTTCCTTCTGAATTTTATGGAGTTGGAAAGGGACGAATATATAATCGAAAAGGTGCTCTTAGAGACCCTACGACTCTTCGACCTCCACCCGAGATACCTCGTCCACCTAGGGTTGTGGCTTTAAGATCGGAGATGGAGCCCACATCCCAACTTGGGACAACTGCAAGGGAATCGGTAGGTGATGGTTTAGCGTCAGCTCTTGTTGGAGTAGAAGTGGGATTGGGTCGAGAGAGGGCTCGTGCTACTATTCGTCAAAAGTTTGTTTACAAGACGAATGATGAGGTAGATGGATTGAGCATCGATGATCTGAGGGCTTATGCTAAGTCTTGTCGCGATATAGCTTCAGATGTGTTATCCAATGACACATCGAGTATGGGAGAGGTTTGTTGATTATGTTATGACAATCTATTTGATTTTTTATTATTCATTTTGAATTGAATTTTTTGTTACATAGTAATAAGTATATTAAGCAAATGTATTTTGTTTGCAGTTTTCTAGAATGTTGAATGCACATAATTTTCGAGTCTCCACTAGTCAAAATGAAGAGCATCCTAGTCAAAATGATGAGTGTTTTGGAGAGGTATATTGATTATAATATTTATGATTGAAATTGATATATATATATTTTTTTTAATTTTAATAAATATCAATCTTATTGTTAATTTGACTTATCCATGCAGGTTTCTTTAGAATCGAACTTTTTAGATGATTTACCATCTCTTGTGAGCTAATGATTTTAATTTTCTTGTTTTAGTTTTAAATTAATTGCTTAATTTATTTTTTGTTTCTACTATGTTTAATTCATTAACAAAATTTAAATTTTAGGGGAGAGACCATATGGAAATTGGGGGTGAAGATGTAGGTTCTCTGATGAATGCAGATATTGGCATCGAGATAATTTTGTTGTACTTGAAATGATCTTTGATATAAGTTTAATATTTGATATTTTTTGGATTTATTTGAAAATTGTTTGCATGCTTTAGGATTCATAAATTACTTTTGTACATGTTGCAGCTTGACTCTCTTAGATCCTTTGGAGCCAAAGGGAAGGCTCTGGTGGAAGAAAGTGGTGGACATGCATTCAAAGAATTTGATGTACGACTTTTTTAATAATTGAATTTTTTTTTTATGTATAAAGTTTAATATTTTAATATCTTGAATTTAGTTTAAAATTGTTTAAATAATTTATGATATTTGTAATTTGTTTTTATGTGTGTTGTAGGTCGAGTTGAGTCCCAGGGAAGGTCCTAGTGGAAGATAGTGGAAAGATATTGGTCCAGATGGATAGTGGTTCAAACTTTTTTGTTTTTGTTGATATATATATATTGTAGTTGTTTTGGACATGAAGGGTATTTATTTTTTGATTATACATATATGTACATTGAACTCACATGTTCATGAACTTTTTTTTGGATTATATATGAGTACATGTTAATTATTTCTCATTTGGTAAAATGTTTAGAATATGTTTTGCATGAATGTTTAAAATGTTTTGATAATGTTTAGAATATGTTTTGCAAGAATGTTTAAAATGTTTTGACAAGTGCAATCTAAAGTTAGGAAATGTTGAATGTTGAGAATGAATGTTATGGAAGAATGAATGTTGGGAAAGAATGAATGGGAGGTGTTAGGAATGTTTAAAATGTTAATCTAAAGTTAAGAAATGTTCAATGTCGAGAATGAATGTTATGGTAAGAATCAATGTTGGGAAAAAATGAATGGGAGGTGTCAAAAATGTTTAAAATGTTAAGAGTGAATGGAACATTTAATAGGTGCAATTTAAAGTTAGGAAATGTTGAATGTTGAGAATGAATGTTATGGGAGAATGAATGTTGGGAAAGAATGAATGGGAGGTGTTAGGAATGTTTAAAATGTTAATCTAAAGTTAGGAAATGTTCAATGTTGAGAATGAATGGTTATGGTAAGAATCAATGTTGGGAAAAAATGAATGGGAGGTGTCAAAAATGTTTAAAATGTTAAGAGTGAATGGAACATTTGATAGGTGCAATTTAAAGTTAGGAAATGTTGAATTTGTAAAAAAATTTCAATTTTGTTATATGTTGAGAATAAATGTTATTAAGATGTTAAGAATGAATGTTTGGAACATTTGATAGGTGCAATTTAAAGTTAAGAAATGTTGAATTTGTAAAAAAATTTCAATTTGTTATGTTGAGAATAAATGTTATTAAAATGTTAAGAATGGATGTTTGGAACATTTCATAGGTGCAATTTAAAGTTTGGAAATGTTGAATTTGTAAAAAAATTTCAATTTGTTATGTTGAGAAATGTTATGGAAAGAATGAATGTTGAGAAAGTGTTGAATAATAAGAATGAAGGTTTAAAATGTTAAGAAATGAGATGTTAAAATGTAAAGAAATTAAATGATAGGAACTTTTGATAGAAATATGAAGTTTTAATAGGTTCAATATTCTAATGTTTTGAATGAAAATCTATGTATTGTTTGATAAAAGTTTCAATCTTTTGGTTGTTTGATTCATATGTAAATTTTAAATTTTAACTAATGTTTTTCATATGTTCAAATTGTTTGATATGATACATTGTATATGTAAATTTCAAATTTTAACTAATATTTTTCATATGTTCATTGTTCAGGTACTTTATAGTTCGTGAATTTCTAAATGTTGAAATCATGGCAAATGGGAATAATGATTTTTTGTTTTTTAATCACAAGTGAGGATTTTCAGATTGTGAAGCTTATGCTAAGTTAGAGCAATGAATTTTAGACAACAATTCGATGAGTTTTTATCGACTTGTTGTAAATAATCATTGCTCTAATTTAACATAAGCTTCACAATCCAGGAATTCTTGTTTGTGATTAAAAATCAAATGATTGTTATCTTCATTTGCCATGATTTCAGTTATGTGAACTTACATGTGAGAGATATATTATCTTTGTGCAACAATCATTTATTTAAAAACTATATAGATTAACAACTTGTTTTAAAAAACTCATTCAGATCATATTTATGGTGAAGTATATTAAAGAAACATGTTCAATGGATTAAAAGAATACAAAATTTAGTAGGTTTTTTGGTGATTTCTCATTGGTATCAATCAATCAAAAGTAAAAATTCGGGGCGGAGTGTGGGGATAGCCACATCCGTTATCTCATCCCTTAAGTGGTCTAATAGACATATGGGGACCCGAATAAAGTACTTTTGAATTCCCAAATAATTTTTGAATTCATTTTTAAGCATGTTAAAATACAACCATTTAAATTCTTATGTTAGTTGTCATTCAAGATAATATTCATAAAAATTAAATGAAAAAATATACTCTGCACAACAGTTGTGACACATGGACAAAAAATATATTGTACACAACAATTGACATGGACAAAAATATAGATCAATTCATTTTTGATATATAGTTAAAAACATCGCAATGGAATGCCATCCTCAATTATCCATTCATGGTCACATATGGATAGTTTCCATTTTTTGGTTTTTAACTGTTTTTTTGATGGAACTTGTACGAACCTTATTTGAGATGCACATACTAAATGACTATACTGACAACTTATAACATCGGGCTCATAATCTTGAAAGTAGACATAATTTTTAGTCATATGCGTCTGCTGAAAAAGATAGCCTTTTAAAATGATGGATCCTCTTTCGTATGTAAATCCGTTGTCATTGTAGTCCTCCAATAACTTCATTTTTTCCTTCAGTGCATCGCATCAAATAATATTTGACATTTTCGTTGTTGTCTAAAGGTGCAATCACAGCGAAAACATCTCCTGCGCAAATTATAATTGGTGTTAGCGTTTTTAAATGAATTAAATTGACTATACTTATGGTGATGGACTAGAATGAAAAATTAACTTAAAAGTCAAGTAAGTTTATTACCTTCTCTAATAAGATCTGAAATTCTATTGCCATCAGATGATATTGATATTTCTTCTGATTTTAACTCTTCTACACTTGCCAGTGGCATTTTTCCTTTTGGATTAATCTATGTGTGTTTCCAAGCTTTTACGTAGTTGTTTGTTATGTTTTCACAAACTTCTGTAGATTCAACATTTTAAATACAAATATGACAAAAGCATGATTGCTTTCTACTGTCAAATGCAAACACGTTTTGAAATGATTTTGTTTGAATAGAGTGAAGATCTCTAGTCCCATGTATGGTGCTAGCGTCATATGGTATTGATCTATTTATATCTTGGACCCCAACAAGCCAAAAAAACCTACGCAATAAATGATGAATCACTTTCAAAGAACAACTTTTAATGTTAGTGTACATGTACTTAAATGTTAGTGTACATTTTTTTAAATTTCAAGAAATAATATAAATTAAAAAAATAGTGTACATACCTACGCACAT
Source organism: Larix kaempferi (assembly GCA_027924585.1). Classification (NCBI taxonomy): domain Eukaryota; kingdom Viridiplantae; phylum Streptophyta; class Pinopsida; order Pinales; family Pinaceae; genus Larix; species Larix kaempferi. The sequence goes on along the minus strand of BSBM01002073.1, from coordinate 364,762 downwards.
CTTTTGATTGTTGATTATAATCATGGCTTATATTTAATTGACACCATTGGACAACCTCTGCAACTGAATGAAACCGTGCAGAAGAATAGTTCATTTGCCATCTTCGAAGTGCTCTTTTTACGCATGCTCCTGCACCATCATGTTCACCTTTTCCATTCCCAGTTTCAAAGAAATTCCAGCGATGTTTAATGTTCAATGCTTTATGAAGTCGACATAACCAAAAAAATGATCGTGAAGATTTAAATTGACCCGCACATCCATCAGACCATATCCAATGCTCATTGAATTTAACTTCGCATTTTTTCAGTGAGTCATAGAAAATATTTTCTATACAATGTTGAACAAAATGTGTATCGTGTGTACGATCATCGCTGATATAGAAGTGATATTCTTTAATCACATCTCGATCGTCACATGTGCTTTCAATGCTATCAACATCTTGTTGAGAATGTCTATATACAACATGGACAAATATCGAAACTTGGTCAGAGTGATAGTATTCACTCTGTATCTCTTTTTGTGCAGCAAATGTATAGTTTTCAGCAAAATCAACCATAGAAAAAATTGTTCCGGGTGGAAAAATTTCACGAGACTGTTTGAATTGAAGATCTTGCCATCGTGCTCTATGTGAATGCTGGGTGTATTTATAAAATTTTCTTTCAAATTTTTTGAGAAAATATGTTACGCATATCTTGTCTTCTAGCAAATCAATTCTTTTGGAATGTGAATCACTAGAACTTGTACTATAATTAATGTATTTGTATCTCCTCCAATCAACATTTACATTTGAAAACGATTGATCATTATCAATAGGATATTTATTGTGGAATAGCACCAGATTTCCACAATGATGACAATGTTTTTCATTGACACATTTCTTCGAATAAAATACTTCATCGTGATTTCTCTCACATAAAATTTGAGATATGAATTCACGTATTGTGGGCGGAGGTGGTGAATTTGTCCAAAACATTTTACCAAATTCAAGAAACGTGTCATAATATGACTGAAATTGCACATGATAACGGCAACAACATGTATCACGTATAATAATAGGTCTAACATACCATGGTTTTTGTTGCACAAATGTAGTAATTGATATATTAATTCCACGATGATCTTCCTTGATTTTATTGAACAATTGTACTTGTGTCATGTCCATTATATGTTTTGGTTGGCTTTCATATATATTTCGTGATATTCTTTTGCTTATCACATCTCTTGAATTTGGTGAAACTCGAGCATGTTCCAACCAATATTTTCGTACAATATCTTTAACACCTGCTCCCAATCTATCTTTGTAAGGTTGTCTACAAATAATTGCCCAGCAAGCAAGTTCATTATTTTCATCTATTTGCATTCTGAATTTGTTATGTTTGTATAATGTCTTTCTTGATGTTCTAACTGCTTTTGCTAGTTCTGTTGTCAAACGTTTTTGTTTAGTACTAGCTGAAAGAATTGCTGTATGAATTGCTTTATGTGCAGCACTAATATCTTTCTTCCTGGATTTTCCAAAATTTTTTATTGCATCACCTATATTTTTCATCACATTTTGTTTCAATTTCGACTCTTTTGTCGCTTTGTGAATACCCAATAATGATGTAGCACCTTATAACTTCTTGGACACTAATAAACATCTCAAAATTTGTGTTTGTCCTGCTATTGAGTAATCCTTGAGAACTTCATCATAAAATTTTGTAGCACGATATCGTGCAACATGTATTGGTAGTTTTTCTCCATATTTGTCGCAATCAATGTCTTCTAACATTTCATCATCAATGGTAAAAGTACCTATACATCAAGTTAAATTTAATTTAACATATATCCAAAAATAAAATTCATTATAAAAAAATGAATTTGGAAAATATATGATATATACATACCAGGTCCAATTTCTGGATCTTGAACTTGATCTTCAATATTGACTTCATCGACATTAGCATGTAAATCACTATTTACATCTTCTATAATGGTCTTTTCAACTTCAATTTGTTCTTCTTGTACTCTATTTTCAATTTCCATCTCTTCAACATTATCATGTAAATCTGTATTTATATCTTCAATAGTTCTCTCTTCCGTTTCGGCAACCTTTTGTTTTTTGGCAATATATCTGAGTTTTTGTTTCTCTCTATTACCATCATCATCACGTTTACGATCACCATTTTTTTTACGTTTTCTCTTATTGCCCATGATTGTTTAATCTATAGATGATAAATTAAAGAATCATTACTTTATAGTAAAAATAAATAAATTAAGATTTAAAAACATTTAGGGAATTTATAAAAACATGAATTGAAATTTACTTCACCTTATAAAAATTTTGTAAGAGTCTTTTGAAGAAGATCTCTTTGGAATTAACTTTCCTTTGAAAAAACTCTTTGAACAAAAATCTTCTTTGAAAAAAACCTTCTTGGAAAGAAATAAAAAACTCCTTGACAATAAATTACCTACCCATTGAAAAATAATAAGAACACCTTGTAAATAAATCTTTTTTGTAAAAATCATTGGAAAAAAACCTCTTTGAAAAAATATCTACGAAAAAAGCCACTAAGAAAAAGTACTTTAAAAAAAAACTTATTTGTAAACATATCTTGGAAAAAACCATTGTAAATAAATAACTTATTTGCAAAAATACTTTGAGTAACTAACTCTTTGAAAAAACTCATTTCAAAGAAATAAGAAGGGCAAAACTACCTTGGAAAAAAACCCTTTGCAAAATACCTTAGCAACACAACTATTTGAAAAAACCCCTTTCAAATAAATAAGAAGTGCAAAACTACTTTGGGAAAAAACCCTTTGGAAAATACCTTAGCAAAACAACTATTTGAAAAAACCCCTTTCAAATAAATAAGAAGTGCAAAACTACTTTGAAAAAAAACCATTTGTAAATTACCTTACCAAAACAACTCTTTGAAGAAATAAGAAAGAAAAATACTTTTTTTTTGCAAAAATACTTTGGAATACACACTTTTTAAATACAATCCTTGCAAAGAACCTCCTTGCAAACATGTCTAAGAAAAGAAATATTTTGAAAAAACTTCTTGCAAATATGCCTTAGAAAAAAAACTCCTTCAATGTGCTTTTTGGAAAGAAAAAAAAAAAGAAATATACTTTGTAAAAACCTCATTTTGCAAAAAATGTCTTCTTTGCAAATATGCAATAAGAAAAAAAATATTTTGAAAAAACTCTTTGCAAATATGCCTTAGATAAAAAACTCCTTCAATGTGCCTTTTGGAAGAAAAAAAAAGGAAACATACCTTGTAAAAACCTCATTTTGCAAAAAACGTCTCCTTTGAAAACCCTTTCAAATTTAGTTTGACAAAAAATATGCGAAGTTAAAACATGCGAAAATAATGAATCAATTTTAGGTTTATTTATATGAGTATAGAAAACATAATTATTTTTTTTTTTCCGGCCGACGAGTTTTTTTTTTCGTTTCATTATTCAGCCAAATAACCTTTGCTGTAATTAACAGTGCCGTTACGGAAAAAAAGGTTATTCGGCCGAATAATTGTTCGGCCGAATACTTATTCGGCCGAATATTCTCTGAAACATGAAAGATTCACATTTCTGCAGAATTTTCAGGTTTCTCCATTTTCAGAAGGGAAAAACCACCTCTTACACAACAAAACGAATGTCGGACTTGATACCAGTAGGTTCATCATTGAATCTACTTTACGTGGGTATAAATTTTGTTATATATAGATAAGAACTGATATTTTTTAAGTTTTATTTTCGTAACATGTGTCGAGTTAGGATTCAACTCTTTAAAACAACGATGAAAAGAAAAATCCATAACTTTAAAAATACAGCACCAAAAAAATTGAAAAAAATGTGGGACTCTTAATTGGCATGTCTACTTCAAAAGGGTGTTCGTAGATTTTTTACTTTTATAGCGGATTGAGAGAAAAGTGACACAACAAAAGAGATGTTGAAAATCGACTGAGTTTCCCCATTGATCGACTTTCAAAAAATATAATAATTAGTATATAGATCCATTGGTTACAAACTTATAGTCATGCACTGGTACATTGTGTGTAGATTGTAGTAGCATTTTCTGTTTTTGCAAAAAACAAGTCTAACAACGATTTTAGTGGCGCAACAAATCATAACTATTTTGTAGTCTTTTCATTTTATAAGAACACACTGTCAAACATTTGCAAAATCGACATATCAAATCCTAATAAAAAAAATTGAAACAAATATGAATAGAAAGTTAACATAATTCTATAAAAGTTTTCTTTTTACTGCAAAATGAAATTTTAAACAAAAATATCACTTTTGTTCGCCCGAAGTTGAAAAACATGAAAAAACCAGAATTATTTTCTCACGAGACCGCCCAAAATAGACACCCATCTTCATTTTTTCACTCTTGAAGTTTGACAGCTTTTACCTTTACAAAGCCCTTGTATACCTTCTCCAAGGTTTCCCAAGCATCATGGGACATTCTACATTCTGCACTCTTTGGAAAAATTGAAATATCAACTCTTGTTTGAAGAATAAACAGAGCCTTATCATCCTTTTTCCTATTCTCCTTCAATTTGGTCTTCTGATCAACTGATAATGCATTATAAGTAGCTTGATCAGTTGGCTCTATGTACCGTGCAGAAACAAGCATCCATAAATCTTGTGAGATGAGAAAACTTCCCATCTTCACACTCCAATACTCATAATTTTCCCCACAGAAAAGAGGAATTTGGTACTGGGCTGAACTGTTAGTTTGGGCCATTGTCTACTTTTTCTGGCTGCAAACAACCACAAACTAATGCTCTGATAACAAATGAAGAATCTAAAAAAATGGATTTAAGTGCTCACTGAGGAGTCACGCCCAGAAAATACAGATTCAAAAATAAACTCTGTTTGAAAAGCTGATCAATGATTATCAGCTATAGCTTATGAGAAAACAAAAGTAAAACTCATATATCAAATTCAGGAAATTAGTGTCATAACATTTATTCCAAAACAATAAACTAGGGTACAAAGTACCTCTATTACAAAACAGTAAAAATAGAGTATGCTCTATTTTCACACACAAAAAATTTCAGACTAGTCTCTGTTACATTTCACAAGTAACGAAACTTTATCGCTACAAAACTCACTAAAAAACCTTATGATAAACAAGAATTACATTCTCTATAAATAGAGTTTGATGGGCTTCAATTCAACGAATGCAAATGAAATGTGGAGATTTAAGAGGAGAAACGTGGCAATTTCAGAACAACAAATGGCAGAGACGGTTATTCGAAGAAGAGGCTCCTCCAGTTGTCACAGGCATGCCGAAAACTGAGGCATTAGTTCCTTCACTATGAATTGGCTTCTCGGAAAAGCTATGTAACATTAATTGTACCAACTAATATTCACGTGATCTCACCGCTTAAGGAAAATGATGTGGCAGTTGGAATTAATATCCAACACTCCCTACTCTCAATACAATAATGAGAAATGGCATTTTTCCAAAAAAGATAGTTACTTTTCTAATGGTGACATGGTTTTGTATGAAACAAAATTGTTACCTTGCTTACTGGTTTTGTATGAAACAAAATTGTTACCTTGCTTACATGTGAAGTACGTGGCCAGGTTTAGAGTTGCTGGGACTTGTTCTTGTAAAGGCCAGCACGTTATTGTTTTTTATAACTGAATGAGTTTTATAAAACTTCAATTATACTTAAAAAAAGTCTACCAACTTCTACAATTCTACAGATATATAAATTAAAAAAATATTATTTTTATTTACTTTTGTCTTGTTTGAACTTTAAAATATAATAAACATCCTTCCTTATTCTTTCCATAATTTTTAATGCCTAGCCGATTTTAAAAAATACATGTATGGTCAATTAATACAAATTCAAATCTACAATCTAAAAACTAAATCTTTAATCTAAAAAATAAAAACGTTTGATAATGGTATGCTTGACCTCGTAATGGCCATGGAGACTTTCCTACTTTTGATTAAAAATATATATAAATTGATTTTTTTTTTGAAAAATTGTGAGATCATGGTGACCAGAATCGACCAACAGACTAGACAAGATTTCACGGATATAGAAATAAATGGTGAAAACGCACAGAAAGTAAACAGCATTTAGTATTGCAACTATGAAAACGCATAGAAAAGTAAACAGCGTTTGCTGTTTCTTTGTCTGTTTGGTTATGCCCCATGCAGACAGATAAAGCAGGCTCTTATTCTACAATTGGCTAAAACAGAATTCCTTCTATACTGAGCTCTAAGATTGGTTATATATGTGTTAGTCTTGAGCTTGTTCTCCTGCACTGTACTGTTTCAATTCCAAAGGAACTGATCTGTATTTCATAGCTAAAAAAACCATGGAAGGGCAATTTAGATTTTGCATTTCCACGGGACCGACGCTGTTCATAGCTATCTTATTGCTTTCTGTGTCAACCAATTTGCATGTAAATGGAAGAAAAGTAGCTGAGAAAAAGAATTTAGGATTCAGAGCAGATCTGGTGCATGTTGATTCATTGATGTCCCCATTTAGTCCAGGGAATATCAGTTTGACTGAGCGCCTGCAGAGGGCCATCTATCGAAGCATGCAAAGGGTAAACAGTGACATTGGTGCAGCTGTAATGACAGGGACCGGAGAATTCCTCATGAATCTTGCAATAGGTACGCCAGCTTTATCCTATTTTGCTATTCTTGACACTGGAAGCGACCTAACATGGACGCAATGTTTGCCCTGCATTGATTGCTATCCACAGCCGAGTCCAATCTTTGATCCTTCCCAATCGTCCACTTACAGAAAGCTTCCATGCCAAAGCCCGCTTTGCAGCTCAGACTTTGATTGCACAAATGCAACCTGTGGATACGACTACAACTATGCCGATTTCTCATCCACAGAGGGGACTCTCTCAACGGAGACCTTCACATTTGCTTCCAAATCTGGAACGAAGCAATCAATCCCCCTTATTGCCTTTGGATGCAGTATGAGCAGTCAAGGCAACAGCTTCGGCCAAGGAGCTGGGATTGTGGGCCTCGGGCGAGGTCCCCTGTCGTTAATTTCACAGCTTGCTTCTGCATCATTACCCAATAGGTTTTCTTACTGTCTATTGCCAATTAAAGATTCTCAGTCAAAAAAGAGCTCTCTGTTGTTTGGAGAGGATGCCAAATTGAGCAGCAATGCCACGAGATCGACTCCCATTATAAAAAGCGTCGACAATCCGACCTTCTACTATCTTGATTTGGAAGGCATCAGCGTGGGTGATAATTTGCTGAATATTCCCAACGGTACTTTCCACATTAAAGATGATGGAACCGGGGGCTTGATTATAGACTCTGGAACGACTGTAACATTTCTCGATGGAGGTGCTTATGCTTTGCTGAGGCAAGAGTTGGTTTCAGTAATTAAGCTTCCCACAGTCAGTGGCGAACTAGACCTCTGCTATAAGCTGCCATGTAATGGATCTCAGCCAAAATTTCCCACCATTACTTTTCATTTCAGAGGAGCGGATTACCCTTTGCCCAAAGCGAACTACATGATTCAGGACAAGAACGGATTTCTGTGCCTTGGAATGTTGCCAAACTCTGGCATGTCTGTTTTTGGGAATGTCCAGCAGCAGAACTACCATATACTCTTCGACATGGAAAACGACCTGCTCTCCTTCGAACGTGCAGTTTGCGATCTTATATAAAGAATAAGCATGAATTCTTAGCTGTATGACTTTCATTGTTCATCTTACGAGCTAATATAATATATAGTGTTTCTTACTGTTTCAATCAATTCCATTCAATGATCTCAACCTGCTTCTAAATCCTAGTGCATATTTTTTTGGGGATGATTTTAAGAATAAATTACTATGTAAAACATATATTTATATTTTAGTATGCTTGCTCAGGTTTTAAATTGAATTGCATTGTTAGGTTTTTAAATATATCGGTATAAATCCATTTTAAAGGAATTTATTAAGTTATAGGGATTAAATTTCTCAAGTGTAAACTCAAGTGTAAACTCTTTTTTAGAGTGTAAATGTTAAATATAATTTTATATATGTTTGTTTTAAATAACCAACATATTTTTTTTAATAATATTTTATTACTTTTTAAAAAGAACACCTATAAACTAGAAAAAGAATGTGCCTCCACCCAAAATGTTTAAGTAGAATAAAATTAAAATTTATAATAAATATTTCTATTAATAATAACAATAATTTATATTATTAAGATAAATGAAATAACTTTCCCTGGATAGGGTTATAGATGGAAGATCGTAGATGAGTTATGTTGGCGGAAGATTTCGTGGAGCACGAGCATTTAATTTTGGGCTCTTTTGTGCATCAGCTGATACTATCCAGTTTTCATGGTTATTATAGGATGATATTAAATTAATTTTCATAATAAAATATTGATTTTCAAATTCAATTGGTTTTATAGAAATAAAAAAATATTGTAATATAATTTTGAATTTTTTATTGGCTTTTTAAATTTTTGTAATTAAAAATTGATTTAAGTTTTGAGATATATTTCTTTTCTATTTTTAATATATTCCTTAAAATTTTATATTAAACATAAATTATTTTAAAGTTTTTTTCATAATTATTTGTTATATATCTTTAAAGATTTTAAATTATGTAATTCTACTTTTTTTTCATACATATTTCATAACATTTTTTTTACCAATTTTGAATTTTGTATTTCACCCTGAGGCCTCTCACAAGTATAACGTATAGTGTTCTAGTGACCGTTACATTGATGCTTATTTATTACTTTTTCATACATGTTTGTGAACATTTTTTAACAAATTTTGTATCACATTGAAGCTTCTCAAAAGTATTGTGCTAGTGACCATTAAGTTATACTTATTTATAAGGGTTATATAACTTATTCATCAAAATACTAATCTAATGAGTACATGTATTAGGGGTTTTTATTTTTTTTCAAGAAAACTAGAAAATGGATAAGATGTATTTATTAGTATTTAATAAATGAGTGCAAAGTTTATTAATGAAACTTAACATCGTAAATGTAATGGAAGTATGAAAGAAATGCACCACTATGAAAGAAGAGGAAGAGTTAAGCTAGTCATGTAAATGACACGAAATGAAATAGTATAAATATATATCTATATCGAGCATGTGATTTAGATTTTGAGGGTTAAGAACTAGAAGGCTTGAATGCTAACATAAAAGGAGAGAATACATGAAAAATCTGGCATATAATTGCTAAAAGGAAATTGATGAAAACATGTGAATGGAATACACCAAAAATGTGCGTGTGAGAGAGAGAGTAATGATTCTATTAAGATAAACCATTACATGCAATGAACCCAATTTTATGTTTTTTTTTTTCTAGATCATAACTCTCTTTTCTTCTAGATCATAACTCTCTCCCAACTGTCTTTCTATAAGTTGTCTTGTTGACCATGTTAACTATGATTAATTGACTCCATAAATTACATGTCCATCATGTCCCTGTTTACATTTTATAAAAATATTACTCTATGTCGTTTACATATGAACTTAGACTATAATCCCCCTTCAAATTTGGATCAATCCCCCCCCTTATAAAATGATGGTCATCGTCATTTCACCCATGCTAAAATAAAAGTGGACCATGTTATGCTTACAAGTCGTCACATGTCAATGAAAGAAGGGCTTTGTTTGGTTTAGTCATAACCTTGGGTTTCTGGATGACCCATAATCGTGCTGGAAATGACTCCCAAATTATAACGTGTGGGGTACTTTTCTTAACCACTAAATTATATGGGTAGAAAACAAAAAATAGAAATTATAATAAGATTTAATGAACCCAAAGATTAACAATTATATGGAAAATTCATGATTTTTGGGGCAATTGATGTCTGGCTACAATTTTTTTCATAAATTCTGCTATAGGAAATGAAATCGAATTTCGTCGAATACCCATTTAAGATTATTGAAGAGATATTTCCATCAGCATATAGATCTTTCTTTGTAGTAGTCAGAAGAGTGATAAAATGCATTTTTGAACTCAAGGTGCATGCAACCTTACTATGTCAAATACTTGTGAAGATTCAAATCAGGTTATGTCTCAAACCAAAAGACAAATGAAAATCTGCAAAAAAAAAAGTTTGAGATGGTAGAAAAACATTCAATGACCTATGTTACACCCTCTAAAATGCCTGGTAGAGGTTGAAACATTCATTTAAAGTTTACAAAAGAGGTTCATTTTCCATTCCATTCATTATTGTGCTTCTATTGTAGCCATACACTCTTTAAGTAAGTTGAGAAATTCCTAGAATGAGGTTGCACAAGCTTTAATATGTTGCATGCATATTTTTTAGGCCATGCCATGGCCATGTGAAGCTACAATAATGCTAGATGTGAGAGCATGGAGTGAAAAGGTCCAGAAAGAATGCTAAGGGTTTATGGAGTAACATGGGTTTTTCTAGAGGTATTGGATGCTTTGTGGGAAACATAAAAGCCTACAAAATTTCTAAAAACATTGCAAACCAATGGATGTGGTTAAATCCATGTATGATGCTCCTATATTGGTGAATGAATATCTGAGGGTAGAAAAATCATCTAATGCCTATGGAGAATTTGTGATACTTACAATATATGGCCCAACAAATGGATTTCAAACTACCAAAAGAAGGTTAGAGATCGTTGCAAATATTTGAACCTGAAATATTATTTTTTGGCTCAATTATGGGCAGACCCAGGTTCATTAATAACAGACCAACAAATCCCAAGATACTAGGCCTCACCATCACCTGAGAGCAAGCAGGGTCTCACTCGAACTACCTATAGGTACTACATGAACCACATTTTTGTTGAAATGAAGGGGAGGGAGCTCTATCATATCACCAAACCCATCAAAAGAACCTCAACACAAAATAGTTAAACAAGGAAATAACACTATACGTATATCAACTACGCAATAGCTTTCTAATTGAATTCACTCACAGTTTATTGTCATTAAGCAAAGTATTATCATTTAGCTATATCACATAAGTCAAACATAAGAAACACATAAATAAGAATTCAAATACACCATAGATTTTTACGTGGAAACCCAAAGGAGAGAGAACCGCATAAATGCTTTGTTTATTCATCGATCCCAATACATAAAGCATTTTGGTTTATTCAGATCTTCACTCACAAATTCCAAATTGAATCCCTTACAAAAATCTTTCAGTTACAGAAAAATTAACAACATTACATGGGAGAGATCCTCATCTTCTTATTTCATCAATTTCTCACCTCTTGCTCTTATCAACATCACACCATCATTTTGTTAACAACATATTCTACCCAACCCATTACATAGATATAGCCATTGGAATAACCCCTGCGGACCAATAAGTGGACCCAAAATACTAACTTCCTCTTAAGCACTTCCGTGGTTGACATGATCAACCACTACTCTTTCCGTCTTTCATGGCGCCATGTTAGGGTATGTCCTTCTTTTGCGTGCGGGCTCTCTTTGACCACTTCGCTGCACTACCCCTTGTCACACCAAAAAAAAAAAATTATTCAAAATACCTTAGGGCCAACAAGCCCCCAAGACTCACCTATTTCTTCTCTTGAGCAACTCAAGCTTGCTCCTGGGGTGTCTTCCATGTCACCAAAAACTCAACATATATCTCCTTTGATGCTTTGATTGTCCCTTCTACTTTATCTACATGTTCTTGCAATGCCTCTACCAGTTCCCAACTATACCTACCTTTACTCATTCCTTAGTCATCTGTGTAGCTTTCCTAATATTTACGACCACATTAGTATGAGCAACATCAACCACATAAAATCTATCAAAAAATGTGTAATTACCTATGGTGAGTTGTAGCTTTGGAATCCATGTTTTGCACTCCATAGTATTGTGACCTGAAATAATGACTGTGAAGCCATCGAATGGTTCAGCAGGTAGCTTTCTCCTCTCCACCATGGTTGCATCAATAAATTTATGTGTGGCTCCTCCATATACCAATATTGAAACCCTTTTTCCTTGTACCACTCCCTGACATCGAATAATGTGGAAACGAGGCACTCCTGAATGCACTTACAGTCTCCCTTTGTGAGGTAATGGATGATATTCTTCTTGTTTCCCTTCTTCTGTTGTGTCACATCCATCTTGTTGGGCTTAAATATGTCCTCCTTCATACCCCCTTCATACTCATCATCATCAGAAAATAATTCAATGAATTGTGCTTTCCCCTTAGCACATTTATGTCCTGGTACCCATGGTTGGAAGCATACATGTAACATAGTTTATTTCTTATGATTTCTTCCCTGCTTGGTCCCTCTTTCTTATCCTTTCCAATTGCATCTTCTTGCCATGGATTCTTTTCAAATGTTAACTGGTAATGAAGGTTGGGCTTGGGAGGATACCTTGTCTTGGGTAGCACTTTTTGCAGATCTATTGCCAACTTCATGGCATCTTTCAATGAAGTAGGTTTGTGGGCCTTAACTAAACCCTTCAAAGGCTCAACCAAACCTTCAGTAAAGAGAAATAATAATATGAACATAGATATATCAGCCACCTTAACTGATAATTTTTTAAATTCTAACATGTTCTCATCCGGTGTTCCACTTTGCTTCAATTGTGCTAGTTTTTTGGAAGGCGTTTATGGGTATTTTTGCTCAAATATTTCCAATACCCTATTAACAAATTATTCATATGTTATAACCTGATCATGTCTCAAATTTTTAATTCCATGGAGCCACCAATCATTGAAATGCCTCTCAAGATGCAAAATAGCCAATTTTAGAGCATCCTCTTCAATCATTGGATTCAGCTGAAAATATACATCTAGTTTTCGTATCCACATATTTGCAGAACTTTGAGATGAACCATCAAAGGTAGAAAGAGGCATTTTACCTATGGAATAATTCAATTATTTATTTTGAAAAGGATTTCTCTTAGCTCCTCTAATTTTGAGCGTGTTTGGGACAGTAACGAATTGATCAAATGGTAATGTTCTTCTACAATCTTCACTCAACTCTTTCCATTCTGCTAGAATTTCCTTGATGCCATTTTGAGGGTTAGGATATTCTTTGGTATCAAGGAACTTAAGTGTGGTATCTCTTATTGATCTCTGAAACCCACGAGCTCGATTATGAGTCCCTGTTCTTGAGAAAATGCTACCACCCATTGTCTTCTTTTCCTCACTAGAGGAACTGCTAGTGCCTCCTATGGCCAATTTGCTACCAGTTTAACTAGCCATCAATTTGAATCCTTGCATTATCTGCCTTTTCATATTTTCAAAAGAAGGTTTCATGAATTTCCTAAACTCCTCTTTCTCCTCCATATCATAATTTCCTTTCTCATCCTTAGCCATAGTCTCAACAGAATACTCCTCTTCTCCTTCTTCTTCCTCTTCACCAAAAGCACTTTCAGTTTCAGTTTCTAAGGGTGGGGAATGATTTCTTTGATTTCTTGTCCTCATAATTGGTCATCCACATCAGGTGAAAGGACCATGCTCTAATACCACTTGTAGTTTCCCTTTTTATAAATTTGGAAAAATTGGTCTGTTTGGCCAGTTCGACCCTTAGACTAGTTATGACTCCAATGCTCCCAAATGGCTCCAAATGCTTCCAAAATGGGTATGAAGGTATTTCAAAGGTATTAATACATAAAAATGACTCTTATATATTTTTGTAAACTCTCAAAAGACTTCTGCAACTTTCATTTACAACCAGGAGAAAATAGGGAAATTTACTAGTCAATTCGAGGTTCAAAACCCCCAAGGGTAGGGGACAAAAATGGATTTCCAAATGCAGTACGACCCTCCCAAATTTATGAAAAGAGACATGGAATTGATAAAAGGACTTAAATTTTCTCCCCAATTCATCATTAATTAGTTCCTAAAGGATGTTGCAACTCCCATAAATCAGAGGTTTGTGGACATGTCTTCACCTAGGGGAAATGATAGGAAACTTCACCATTTGCTATGAAATTAGAGATTTATGTTCCAAAGGAATATGTAATGTATTTGAAACATATTCAGGACATTAATGACTATCCATAAATCATGAAAATCACAGATATTAACTGATACAAGTCAAAATAAATCAACTTCAAGCTTCCATAACAAGATATGAGAAAAATGGCACCATTTATACATTGTTTGGTATTTTGACATAGTTTCACTTGGTATTTCGACCTAAGGATATTCTCGGAATAAAATATAGAGTAAATACATAATATTACAAATAAATGGGGCGAAAATTGATCACCCAAAGAGATCAACATCTCACCAAGTGAGCCCTTCCTCCAAGAGCCAAATTATGAAGAGAAAAGTGAGAAAGGTGTGGAAACAAGTTGAAGAAGAGAATGTCACAATCATCCCTATAGATTCAACCTGAAACAAATGACTCCATTGTAGCTCCAAATGAAAGGTCTAAATGGCCTCTCCAATTTCCAATTACGATGGGAATCTTTCACCCTCGAAATTGGTACTAAGGCAAGGCAAGTAGAGTAAACACTCCACAGGCATGGACAAGCTATGGTCTCCAATATGCAGAATGAGAAATGATAAAAATCTACTCTCCTTCTTGGTTCTTGTATTTTCTTACCTTCCCAAGCCTTCCAGGGTTCAAATTCCCTCCATGAGCTTCATTCCAACTCGAATTGGAAATAGATTCTAATGTGTGCCACTTGTCCATCAATTCCTACCCTCCTCCTTCACTCAATTTGAATGGGTGTCTCATTGGCTACGCTAACTCCCTTGTGATCCTTCTTGGAGGCTATTTTTAGCCTTGAAATGTCATATATGTCAGATGTCAACATTCAGGTTTGATTTGTGTCATAACTGTCATAGAATATTCATCATTGTTTTCATAGAAGCTAGGGAATCTAGCCCAAGTGTCCCAATAACTCCAAGATGCCTCTTCCTCTTCCATGGGAGTTACTCTTCCTCTAAAATTCGACCCTCATTGAGTCATGCGAAGTATAATTCCCTTACAAATCCCCCAAGAATGTGGACTCCACCTAGGATTCGAATGGGTGAGAGTGGAATGCCATGTGGCATGGGGAATCTTGCTTCAGTGGGCCCCACACCTCCAATGTGCCCTCACGACCAAGTGCGGCCTTATTTTCCTATATTAATTATTTATTTATTCTCTATTTAATATATTTGGTCAAGCTAATGTCCATTTGGGGTTTTATAGTTCCCTTATTCCAAATCTAATGTTTCCACCCCAACCTAGGAAACTAGTAGATTGGTGGAATTTTCTCTTTTTGAGATTTATTTGAATGGGGACATTACACTTGTGAATGCAAAAGTGAATCTCAAGTGTAATAGTGTAGATTTCAATTTTCGCATACAGTTCTCGAGCTACCGTATCCTCTTCACTTTGGATTTCGAGCGATCTTGTGAACAAGAAAATAGATCTCAAGTGTAAGAATTTAATTCATAAGTATTCAAAGTGTTCTTCGTATCCTCTTTGCTTGCACTTTCAGGTGGGCCTACAAAAGAGAAACATAGATCCCTCATGTAATAGAATTAGATTCATTTTCAATGAGATATATATTTGGTTTACATTGATTTTCAAATTAGTCATTATCCATATTGTTAGCACCAATTTTGATCTGGATAAAATGGAGGGTTAGGCCATGAAAAAAATGGAGAAATCCTCGGGGTCTTGGGAAAAGTGGCCCTGACAAATGCTAAGTGGAGGCAGTTTGATCGATATTTGTGGCCTAAATGATGAAGATGACCAAATGTAGATCTAAACAGAGCATAAAGGATTAAAAAGGGAAAAATCCCGCCTTAGTTAAACAGTTCCATAAATGGAAGGCGGAGATCAATGGCGAAGGAGATCCACGATGGAGAAGCAATCTCACAGAGAAAGTGGAGGTGGTTTAAATGGAGGCAGTATGTGTAACCCACGGGCTTGTTGGGTTTAGATCGACGGTCGACGATGTGGATCAATGGCCAGGAGAGACTTTGTAGATATGACTTGCATGATGAAAGGGCATTTACGCATTTGTGAACTTTTGGTAGAGGGGTGGAAGTTTCAACGGCCTAGATCTGACAGAGCTCAAATCTATGACGAAGAGTAAGTTCACAAATTCAATTAGCACGGATGGGCAGCAACTCCAAATTCTACCAAGTGTGGTAGGGGCCATGCCATTCGACGGTTTGGATGTGGGGTAGAGCCAAAATCGACGGTGTTGAGTCGATCGTAGGAATGAAGGGTTAAAGGACACCTCTGCTGCATATGAATCATTGCCCAAAGAAAGGGGCCCACATCAAAGCCATCATTTTCCATTTCACCTGCCACAAAATTCTAATCAAACTTGCTCGAAGCCATGACGGAGCACGATCATCATCCTGCTACGTGCGAGGAGTCCTACCAAGCAATCATACCAAATGATTATCTTGGTTGTAATCTTGTTATATCATATTTCCCCCAGCGTCTATTGTTTGCATTCATAATCGAGAAGGTGGCAATATCAAAGGCCCAGTGTTTTCAGGTAGGATCTGGTTATGGCAGAAGATCAGGAAACCAAGGTGGTTTTCTTTCCAAAGTAGGCATGGTCCAAATTGGAGGACCATGTTCCTTCATCCCCTGTGAGATTTGACCACGTAGAAGAAAGTTCAACCAGCGATCCCGAAGAGCACGTAGAGTGGCAGGTGCCCATGAAATCTCAGCGGAAGAAGAAGAAGGGAGAAATCCAGGAATTCGAGCAGAGCACTCACAAGGACGTGGAGATTCTCCAGAATTTCATAGTCCCAAATGAGGGTGTGACACCTACTTGTTCGATGGAAGAAGCAGCAGAAGCTGATTCCCTCAAAGTGGAGGATTTCTTCAACCAGCAAGGCCACGTAATAGCTCCAGAGTAAGGTGGCAACCTATTCAGGGTGTTTTGTTTCCTGTCACATCTATCTATCTCGGATATGTAATATTCCTGTAATTTTGAGGCCTCTTAGGGCCTACCAGCTTCCCAGGGGCTGTTGTGGTCCACAATCATGCAGTGACACCTGCAAAGTCGGTCACACTTTTGTACAAGTTTTCATTCTCTATTGTAGATAGATTTCGAAGGTGGTGGACTGGGCCATATAGGTGTTGGCTCAGCCATAACTGTTTTCTATTAGAGAACCCAAGCTTGAGGGCCTATAAATTCCCATGTAGTAGAAATAACAAAGGGTTGGAAAAATCAGTGGGTTGAGACCTGGGAGAATTCGGCTCTATTTATTTATGTAATCTTCCATAGAATTACAGTGCTTAAAACTAGTTTATGGAAGAGATTCATGTGTTATTTACGTTACAGTCTGTATCTTCTCCCTCTCACATGAATGTGTACCCTGTTATTCATTTGCATTATGTTTTCCTTTCATGTTTGAAATCAGTGTATGATAGTGCACAATTCTTGAGTATAAGCTCTAGCTATCGTTTTGAGATGTTCACTAAATATTTCTACGAAAGTTAGCATCGGATTCGCCCTTGTGAGATGCCCATGATAATGGATTGTTCATTTCTTCTTCCCTTATAACTAGACAACAACCTTTTTTACTATAAATGAATGGCTACCTTGCCTCTGTTTTGTTATTCTATGCAGCAACACTGTTATTTGATGGATATGTTACATTTTAGACTCCATCACCCAATGGTTTCTCTCATGATTATCTTACCATATACTCTTCGACATGGAAAATGAACTACTCTCCTTCGAACGTGCAGTTTGCGATCTTATATAAAGAATAAGCATGAATTCTTAGCTGTATGACTTTCATTGTTCATCTTACGATCTAATATAATATATAGTGTTTCTTACTTTTTCATTCAATTCCATTCAATGATCTCAACCTGCTTCTAAATCCTTATGCATATTTTTTTTTGGGATGATTTTAAGAATAAATTACTATGTAAAACATATATTTATATTTTAGTATGGTTTTAAATTGAATTGCATTGTTAGGTTTTCAAATATATCGGCATAGATCCATTTTAAAGGGATTTGTTAAGTTATAGGGATTAAATTTCTCAAAGTGTAAACTCTTTTTTAGAGTGCAAATGTTGAGTATAATTTTATATATGTTGTCGTAAATGTTTTGTTTTAAATAACCAACATGTTTTTTTTAATAATATTTTATTACTTTAAGAAAAAACACCTATGAATTGGAAAAAGAATGTACTTCCACCGTGGAGCACGAGCATTTAATTTTGGGCTCTTTTGTGCATCAGCTGATACTATCCAGTTTTCATGGTTATTATAGGATGATATTAAATTAATTTTCATAACAAAATATTGATTTTCAAATTCAATTGGTTTTATAGAAATTAAAAAATATTGTAATATAATTTTGAATTTTTTATTGGCTTTTTTAATTTTTGTAATTAAAAATTGATTTAAGTTTTGAGATATATTTCTTTTCTATTTTTAAAACTTATTAATATTATTTTATATAATTTTATAATTATCATTTTCTATTTTTAATATTTTCCTTAAAATTTTATATTAAACATAAATTATTTTAAAGTTTTTTTCATAATTATTTGTCATATATCTTTAAAGATTTTAAATTATGTAATTCTACCTTTTTTTCATACATATTTCATAACATTTTTTTACCAATTTTGAATTTTGTATTTCACCTTGCGGCTTCTCACAAGTATAACGTATAGTGTTCTAGTGACCGTTACATTGATGCTTATTTATTACTTTTTCGTACATGTTTGGGAACATTTTTTAACAATTTTTGTATCACATTGAAGTTTCTCAAAAGTATTGTGCTGTAGTGACCATTAAGTTATACTTATTTATAAGGGTTATATAACTTATTCATCAAAATACTAATCTAATGAGTACATGTATTAGGGGTTCTTATTTTTCTTCAAGAAAAATAGAAAATGGATAAGATGTATTTATTAGTATTTAATAAATGACCGCAAAGTTTATCAATGAAACTTAACATCGTAAATGTAATGGAAGTATGAAAGAAATGCATGCCACTCTGAAAGAAGAGGAAGAGTTAAGCTAGTCATGTAAATGACACAAAATGAAATAGTATAAATATATATCTATATCGAGCATGATGTAAATGTGATTTAGATTTTGAGGGTTAAGAACTAGAAGGCTTGAATGCTAATATAAAAGGAGAAAATACATGAAAAATCTAGCATATAATTGCTAAAAGGAAATTGATGAAAACATGTGAATGGAATACACCAAAAATGTGTGTGTGTGAGAGAGAGAGAGAGAGAGAGAGTAAGTAATGATTCTATTAAGATAAACCATTACATGCAATGAGACCAATTTTATGGTTTTTTCTTCTAGATCATAACTCTCTTTTCTTCTAGATCATAACTCTCTCCCAACTGTCTTTCTATAAGTTGTCTTGTTGACCATGTTAACTGTGATTAATTGACTCCATTAATTATTTGTCCATCATGTCCCTGTTTACATTTTATAAAAATATGACTCTATGTCGTTTACATATGAACTTACACTATAATCCCTCTTCAAATTTGGATCAATCCCCCCCTTATAAAATGATGGTCATTGTCATTTCACCCATGCTAAAATAAAAGTCAACCATGTTATGCTTACAAGTCGTCACATGTCAATGAAAGAAGGGCTTTGTTTGGTTTAGTCATAACCTTGGGTTTGTGGATGACCCATAATCGTGCTGGAAATGACCCCCAAATTATAACGTGTGGGGTACTTTTCTTAACCACTAAATTATATGGGTAGAAAACAAAATATAGAAATTATAATAAGATTTAATGAACCCAAAGATTAACAATTATATGGAAAATTCATGATTTTTGGGGCAATTGATGTCTGGCTAAATTTTTTTTCCTAAATTTTGCTATAGGAAATGAAATTGAATTTCGTCGAATACCCATTTAATATTATTGAAGAGATATTTCCATCAGCATATAGATCTTTCTTTGTAGTAGTTAGAAGAGTGATAAAATGCATTTTTGAACTCAAGGTGCATGCAACCTTACTATGTCAAATACTTGTGAAGATTCAAATCAGGTTATGTCTCAAACCAAAAGACAAATGAAAATCTGCAAAAAAAAAAGTTTGAGATGGTAGAAAAACATTCAATGACCTATGTTACACCCTCTAAAATGCCCGGTAGAGGTTGAAACATTCATTTAAAGTTTACAAAAGAGGTTCATTTTCCATTCCATTCATTATTGTGCTTCTATTGTAGCCATACACTATTTAAGTAAGTTGAGAAATTCCTAGAATGAGGTTGCACAAGCTTTAAGATGTTGCATGCATATTTTTTAGGCCATGCCATGGCCATGTGAAGCTACAATAATGCTAGATGTGAGAGCATGGAGTGAAAAGGTCCAAAAAGAATGCTAAGGGTTTATGGAGTAACATGGGTTTTTCTAGAGGTATTGGAAGCTTTGTGGGAAACCAAAAACCCTACAAAATTTCTAAAAACATTGCAAACCAATAGATGTGGTTAAATCCATGTATGATGCTCCTATATTGGTGAACAAATATCTGAGGGTAGAAAAATCATCGCATGCCTATGGAGAATTTGTGATACTTACAATATATGGCCCAACAAATGGATTTCAAACTACCAAAAGAAGGTTAGAGATCGTTGCAAATATTTGAACCTGAAATATTATTTTTTGGCTCAATTATGGGTAGATCCAAGTTCATTAATAACAGACCAACAAATCCCAAGATACTAGGCCTCACCATCACCTGCAAGCAAGCAGGGTCTCACTCGAACTACCTATACGTACTAGATGAACCACATTTTTGTTGAAATAAAGGGGGGGGAGCTCTATCATATCACCAAACCCATCAAAAGAACCTCAACACAAAATAGTTAAACAAGGAAATAACACTCTACGTATATCAACTACGCAATAGCTTTCTAATTGAATTCATTCACAGTTTATTTTCATTAAACAAAGTATTATCATTTAGCAATATAACATAAGTCAAACATAAGAAACACATAAATAAGAATTCAAATACACCATAGATTTTTACGTGGAAACCCAAAGGAGAGAGAACTGCATAAATGCTTTATTTATTCATCGATCCCAATGCATAAAGCATTTTGGTTTATTCAGATCTTCACTCACAAATTCCAAATTGAATCCCTTACAAAACTCTTTCAGTTACACAAAAATTAACAACATTACATGGGAGCGATCCTCATCTTCTTATTTCATCATTTTCTCACCTCTTGATCTTATCAACATCACACCATCATTTTGTTAACAAGATATTCTACCCAACCCATTACATAGATATAGCCATTGGAATAACCCCTGCGGACCAATAAGTGGACCCAAAATACTAAATTCCTCTTAACTGCTTCCGTGGTTGACATGATCAACCACTAATCTTTCCATCTTTCATGACGCTATGTTAGGGTATTTCCTTCTTTTGCGAGCGGGCTCTCTTTGACCACTTCGCTGCACTACCCCTTGTCACACCAAAACAAAAAATTTATTCAAAATACCTTAGGGCCAACAAGCCCCCAACACTAACCTATTGCTCATCCTGAGCAACTCAAGCTTGCTCCTAGGGTGTCTTCCATGTCACCAAAAACTCAAGATATATCTCCTTTGATGCTTTGATTGTCCCTTCTACTTTATCTACATGTTCTTGCAATGCCTCTACTAGTTCCCAACTATATCTACCTTTACTCATTCCTTAGTCATTTGTGTAGCTTTCCTAATATCTGCGACCACATTAGTATGAGCAACATCAACCACATAAAAGCTATCAAAAAATGTGTAATTACCTATGGTGAGTTGTAGCTTTGGAATCCATGTTTTGAACTCCATAGTATTGTGACCTGAAATAATGACTGTGAAGCCATTGAATGGTTCAGCAGGTAGCTTTCTCCTCTCCACCAGTGTTGCATCAATAAATTTATGTGTGGCTCCTCCATATACCAATATTGAAACCCTTTTTCCTTGTACCACTCCCTGGCATCGAATAGTGTGGAAACGAGGCACTCCTTAAAGCACTTACAGTCTCCCTTTGTGAGGTAATGGATGATATTCTTCTTGTTTCCCTTCTTCTATTGTGTCACATCCATCTTGTTGGGATTAAATATGTCCTCCTTCATACCCCCTTCATACTCATCATCATCAAAAAATACTTCAATGAATTGTGGTTTCCCCTTAGCACATTTATGTCCTGTTACCCATGGTTGGAAGCATGTGTAACATAGTTTATTTCTTATGAGTTCTTCCCTTCTTGGTCCCTCTATCTTATCCTTTCCAATTGCATCTTCTTGCCATGGATTCTTTTCAAATATTAATTCGTAATGAAGGTTGGGCTTGGGAGGATACCTTGTCTTGGGTAGCACATTTTGTAGATCTATTGCCAACTTCATGGCATCTTTCAATGAAGTAGGTTTGTGGGCCTTAACTAAACCCTTCAAAGGCTCAACCAAACCTTCAGTAAAGAGAAATACTAATATGAACATATATATATCAGCCACCTTAACTGATAATTTTTTAAATTCTAACATGTTCTCATCCGGTGTTGCACTTTGCTTCAACATTGCTAGTTCTTTGAAAGGCATTTCTAGGTATTTTTGCTCAAATATTTCCAATACTCTATTAACAAATTATTCATATGTTGTAACATGATCATGTCTCAAGTTTTTAATTCCATGGAGCCACCAATCATTGAAATCTCCCTCAAGATGCAAATTAACCAATTTTAGAGTATCCTCTTCAATCATTGGATTCAGCTGAAAATACACATCTAGTTTTCGTATCCACATATTTTTAGAACTTTGAGATGAACCATCAAAGGTAGAAAGAGGCATTTTACCTATGGAATAATTCAGTTATTTATTTTGAAAAGTATTTTTGTTAGCTCCTCTCATTTTGAGCGTGTTTGGGACAGTAATGAATTGATCAAATGGTAATGTTCTTCTACAATCTTCACTCAACTCTTTCCATTCTGCTAGAATTTCTTTCATGCCATTTTGAGGGTTAGGATATTCTTTGGTATCAAGGAACTTAAGTGTGGTATCTCTTATTGAGCTATGAAACCCACAAGCTCGATTATGAGTCCCTGTTCTTGAGAAAATGCTACCACCCACTGTCTTCTTTTCCTCACTAGAGGGACTGCTAGTGCCTCCTGTGGCCAATTTGCTACCAATTTAACTAGCCATCAATTTGAATCCTTGCATTATCTGCCTTGTCATATATTCAAAAAAAGGTTTCATTAATTTCCTAAACTCCTCTTTCTCCTCCATATCATAATTTCCTTTCTCATCCTTAGCCAGAGTCTCAACAGAATACTCCTCTTCTCCTTCTTCTTCCTCTTCAGCAAAAGCACTTTCAGTTTTAGTTTCTAAGGGTGGGGGATGATTTCTTTGATTTCTTGTCCTCATAATTGGTCATCCACATCAGGTGCAAGGACCATGCTCTGATACCACTTGTAGTTTCCCTTTTTATAAATTTGGAAAAATTGGAAAAATTGCTCTATTTGGCCAGTTCGACCCTTAGACTAGTTATGACTCCAATGCTCCCAAATGGCTCCAAATGCTTCCAAATTGGATATGAAGGTATTTTAAAGGTATTAATACATAAAAATGACTCTTATATATTTTTGTAAACTCTCAAAAGACTTCTGCAGCTTTCATTTACAACAGGAGAAAATAGGGAAATTTACTAGTCAATTCGAGGTTCAAAACCCCCAAGGGTAGGGGACAAAAATGGATTTCCAAATGAAATACGACCCTCCCAAATTTCATAAAAGAGACATGGAACTATTAAAGGACTTAAATTTTATCCCAAATTCATTATTAATTAGTTCCTAAAGGCTGCTGCAACTCCCATAAATCAGAGGTTTGTGGACATGTCTTCACCTAGGGGGAAATGATAGGAAACTTCACCATTTGCTATGAAATTAGATATTTATGTTCGAAAGGAATATGTAATGTATTTGAAACTTATTCAAGACATTAATTACTGTCCATAAATCATAAAAATCACACATATTAACTAATACAAGTCGAAATAAATCAATTTCAAGCTTTCATAACAAGATATGAGGAAAATGGCACCATTTATACATTATTTGGTATTTTGACATAGTTTCACTCGGTATTTCGACCTGAGGATATTATTGGAAAAAAATACAGAGTAAATACGTAATATTACAAATAATTGGGGCCAAAATAGATCCCCCAAAGAGATCAACATCTCACCAAGTGTGCCCTTCCTCCAAGAGCCAAATTATGAAGAGAAAAGTGAGAAAGGTGTGGAAACAAGTTGAAGAAGAGAATGTCACAATCATCCCTATAGATTCAACCTGAAACAAATGAATCCATTGCAGCTCCAAATGAAATTTCTAAATGGTATCTCCAATTTCCAATTACGATGGGAATCTTTCACCCTCGAAATTGGTACTAAGGCAAGGCAAGTAGAGTAAACACTCCACAAGCATGGACAAGCTATGGTCTCCAATATGAAGAATGAGAAATGATAAAAATATTCTCTCCTTCCTGGTTCTTGTATTTTATTACCTTCCCAAGCCTTCTAGGGTTCAAATTCCCTCCATGAGCTTCATTCCAACTTGAATTGGAAATAGATTCTAATGTGTGCCATTTGACCATTAATTCCTACCCTCCTCCTTCACTCAATTCGAATGGGTGTCTCATTGACTGCACTAACTCCCTTGTGCTCCTTCTTGGAGGCTATTTTTAGCCCTGAAATGTCATATATGTCATATTTCAGCATTCAGGTCTGATTTGTGTCATAACTGTCATAGCATATTCATCATTGTTGTCATAGAAGCTAGGGAATCTAGCCCAAGTGTCCCAATAACTCCCAGATGTCTCTTCCTCTTCCATGGGAGTTACTCTTCCTCTAAAATTTGACCCCCATTAAGTCATGCCAAGTATTATTCCCTTACAAATCCCACAAGAATGTGGACTCCACCTAGGATTCGAATGGGTGAGAGTGGAATGCCATGTGCCATGGGGAATCTTGCTTCAGTGGGCCCCACACCTCCAATGTTCCCTCATGACCAAGTGCCGCCTTATTTTCCTATATTAATTATTTATTTATTCACTATTTAATATATTTGGTCAAGCTAATGTCCATTTGGGGTTTTATAGTTCCCTTATTCCAAATCTAATGTTTCCACCCCAACCTAGGAAACTAGTATATTGGTGGAATTTTCTCTTTTTGAGATTTATTTGAATGGGGACATTACACTTGTGAATGTGAAAGTGGATCTCAAGTGTAATAATGTAGATTTCAATTGTCGCATACAGTTCTCGAGCTACCGTATCCTCTTCACTTTGGATTTTGAGCGATCTTGTGAACAAGAAAATAGATCTCAAGTGCAAGAATTTAATTCATATGTATTCAAAGGGTTCTTCGTATCCTCTTTGCTTGCACTTTCAGGTGGGCCTGCAAAAGAGAAACATAGATCCCTCATGTAATAGAATTAGATTCATTTTCAATGAGATATCTGTTTGGTTTACATTGATTTTCAAATTAGTCATTATCCATATTGTTAGCACCAATTTTGATCTGGATAAAATGGAGGGTTAGGCCATGAAAAAAAATGGAGAAATCCTCGAGGGCTTGGGAAAAGTGGCCCTGACAAATGCTAAGTGGAGCCAGTTTGATCGATATTTGTGGCCTAAAGGATGAAGATGACCAAATGTAGATCTAAACAGAGCATAAAGGATCGAAGGGGAAAAATACTGCCTTAGTTAAACAGTTCCATAAATGGAAGGCGGAGATCAACGGCGAAGGAGATCCATGATGGAGAAGCAATCTCGCAGAGAAAGTGGCGGTGGTTTAAACGAAGGCAGTATGTGTAACCCACGGGCATGTTGGGTTTAGATCGATGGTCAATGATGTGGATCAATGGCTAGGAGAGACTTTGTAGATATGACTTGCATGATGAAAGGGAATTTATGCATTTGCGAACTTTTGGTAGAGGGGTGAAAGTTTCAACGACCCAGATCTGACAGAGCTCAAATCTATGACGAAGAGTATGTTCACAAATTCAACTAGCACGGATGGGTAGCAACTCCAAATTCTGTGAAGTGCAGTAGGGGCCATGCGATTCGACGGTTTGGATGTGGGGTACAGCCAAAATTGACAGTGTTGAGTCGATCACAGGAATTAAGGGTTAAAGGACACCTCTGCTACATACGAATCATTGCCCAAAGAAAGGGGGCCACATCAAAGTAGTCATTTTCCATTTCACCTGCCACGAAAGTCTAATCAAACTTGCTTGAAGCCATGATGAAGCACGATCATCATCCTACTACATGTGAGGAGTCCTACCAAGCAATCATACCAAATGATTATCTTGGTCGTCATCTTGTTATATCATATTTCCCCCAGCGTCTACTGTTTGCATTCATAATCAACAAGGTGGCAATATCAAAGGCCCAGTGTTTTCAGGTAGGATCCAGTTATGGTAGAAGATCAGGAAACCAAGGTGGTTTTCTTTCCAGAGCAGGCATGGTCCGAATTGGAGGACCATGTTCCTTCATCCCCTGTGAGATTTGACCACATAGAAGAAATTTCAGCCAGCGATCCCGAAGAGCACGTAGAGTGGCACATGCCCATGAAATCTCAGCGGAATAAGAAGAAGAGAGAAATCCAAGAAGTCGAGCAGAGCACTCACGAGGACGTGGAGATGCTCCAAGATTTCATTGTCCCAAATGAGGGTGTGACACCTCCTCCTTCGATAGAAGAAGCAGTAGAAGCTGATTCCCTCAAAGTGGAGGATTTCTTCGACCAGCAAGGCCACGTAATAGCTCCAGAGTAAGGTGGTGACCTATTCAGGGTGTTTTGTTTCCTGTCACATCTATCTATCTCAGATATGTAATATTCCTGTAATTTTGAGGACTCTTAGGGCCTACCAGGTTCCCAGGTGCTGTTGTGCTCCACAATCACGCAGTGACACTTGCAAAGTCGGTCACGTTTTTCTACAAGTTTTCATTCTCTATTGTAGATATATTTCGAAGGTGGTGGACTGGGACATATAGGTGTCGACTCAGCCATAACTTTTTTCTATTAGAGAAATCAAGCTTGAGGGCCTATAAATTCCCATGTAGTAGAAATAACAAAGGGTTGGAAAAATCAGTGGGTTGAGACCTGGGAGAATGCGGCTCTGTTTTTGATGTAATCTTCAATAGAATTACAGTCCTTAAAGCTGGTTTATGGAAGAGATTCATGTGTTATTTACATTACAGTCTGTATCTTCTCCTTCTCATGTGAATGTGTACGCTGTTATTCATTTCCATTATGTTTTCCTTTCATGTCTGAAATCAGTGTATGATAGTGCAAAATTCTTGAGTATAAGCTCTAGCTATCGTTTTGATATGTTCACTAAATATTTCTACTAAATTTAGCATTGGATTCGCCCTTGTGAGATGCCCATGCTAATGGATTGTTCATTTCCTCTTCGCTTATCACCAGACAACAACCTTTTTTACTGTAAATGAATGGCTACCTTGCCTATGTTTTGTTATTCTATGCAGCAGCACTGCTATTTGATGGATATGTTACGTTTTAGACTCCATCACCCAATGGTTTTTCTTGTGATTATCTTACCAAAATCTTAAAATCCAATTGTCCTGCCAGAAATCTGGCCTTCTGAATGTGCTTGATTGAACATCTCGATCTAGAAGAATTTGTAATAATGCAATATCCCTCTCTGATTGTACTAGGTCAGAAGTACAATCTAAAGTGGTTTTGTGGTTACCCTTAAGTGCCCTCGTCCCACAACCCTTAGGGCCATTTTGGGTGCTAGCATAATGGCGTCATTGCCGGGGAACAAGGGTTAGATTGTCCCTGGGAAGAATGACTGAGAGTTTTAGATTTGATTGTTGATGGTGAACAATAGTAAAATGTTAAAGAGGGTTGTGTATCTTTCACCTGGAAACTCCACTCATCAAGATTTCAATATGAACGTGACTCCACTGGGGATATTGATGAATCCATGTAAAGGTTGATATGTTGAAGCTCTCATGGAGACTCCACTCATGATTCAATCCCATTTGCAAGCTCCACTAGAGAACGAACCCAGCTGATAGAAGTATGGATGAATTAGGATTCAGGTATCAAAGCATGAATTTCTTCAAAGAGATCTTATTCTTCTACATGGATTTCCTTTTATCCCTATGTATATGTATCAAGGAATTTTTGTTTCCCAAAGATACCCAAGTCATGAGAGAAACTCCTTTGTATATCCTTCATTAGATATTGTAGATGTACATTCTTCTTTCATTCCTAGAGTTGATCCTATTCCTTCTTTTGAACCATGTGAGGTCCATAATCAACCATGCAAACCCCATGAGATGGATGCTGATAGCATCCCTCCTATACCTACTCCTTCGCTTCCCAAGTTCCAGCAGAGATATAGTCCTTTGAAGCTACCCCCTATTCTTCATGAATATCCTCCCAAATACCATAAATTCCTCCCTATTTTTTATGGAGGAGAGGGCAGTCTCACAGCTGAAAGACATCTTTAGGGCTTTGAGCACTTTCTAGACATGTTTGAAATAGAACATGATGATGTTTGTATGAGGGATTTTTCCCAATCCTTCCCAAGAAATGTGAAGAAATGGTTTAAGCACTTGTATCCTAAATCTATTGATACATGGTGAGAGTTTTCTGATGTCTTTTTGGGATTTTGGGGTAGGAGAAGGTCATTGGACCAAGTTATTTAAGAATTTTACTCCATGAAAAGACAAGAAGGAAAAACCATGTCCAGTTTTAACAGGAGGTTTGCAAGATTTTATTATAACATGCCAAAGGAAGTTCATCCTCTAGAGAATGCTGCTAAGTTGTATTATGCATCTGTCCTTCCCTTTGAATTGTCTTTTCTTCTGCTGGAGAGGAGGTCTTCCACCTTGCAGCAGATGTTCATTGATGCATTGGTGCTTGAAGACAATCTCAGGATGTCTGGAAAAATTTCAGAGCAAGACTTCAAAGGTGGAAGGGAATGAAAATTAGAGATTGAAGAAAGATATGGAACATGAGAGTCTGCTTTGCATTCCCATCCTTTTCATGGTGAGCTGAGAAGTGATCAACCCAAAGATACACAAGAAGAGGATGACACAAATCTCTTTTATATATGCTGCAATTAGTAGATTAAAGTGTCTACTATGGGAAGTTATAAACAAGATTTTAATGCTCTTATATATGATGAATACGAGGATGAGTGCTTGGATGAGGTACCTAAGAATCCAATAGGAAATTTAGGAGATTCTGAGATACTTAGTGAAGAAATTTTGATTGTAGCTCCAAGTCAAAAAAGATGAAAGTGAGATGGGTAGTAGGTGGGCTGAAAATGGCTATTTGCCTTTATATTATCATTCATTTAAGTTGCTAAAGCAAGGGAATGAAATTTCTAAGATAAAGCAGGGAGTTGAAATGATAGGAGGTGTCCTGAACCTCTTAGAAATGGACAAAAGAAATAAGCAAACATATACTCAGTCCTGTTATTCAGAAAATACAGTCATAGAGAGAAATCAGATGGTAGCCCAGGTTTTCATCATTGAAGACCATAGAGATAGTAAGCCTGATGAAGACAGTACCTTGCCTCTTTCCTTTGAGTCATTTGACCCAGCGAAGAAATATTTTGGAGCTATGAAAGGAGAAATCTCAAGGGCTTCACATGAAGAACCCTGCTCTCATCATAAAGAGAAAGAAGAGGCTGATTGTTAGTGTGCTCATGAAGGTTTCCAACAAGTAGAATTTTTTCCCTCAGTTGAAAATGAAATAGATTGTGGTATCCTTAAGAAGTTTATTGTTGTTACCTACATTCATCCAGTTGGCTAGGTAATAAATGATCAGGAGGAGAAGTAGGATAGTCAGTCTAATTTTTATTCATATTATTCAGGCCTAGAATCCTTGTTCCAGGGGGGAGTTCTTTTTCCTAATCCCTTTGAAAATCAGGAGGGAACTTCTTTTGAAACACCAGAGCAGAATCATGTTTTTAACCCAGGAGTTCTAAATAGTCATGGGGGTGATAGTGTTGACAGTCCATGTATTGAAACAACCTCTCTTGTCACCAAGCTAAAGCCATAGCAGAAAGGTATGAATGAAGCTAATTATTTCAGTCTAGTGGGATTGGTTGAGGGGCCTAGCATACATGAATTTCAAATCCCATTTGAAACTTGTCATGAACCTTCAATACTTTTTCTTAGCCCGAATGACAAAAGAGATGGGCATACTAGTTATAGTTCCCTTGGAGGTAAATCTACCAATCTGCAAGTAAAACTACAGATTGACAGGGGGCTTGGTAAGTTATAGCTGTAGTAGCCTTGCCATGTCAAAGGAGTGGTAGAAGAATTTGGAGGATATCATGCATTTCATGACCCAATAGCTGATTACATGGAAAAATTCTTCACTTGGGGTGATTGGCTACATTTATGTCAAAATGATTACACCTATCATCATTGTTTTGTGCCATTGTGTCATTCTTTTCTGATTTTAGTTCAGCATGATGGGAGAGCTTACCTATTGGATCAATTGCTAGATTGGTTGCATTGAAATTTTGATATCACTTGAGGTTGCAGCCATTTCAGTGTTAGTTTTACAGAATTTAATTCATTCTAACCTAAGATCTTAACTGAAAGAACAACATGTACAACATATCAAGCATAAGAGACAAGAGACAAGAGACACAAAACATTTCACCAGGGAAAACCAAGAACGTGAAAAACCCCGCAACTTCCTCAGAGATAGAATAAGCATCAATACAAGGATCACCATGATCAAACCCAAGAGATAGACATCTTCAACATCATGATCCTCCTCCACTTGTTCACGCTCCTCCTCTCTCTCACTAATGTGAAGTGAGTGAACAATAGAATGTGTAAAATGAGAGAGACACACTCTCTATTTATACACTAACTTGACTTGACCTTTACTCAACTAGGTCAACCTCAACTTAACCACTTAACATAACACTGACTAAGCTAACCCCCAATAGGGTGTTCTAATAACCCTTTGACCCACATGACTCATACAGGGCCAACCCCATCAAGTATAAGTTACGACACTTACAATATAACTGACGACACTTCCAATCAGAGGAATAATACATCTCCGTTGGGGATACAATAAAGTACAAATACAATATACAAGTGAATATATTCTGAAGTTACAAATACATCAACACTCCCTCTTAACTAGGAAGGTATTCTCTTGACACAAGTCATCAATACATATAGGCACAAGTCTTTAATTCTGGAGCTGGATCATCGTCACTGGATCACGGAGCATCATCATCATCATTGTTGTTGTACTCGTCATCTCGATCACTGGGCTATCTCTGAATTCTTCTCATCACTGAGCCATGGACTGGTTACGAGCTTACTACTCAACCTATCAGATCTCCCAGGGAAATATTATATGTGACCACCACAAAACCTCGAAAGAGAATCCCAGGATTGATTACGAGCACACAGCTCAACCTATCGGATCTCCCAGGATATTTTACATGCAACTGCACAAACTGTCCATGGCCACAGAGTATCATCCTGATACTCATGATCATACTGATCATGTCATCTCATCGTCCATGAAGCACAACCTAGATGCACATCACACAGCACTTACATTCACCGACATGGGAAGACACACTTCAACCATCCGTGAAAGGCTCAGCACTTATATCTACTCCATGGGAAGATACACTTCAACCATGCGATGATGGCATCACACTTATATCCATAGCCATGGGAAGACACACTTCAATCATGCTAGGAATGGCACAACACTTATATCGTAGCCATGGGAAGACACACTTCAACCATGCTCAAATGGCACAACACTTATATCGCAGCCATGGGAAGACACACTTCAACCATGCTCGAATGGCACAGCTCCTACATCAACGACCATGGGAAGACACACTTAAACCATGTTGAAATGGCCTCAACCCTTATATCTGCACCATGGGAGGACACACCTACCACCATGTGAGAATGGCTCATGTGCATCTGTGTCTTCGGACCTCATCACACATGATCCAAATGATCATGCAATGCATCCACCTGATACATATCATTACATATGATCGTCCTGATCATCATCATAGCATCGTCCTGATGCATATCATCCAGAGCATCATCCCGATACTCATTACACATGATCATCTTGATCATCGTCACTACATCGTCTTGATGCATATCATCCAAAGCATTATCCTGATACTCATCACACATGATCATCTTGATCATCGTCACTGCATCGTCCTGATGCATATCATCCAGAGCATCGTCCTGATACTCATCACACATGATCATCTTGATCATCGTCACTGCATTGTCCTATTGCATGTCATCATACATGATCCAACTGATCATACAAAACATCCAACTAATGCATATCCAAAGAAATAACTGGAGCATCATCCTGATGCTCATCACACAGCGCTTACATCCACAGCCATGGGAAGGAGTCTCCTCTCACCATGCTTGGAATGGATCCTTCAAATGTGTCCATCACTTCTTCCTCTAAGTATCTTCAATCCAAAAAACACCAAGCCTCTCTCTGAAGTACTCAAACTTCACTCTGGCTAGTGGTTTCGTCAACACATTCGCAACCTGCTCATCCGTTGCAATATAAAGGATCTTCACTACTCCTCTCTGCACCATATCCCTGATATAGTGATATTTTATCTCAACGTGCTTCGACCTGTCGTGGAACACCGGGTTCTCAAACAGCTTCACACAACTCTGGTTGTCACAAAAGATACCAATAGCCTCCAACAGGAGATCAAATAACTCAGATAGTAGCTTTCAGATCGATATTGCCTCACAACTATCTGAACAAGCTGCAACATACTCTGCTTCAATTGTACTCAGTGCTACGCAGGACTGCTTCCTGCTAAACCAAGAGATCACACCTGATCCCATACTGAAGCAGCACCCAGAAGTGCTCTTTCTATCTGCACCACTGCTTGCCAAATCTGAATCAACTTAACCCTGCAGGTTAAACTTTTGATTCGCATCATACTTGAGCCCATAATCAATTATACCCTTCAAGTACCTCAGAATGTGCTTTACAGCAACCAGGTGAACACCTCCGGGATCCGTTAGGAATTGGCTCAATGTGTTCACCGCAAAGCAAATATCTGGTCTCGTGTTCGTCAGGTACATCAACGACCCGATCATCTGATGATACATAGTGACATCAACCGGATTAGATGAAGCATCACACATAAGCTTCATGTTTGATTCCATAGGTGTGGCCATGGCCTTTCATTCCATCATCCCGAACCTCTTCAGGATATCTACTGCATACTTTCCTTGTCCAAGGAAGATTCCATCTGCACTCTGCCACAGCTCCATGCCTAGAAAGTAGTGCATCATCCCAAGTCCTTCATCTCGAACTTAGCAGCAAGCTTGATATTGTAGATCCACTTGGAAGTCACAACAGACTTCCCTTCTTGTCTCGGGACCACATCCCAGACATCATTCTTCATGATCAACTGGTACTCCTTGATCATGGCATTCTTCCATTACTGCATCTCGAATCCTGGGAACTTCAGATTCTTCAATATCTTCAATAGATAGTTTTTATTTGATCTTCATTGCTAGAAAAAATGTTGTAGTCCTTTTTGTAGGTGATGGTACATGGTCTTTCCTACAAGACAAGTCCAATTGCATGATTAGAAACTTCTCATAGTTTTTCAAAAACACATTCTTATGCATAAAGACATATGTCATACAGTCATACCATTATCTTGGCCAATGTTTCAATACAACATTTATCCATATTCTGTAAATTTCTAGATGCCTTCCATCTCTACCAGAACATTATTAAGAGTGTGCACAACTCTCAACATGTCAGCAAAGAGGTTTCATTCTAGATAAGTAGCAATGGAATGTTGTACAGTACCATACGCCACTTACCCATTATTTGCATATTTAGTAGTATCTTGTTCATTAATGCAACTTTTCTAATATGCAGGATACATATCCTAAATCTAGGAACATAAGTATGTATATGACTGGACAACATCATTTAAGTAATCATGTATACATGAATTGGCAATTCAAATACTTATCTTTGTTTGGTTGTAGGGTGGACTCCTTCTTGATATTTGCTTCCTGAAGTGCTCCCTCTTGATCTTTGCTTCTTTGCAGGAACTTTTGGAGTGTGCTCCCTCTTGATCTTTGCTACCTGGATTACCTGTCCTTGAACTTATATCCATCTTGGACCACTATGCATGCTTAAGTGTGTACTAGTGTCATCCTCAAGATCTCGTACACAATCATACATCTATTAGTATAATCTCAATACTACCAAAACATTATGTTCCTAAAATATGTATGGTCATGATCATAGGTAATAAGCGTTAGTACTTAAGGTTTTAGGAAAGACTTATTTTACTCATGCATATTCTTATTTGACCATAGGACTCTTCTGGTTAGTCATATCATCAATAATATGCATAAACCCTTGATTACTAAAACTTCTAACTTCAAGAATAAACATTATCATTTATACAAAAGTATAATATCCTAACACAAGGTAGGATTCTAATCTTGAAATAGGAAAAACATACATGGTTATCATGTTTGCTAGTTATGTCTAACATACCCAAACAATGTCTTCTTGTTCTCTTTAATGACTTGTGCTTAGTAACCTGCATAACTCTTAAGTTAAACATTGTAGAACCAAATTATACATACCTTGTAAGTGGAGCTTCTATGTGATCCACGAGTCTTTGTCTTCATGTCACCATGGTCATATGTTCTTGATCTAAAACTTAATTTGTACCTTTCATGTTAGCGGACAACATCAACCTCATACAGCACCATAGTGCATTAGTACAATCATACGTGTCATAACCCTAATCAATTAATGTCTTCTATCATTCACATGCATTCATTCTTTTACTAGGGTGATGAGACAAGTCTAAGATTAATCAAGATTGTACTAACCTCAATAATATGAAGACAAACATATCATAACTTAATCATGAACAGATTTCAAAACATACCTCTATCTCTTCAAGTCATACCTATCGGGATTGCTTGTAGCCTTCTCATGTAAAGCCTCAGCCTCATCTCCCTCTGGAGCTGGAACTTCTTCACTTATGTAGGTGACCAAATCATCTTCTTCTAGGATTAACCCAATCCACTTTGATTTGCTGAGACTCGATATGGAGCTAGATTAGGGTTTTTTAGAGAAACTCTAAAAATTCAAAATTTGAGTTTCAAACTTCTGAATGGATGGAAAGATGTGGCTTGTTGAGTTGATCAAGCTGGTATACTTCAATTTTGAAAACTGCAAAATTTGACCCCTCAAAATTGCCTTTGAAACTTTCAGATTCACTAGACAGGATCCCGAACTAGGGTTTGATAAAGCCCAGTCTTCTTCCCATCCAAAAGGTTCAATCTTGTGTTCTAAACTTCGATTTTTCTGAGGAGCTTCTAGCCATGGTCATACATTTCAAAAATTCCAACTTTTGCAAAAGCCCTAATTTTTCACCTTTTCGATCAAACTCTCGAACTAGGGTTTGATCAAGCTTGACCTTTTGCCCAACCAAAAAATTCGATCTTGGTATCTAAATTTCAATTTTGTTGAGGATCACCCAGCCGTGGTCTCTAATTCTAAGAATTTCAACTTTCTCCAAAACCCTAATTTCCCACAGCAGTGACTATCTAAGAATGAAGGTGCTCAAAATCCAAATCTGTTTTGAAAGAAATTGTTGTGGGGAAAATGCACCTATAGTTCAGGGGAGAAACTATCAACTTACGGTGATAAAGATATACTTACAAGCATTCTGCAAGTACAACAAATAAATGAAGAGATTAGGGTTTAGAGATGTAGGCACCTCATTCAGAAGGTTGATCCTAGCTTTGCCTCCCTCGCTCTTCAATGCTTATCCAACGTCGCAATGGCCAGACCTGCAAAACAACTTGATACCCTTCTCAAACACATTTGACTACATATATAAAACTGATATCCATAATATAAAGCGACATCAAACTACAATCAAACAGTAATCAAATCTAAGACACATTAATAGGTCATATTTGGAAAGAGAAGAACGTCTGATCTTTATTAATGAATGAAAGCAAGTACATACAGTTATACCTTCTTTCAAGCTTGGCACTTCACGAAACCTAGATTCAAGGTCTCCTGCTTCCGTTCTCCAAGGATCCCAGCCTCTAATCAACTGTGCTAGGGTTTACCAAAACTGAAGCACAAGAGAGGGGGATGAGGGTCTCCATTCCTCCAACATAAATTTGTAATTGGGCTTGGTCCCCTCACATGGCCCTTCTACCCTCCTTATATAGTCAGTGAGGAAGAGGAAAAGAAGTTATAACCGCTCAAGAGGTTTCCCAACCAAATTAACTTACTCGAATTTCGAGATTTTTGACCAAAATAGGGGTGTACGCTACTCTACAATAGACAAAGTCGCGTACACACGCTACTATTTCAATAGTGGAGTCGCGCTCAGTAGAGTATACACGCTACTATCATGACTGTGTACCGGCGCTCATATTGAAAAATGGCCAAAAACAAGCTTTTCTGCTCATTTTCAGGAGATGGTTTGGTTTGGAAAAATGTTCCTAAGGGTCATATACATCAAATGGGTCAAGAATGAGGTAATTTCAACCATTTTTAGTGTCCCAAATGACTCCTCCATCCACAAATGTCCTGTTGTGTGACTTAACTTGATCTCAAGAAGTGTCATCATGCGACCAAGGGAAGCAAGTGTCGTCACAAACAGAGAGGTGTCATTTCAAGCTATAACAAGTAGAACATGATTTGTCTTTCTTGGTGTACCTTTTATGTTAGCAGACAACATAAACCTCATACAACACCATAATGCATTAGTACAATCATAAGTGTCAACACCCTAACCAATGAATATCTTCTATTATGCATTCATAATTTTGTTAAGGTGATACAACAAATCTAAAATCAAGATTGTACTAACCGTAATAACATGAAGACAAACATACCATAAACTTAATCATGAACAAATATCGAAACATACCTCGATGAGTCCTACCTGTCAAGATCGCTTGTAATCTTCTTATGTAAGGTCTTAGACTCATCTCCCTCTGAGACATGAACTTCTTCACTTATGCAGGTGACCAATCCATCCTCTTCTATGATTAACCCAATCCACTTGATTTGCAGGAACTGGATCTAGAGATATAATAGGGTTTGTCAGAGAAACCCCAAAAATTCAAACTTTGAATTTCAAACTTCCGAAAGGATAGAAATATGCGCCTTGATGAGCTAATCAAGCTGGTATATTCAGAATTTGAAAACTGCAAAGTTTCACTCCTCAATTTTGCCTTTGAAACTTCCGGATTAACTAGACGTGACCCCGAACTAGGGTTTGATGAAGCCCACTCTTCTGCCCAATCAAAAGGTTTGATCCAAAGTTCTAAGCTTCTATTTTTATGAGGAGCTTCTAGCCATGGTCACAGATTTCAAAAATTCCCATTTTTGCAGAAGCCCTAATTTTCCACTTTTCTGATCATAGTCCAGAACTAGGGTCTGATCAAGCCTGGCATTCTTCCCAACCAAAAATTCTGATCTTGGTCTCTAAATTTTGATTTTGATGAGTAGCATTCAGCCGTGGTCTCCGATTACAAAAATTCCAACTTTATCCGAAACCCTAAATTCCGGAAGCCACGAATGAAGGTGCTTAAAAATAATTCTATTATGACAGAAATATGTACTTGATTGTTTCTAGTGTAACTCTGAACTTTTCGATCCAGAGGGTCTAAACAATTTTCCTGAGATATACTGACCTGTCATCTTTCAATCCCAACAAGTCTGACCCCAATTGGATTCTCTGAGAGAAAGTTATGCTAAGTGTCGCAACCTGACCTGTTTATGGATAAAACATGAGAGCGAACTTGTACGGCATGCCACGTGTCACTGGTTCAACTTCGGCCTCTGAAAATTTTTCTTGAGATAGTACAGTTTGTGAACTACCTTTCCATTTTTACGAAATTTCATTTGGAGCTACCTAGCCTAAGTTATGAACTTTTTTCAAAGGTCACCTGTTTTTGACTCAGATCCGGAAGAGCTAGAAACCCTATATTGTACAAATCATAAATCACAAAGTACAATGAATTAGAGGTTTTCCTTTGGACACAAGGTACATGGCGATTTGATCTTCGAACTGTAAAAGTTTTCAATCTGAAACCTTTTCCAAAATGGATTTATAGCGAAAGTTCTACGATGACTGGTTTTTGCTATATCAAGCCTAGCATCGTAAGTGCAACAAGTGTCATACATGCCATATCATGCCTTCTTTCAGGCTAGCTCTGATACCATGTTATATTTTCAGAATTTACTTCAATCTGATCTAGGATCTTAAGTGAGAGAACAACATGTACAACAAATCTATAACATATCAATCATGGACACAATAATGCAAGCACACAAGAGACACAGAGTTTACTTGGGGAAAACCATAAAGGTGAAAAACCCCAATAACTTCCTCAGAGATCGATAGAGCAATGATACAACTAGAATACAAGAGATAGTCTTCTCCTAGCAGAAGAGCCTCCTCCTCCACAAGTGTGCCGCTCTCCCAAGTGTGAATGAGAGGATAGAATGTGTAAAATGAGAGAGACACTCTCTATTTATACACTAACTTGACTTGACCTTTACTCAACTAGGTCGGCCTCAACTTAACCACTTAACATAATGCTGACTGGGCCGACCCCCACTAGGGTGGTCTAATAACCCTTTGACCCACATGACTTATACAGGGCCGACCCCAACAAGGTGGTCTAATAACCCATCACGTATAAGTTACGACACTTACAATATAAATGATGACACTTCTGTATAGATGAATAATAACATCTCTATAGGAATACAACCACTTCCGTATAGAGGAATAATAACATCTCTATAGGAATACAATATACATATATGTGAAATACATTCCAAAGTTACATATACATCAACAAGAACATGAAAAGTCTCTCACTAATTCCACGAACGTCATCCTGAAGTCTGTGATCAATCTAGAAAAGTTTTACGATTTACAGGACAAGTTCAAATCTCGAACTAATTGTAAAACTCAAAGCTCATCCTTGAACTATGAGCGGGTCAATGTAGGCATCGAACAGGAACCTCTTTTCATCAATTTGGGAGTTGATTGTACCCCTGAAGAATGCAGAGCCATTATTGCATTGTGTAAACAGTATAAGGATGTTTTCCCCTGGACGTATGATGAGTTGAAAACGTTTGATACTAGCATTATGTTTCATAATATACCCATGAAAGTAGAGGTTAAGCCATTTAAAAAAGAGCTGCGGAAGATGCACCCCAGTTTGGAGCCTTCTGTAAAAAAGGAGCTGGAAAAGCTGCTCACTACTCGAATTATCTTTCCGGTCAGGCACACTCAATGGATCGCTAACTTAGTACCTGTACATAAGAAAAGCGGGGAAATTCGATTATGTGTCGATTTCAGGAACCTAAATCGGGCTTCTGAGAAAGACAACTATCCTGTTCCACCTATGGAGCAGATTCTTCAAAAGGTAGCCGGGTCAGAGATGTTTTCCCTCCTAGATGGTTTTTCAGGGTATAACAAGGTTATGGTTGCCCCGGACAATCAATTGAAAATAGATTTCAGGACCCCATGGGGTACTTTTTCCTACAGACGGATGCCTTTCGGGCTAATCAATGTAGGAGCTACTTTTCAGAGAGTTATGGATATAGTTTTCTGAGGGTTAATGCATAATTCTGTCATAGTTTACCTTGATGATATCACTATTTACTCTAAAAAACGACATGAACATGTGTTTTCTTTGAAACAAGTTTTCGATTACTGCAGGAAATTCGGTATTTCTCTCAACCCGAAGAAATTTGTTTTAGCAATAACTGAAGGAAAGCTTCTAGGATTCATTGTTTCGAAAGAAGGTATGATTATCGATCCTAAATGTACAAAGGCTATTTCAAATATTGTTTTACTAGGCTCGCGCAAAGCAATGCAATTCTTCTTAGGTAAGATTAATTTTGTACGTAGATTTGTACCAAATTTTGCCCAGATTGTTAAACCATTACAACTTTTGGTCAAGAAAGATGTGCAGTTTACTTGGTCGTAGGAACAGAGAGATGCGTTTATCCAAATTCGAAAGGCCATTACAGAAGCTACTGCTCTCATGTCCCCATATTTTAATAAGGATTTCATTCTTTATACTTTTTCCACTGACTTTTCTTATGCAACCGTCTTAACTCAAAAGCATGACAATGATACTGAAACCCCGATCTCTTTTATGAGCTCAATATTCAAAGGTGCAGAGCTTAAATACTCGCAGAT
This sequence comes from Larix kaempferi, assembly GCA_027924585.1. Lineage (NCBI taxonomy): Eukaryota > Viridiplantae > Streptophyta > Pinopsida > Pinales > Pinaceae > Larix > Larix kaempferi. Next base: position 324,555 of record BSBM01002073.1, on the reverse strand, counting down.
AGATAAGCAAGCCTATGCAGTATATAAATCCTTCAAACATTACAGACCCTACTTGTTGAAGTCTCGAACCAAAGTCATTGTTCCATATTCTGCTATCAAAAATGTCCTCATCTAGAAAGAATTGGGGAAAAAGAGGGCCCATTAGATGACCGCCCTACAAGAATATGATCTTGAGATTAGGCCAGCTAAAATTGTTAAAGGACAAGGTCTTTGTCTTCTTACTGCACAATATAATGACCCCGCACAGCAGCAGTCCGAATGGGATCATGAGGAAGAAATTCCCTCATGTGTTGTTAACGTTATCGATGCCCCGACATCGGAATGGTACGATGATATCAGATTTTTCCTAAACCATGGGTTTACTCCTGAAACTCTTGATTTTAAGAAAAGAAGGGATTTGAGACTGAAATCTGCTCCTTATCAATTCATTGATCAAGTTATTTTTAGAAAAAATTATGATGGAGTATTTCTCAGATGCTTGGAAAAGCATGAAACTGATGACATTTTGTTTCAATTTCATGCAGGTCCCGCTGGAGGCCATTTTTCAGGAGAGACTACAACACACAAGATTCTTAGGGCCATATATTATTGGCCTAAGATTATTCTGCAAGAAATCATGATTTTAAATCCTTTAGGATTGATAAGAACACAACCCGCTCCAGCTCCATCCTTGGACTTGGAGCCATCGAAAAATAAGGTCTATGAGACAAGGTCTAATCTAAAATCGTATTAACATTATATACATTATGCACAATTTCACCAGAAAAAGGTATAGAAGTAATCTGAGTGAAATGTGATTCTTTTTGAATGCTTTTTTCTGGTGAGCATCAGCTGAGAATTCACCGAAAAAGGTATCGAATGTAAATTGCTCTGTACGAGAGGTGAGGTCTTGAATTGATGTACAGACCATCCATTCCAGAAAATGTGACTAATTGGAAAGTGTTTGATGATGACCAACAGATACTTGACTTCCTCACTACTCAGGATACAGTCCAAGACATGGCCATCGATGAAGTAGAACATGAAAAGTCTCTCACTGATTCCTCGAACGTCATCCCGAAGTCTGTGATCAATCTATAAATTTTTTATGATTTACAGGACAAGTTCAAATCTTGAACTAATTGTAAAACTCAAAGCTCATCCTTGAACTATGAGCGGGTCAACCTAGGCACCGAACAGGAACCTCATTTCATCAATTTGGGAGTTGATTGTACCCCTGAAGAACGCAGAGCCATTATTGCATTGTGTAAACAGTATAAGGATGTTTTCGCCTGGACGTATGATGAGTTGAAAACATTTGATACTAGCGTTATGTTTCATAATATACCCATGAAACCAGAGGTTAAGCCATTTCAACAAAAGCAGCGGAAGATGGACCCCAGTTTGGAGCCTTCTGTAAAAAAGGAGCTGGAAATGTTGGTCACTGCTCGAATTATCTTTCCGGTCAGGCACACTCAATGGATCGTTAACTTAGTACCTGTCTATAAGAAAAGTGGGGAAATTCGATTTTGTATCGATTTCAGGAACCTAAATAGGGCTTCTGAGAAAGACAACAATCCCGTTCCACCTATGGAGCAGATTCTTCAAAAGGTAGCCGGGTCAGAGATTTTTTCCCTCCTAAATGGTTTTTCAGGGTATAACCAAGTTATGGTTGCCACGGACGATCAATTCAAAACAACTTTCAGGACCCCATGGGGTACTTTTGCCTACGGACGGATGCCTTTCGGGGTAATCAATGCAGGAGCTACTTTTTAGAGAGCTATGGATATAGCTTTCCGAGTGTTAATGCATAATTATATCATTATTTACCTTGATGATATCACTATTTACTCTAAAAAATGACATGAACATGTGTTTGCTTTGAAACACGTTTTCGATCACTGCAGGAAATTCGGTATTTCTCTCAACACGAAGAAATCAATTTTTGTAGTAACTGAAGGAAAGCTTCTGGGCTTCATTGTTTTGAAAGAAGGTATGATTATCGATCCTGAACGTATAGAGGCTATTTCAAAGATTGGTTTACCAGGCTCGCGCAAAGCAATGCAATCCTTCCTAGGTTAATTTTGTACGTAGATTTATACCAAAATTTACCCAAATTGTTAAACAATTACAACTTTTGGTCAAGAAAGATGTGCAGTTTACTTGGTTGCAGGAACAGAGAGATGCGTTTATCCGAATTCGAAAGGACATTGCAGAAGCTCCTGCTCTCATGTCCCCAGTTTTTAATAAGGATTTCATTCTTTATACTTTTGCCACTGACTTTTCTTATGCAGTTGTCTTAACTCAAAAGCAAGACAATGATACTTAAATCCTGATCTCTTTTATGAGCTCAACATTCAAAGGTGCCGAGCTTAAATACTCGTAGATCGATAAGCAATCCTATGCGGTCTATAAATCCGTCAAACATTACAGACCCTACTTGTTGAAGTCTCGAACCAAAGTCATTGTTCAATATTCTGCTATTAGAAATGTCCTCATCCAGAAAGAATTGGGGGAAAAGAGGGCACATTGGATGACCACCCTACAAGAATACGATCTTGAGATCAGGCCAACTAAAATTGTCAAAGGACAAGGTCTTTGTCTCCTTACTGCGCAATCTAATGACCCCACACAGCAGTAGTCCGAATGGGATCACGAGGAAGAAATTCCCCCAGGTGTTGTTAACGTTATCGATGCCCCGACATCGGAATGGTACGATGATATTAGATTTTTCCTAAACCATGGGTTTGCTCCTAAAACTCTTGATTTTAAGAAAAGAAGGGCTTTGAGATTGAAATTTTCTCCTTATCAATTCATTGATCAAGTTCTTTTTAGAAAAAATTATGATGGAGTATTTCTCAGATGCTTGGAAAAGCATGAAACTGATGACATTTTGTTTCAATTTCATGCAGGTCCTGCTGGAGGCCATTTTTCAGGAGAGACTAAAACACACAAGATTCTTAGGGCTAGATATTATTGGCCCACATTGTTTAAAGATGCTTATGCTTATGTGAGGAAGTGTGAGCCATGCCAGAAATACAAAGGGAAGTTTAGGAAACCTGCATTTCCTCTACAACTGGTTACAATTTAGTTTCCATTTCAACAATAGGGATTGGATTTTGTTGGGCCTATAAACCCTCCTTCATCCCTTCAACATGTTAGGATATTCCTATACTCCATCCTAGTCCCACCAGTATTTTGATCATTTACATTTTCAGTCATGCATGCACTTTTAGGGTTTGCATGCATTCTAGGGTTTGCAAGCATCCCAGTCATCAGTCCAGCACCTAGCCCTCAGTTAGCCAGCCCCCAGGAGCTTCTCACTATTCAGTTTTAGCCCTCCAGTTGCTTAATGTTCCCTTCTTCCTTGATTTTAGGGAGCAACTCGCCCTTCTTCAACTACCAGTCCAGTTGTCACTCAGTTACACTCAGTCACACTCAGTTACAGTCAGTTACAGTCAGTTACACTTAGTTACACTCAGTTACAGTCAGTTATAGTCAGTTACACTCAGTTACATTGAGTTACACTTAGTTACACCTACAAGAGTTAGTTTGACTGATGGTTGACAGTTACTTGAGCATTGATGACTCCACTGATGATGATGAAGACTTCCAGTTGAGATCCGATGATCATGAGGACACCTAGTTGTGCTCCGATGACACTCTATTGATCTTATGATCACTCTGAGAGGCTAATTCGAATTGCCACCTTAGGCATTCGAATCCTCTCTACCATTGTACTATTTATTTGTCCATACTGTGATTAATTAATTAGTGTGTGTGAAGTATTATTGCTTCTATCTGAGTTCTACTATACCATATTATTCTGTTGCTCATTATATTGTATAGTTCACTCTTCTTCTATTTTCCTGCTTAATCATAATTACTCTTGTGAGGTATACATCATCTCTTAGATCTGCTATGACGATTTTCACATGGTATCAGAGCATGTTGAGAGTATTGTTTATCTCCATTCTTGAGAGTTTTTTGCAGGTTATTACCAAGATTTCGAGTGCAGCAGTTGCAGCAGTTTCTGCATTTTTGCAGCAGTAGCAGTTGCAGTTATTCTATATTGTTTTTACAGGTCCTCTACAGCTGCTATGTATTCATTAGGAATTACTCCTCTTTCTCCATTCAACTATGATGAATGGAAACCACAAATAATGGCACATTTAAAGAGCCATGATCTCTTTGATTGTTATTTTGAAAGAGAGTTCGAATCCTATGATGAAGAGAGTGATTGGTTAGATAAAGGTGAAAAAGATTGTGTAGTCATGATGTATGCTATGCCTCGATGCATGTTATATGACCTCCCTGATGTTTCATGGACTCCAAAAGAGCTATGGGCCTACCTGGATGCAAGATTTGGCATATAGAATGAAGGAATTGGTCCAAACCCATTCGAAAGCAAGCAAAGTGATGCATTCGCTCCTCTTGATGGTCTCTCAGATCATGAACCAGTATCATCTCATATTGAAATTGTTGACAAAGAACTTGCAGATTCTCCACTCATGCTCAAACTTTCTTCTCTTTCTGTGCCAGCTCACACTCTAGATATTGCAGAAGGTCCTAAATCCTCTCTTGCACCAGAGTCTGTTGGTTTGCATCATGATCACATGATTATTTCAGAGGTCAAAACAACTTTTGAAGGTAATGCATTCGCTCCTCTCCAGCTATCTCCTCTTTTATACTACTATATGATCATAAATTCATGCTTTCAGAAGGTTATTGAAGATTATGGCCATTGCCATTCGCTTGGGATAAATTCTCATGCAATTACTGGTTTTGATCTCACCTCTCATGGTTCAAAGGAGATCGCAAGAAACCATGATTCAAGTCTTGGATCTAATTTGTATTCTAAGCAATTACTGCTTGGGATAATTTCTCATGCATATGATAGTTTTGATCTCACCCCTGCTGGTTCAAAGGAGATCTCAAGAAACTGTTTTTTAAGTCTTAAATCTGATTTTGATTTCAAGCAAACATGTAATAGTTATTTTTGGCATAATCTCACCCATTGTGGTTCGAAGGAGAAGACAAAAGACTATATGCACTTTCACAGATTTGATCCTACCTCAGCTGATTCGAATCACAGGTTCAAGGATCATTCTCATACTGTTCGATTTGTTCTCATCACATTCGATCTGAAGAGCAAGTACAAGCACATGCTTTTTGAACATGATCCACTTCTTCCCAAGAAGAAGATACCTCCAGACATATGACCAAGCATCACACATGCTTGAGTTTGGAGCATTTATTTTTATGTGTGCCTTACAGTCTATTTTTTGAGGAGGGGGTATGTTTCCCATGAAATTTTCCCACTTCCTTGGTTTATTGATTGTTATTATTCATTGTATTGGGTGACCTTTGGTCTTAGTTACCAGGGCCCAGGATGGATTAAGGGGGGGTGTTAGGATATTCCTATACTCCATCCAAGTCCCACCAGTATTTTGATCATTTACATTTTCAGTCATGCACGCACTTTTAGGGTTTGCATGCATCCCAGTCATTGGTCTTACAGCTAGAAGACAAGGAGTCTTGAAATCAAGCTAGCTTGACCAGCTTCCAGATCAGGTTTGTGAATGGCGCTATTTCATCTGATCACCAAGTCAGTACAGTTGTCTTGTATCAACAAGGTTCTATGTACAAAATATTAAAAAAAAAGAAAAAGAAAAAAGAAAGAAAAGACAAAAGAAAAGATAAAGAAGTGTATATAGCTCAAAGAGGATCACTGAATATACATGTAGTTAATAAACCAAGGTGATATGTAATTTGGTTATCCATGAGCATTTCTAAGACTATGCCCAGGTTCAACCCAAGCTGGTTTTCAATGATTACATCATTGTAAGGATTTGATATTACTCTCTAAATCTCCTTATCGGATGAGTGTTATCTTTAAAATTGTCATTGTTGAGATCTATCCATTTTCATGTTCATTGTTTGTTGGTTGTTACCTTTTGAGTGTCTTCTTTGAGTTGAGTGTCAAGAAATCAGTTGATTGACATGTTGTTTTTAGATGGCTTTGATTGTAGAGATAACTGGTTCTTCCCAGCCAGTTTCCATCTGTTGTGGCCACAATAGATCCCATGCTTAGCTAAGCACAGGAGCCCCAAATTTTAATATACGCAAAGGTGTTTGGGTGAGTCATCTTGAAAATTTTAGATTTTGATTTTACCTCCAGAAATCCTCCACCCATGCTTTTGGTCTGCTTGTTTGTAAGGGTTTGATTATTTCTTCCTAAGTGTTTCGGAAAACAACCAAAATTCTGAGTATTTTGTTGACTGTTATCATCATCCCGAAACCTGCCATTTGGAGAACCCGAAACCCGCAACCCGACAGGTGTGGGTTGCAGGATTGTTGTTTTTATGTTTTGGTTTTGCTGATTCTGAAATCCACAACCCGACGGCTGCGGGTTGTCGAATCATTCTTTAATAGGATTGAGAAATAATTACCCCGAAACCTGAACCCTGCAGTGGCGGCATTCGGCTTTCGGGATTATGTTTTTTTTTGTTTATTTGGAGTGTGATCCCGAAACCCACAACCCGTATTTTCGGGATGCGGCTTTCGGGATGGTTATTTTTACGTCACAGATTAATATTTCCAAATCCCGCCATCGGCATAGTTGGATTTCGGTTTTCGGAAATCCTTTTTACTTCCATTCACATACCCGCAACCTGCAAATCCGTATTTTCTAGTTTCGGCTTGCGGGATCTTTGAATAAGAACTTCATGGAAATTTTTGAGCCCGATTCCGCATTCCGCTCCGGTTAATTTCCATCATCTGTCTGTTATGATCTCATGGTCATGCTAATTTTAGGTAATCAGTTAAGTCAGGCTACGCCATCTTGTCTTTTGAAACCTGGTTCTGCCAAATTATAATTTTCTTGTGTAATTCATGACAGCGGGCATTATTACAAGTCTGTCAGTTACTTCATGTTGGATGGGCGCCATCTCTCTGCCTTAAGTTCGCCATGTCTGGATTCGAGTTTTCACATCCTGTTGTTTTTGTTCCACATCTTAATGATTGGATTTGTTACGTGCGAAGAATCGATAGCCCGTGTATTGGAACTCCTAGTCGAGACCTTTTCCACATCAACTTTATCACCATAACCTTCGTCTCCGTTATTAATCACCAATCATAATTATTGATGGAAGATTGCTTGGAACAATGTGATTGTAAAGGAAATTCAAAATCATGTGAGTAGTAATTTAACTCGTACTTCGCACAAGCTTTGATCCGACTGGCACATACCTCGGCTCTTTTCATTACAATTGAAGTAATTACAATGAATTGGTTGGATAAGTTTAATCATTGCAGATTGCCATACCCAATTATCATCGACCTGCTTGTTGGCCTTAAAATAGCATTTAACATGAAAGTTCCAGTTCATCCATTGCCTTCTGAAATAGGAAACAATCTGTTTGGCATTCTTCTTATACCCTTTTATCTAAGACTTATTCAGAATGAGCAATATTCACGTAGATGGTGGATTTTCTAATGTTCAGGTTGGAAATAAGGAACTCTACCCCTTATTGTATTAAGAAATGTTGTCACCACCTTTTGATGCAGGTGTTCTTGATTTTAGCAGTTGTATCAATGAATAAGACTTCGAAATGTTGTCTACCTACATGCAAAACTCCGAAGAGCAAAGGAAGGAAATTCTCGAGGAATCAACTGATCTCGATACTGATGTTATACAGGACTTTATAATCAATAATGAACCTGATGTGCCGGTTACTATTCCTGAAGTAAATCCTCTAATGGATTTCTCTGTTTTTGACAATGGGTTCCCCGACCCCGAATTTCCTATAGCGGATGCTCTGCAAGCCACACCACCTGTTGATGATAGTGAACAATTGGTGATTGAATTTTTGTGGTGCCACGAGACCTTATCTGATTAAAGAATAAGTTTTTCTTTGTGAAAGCGGGCGAAAAATCTATTAACCTTGAAAATAGCAAGATTTCTTGGATCGATGGTTAGATCTGATTTTGTAATCCCTATTTTGTAGAATTTCTCCTTTTAGAACTCTTATGTAAATTTAGTATATAAGGAGGAATGTTTACCTTAGTAAAGGGTTAGGAATTTTGGAATTGCAATTCAGCAGGATTTTGGAGTAAAGATACTCTGTTTATCAGAGTCATTGTAATTTTTGTACAAGACTTCTCTATTCAGGAAAGTTATCTTTTAATTCACCTCCTATTGTTTTTCAAATTTCTTTGGGAATTGTTGAGTTAATGTTTCAAATTTTTCATCGGTTATTGTGTTTAATATTTTGCAGGACATTCGTTAATGCATAAGATATCTCATATTGATTTCTTTGTATGTCTGAATTATGCTCAAAATTGTTCTATTAAATTTCTTTAATTGAATGTTTATTGTTTTATATTTCTGCAAATGATTCGATGCAAATAAATATGTATAATCAAATGTTAATTTTTCAATTAACATAATGATTACATATAAGATATTTGAATAGGATCAAACATTTTGAAGAATTGTCACTTAATTTTCATTAAATGATGAAACTTTAAATTAACAAGTGAAGAACCCGAAGACATTTATGTTCAAGGAACTTACTACTTGTTCATCACACTTTAGTTATGATCTGCACGATATCAACTTTTCCTTTTAGGTTATATCTGACTTAGAATAAATCCTTCCCTTAAGTAGGTTAAGTTAGGTTTTGTAACAAGCTTTCACACTTATTTTTCCTTGATAGGAAATCTGATCCTTCAAAATCAAATCTTTTACTCATAGAGTTCCAGCGGAGGCCAAATATCCGTGGGTGATTACCACACCAAACAGCTCGAGGATAGAATTACCCTTGCGCAGAGTCTTTCGAAGCTTTTGGCTGGGTTTTCTTCTCCTGTTGTGTGCCTTGGAACCCATTCTCGCACTTTGCACTTACCCTGCACCCTCAAGGCTTCAACAAATGGCGCTAGAAAGAGGGCCATGAGTAAAACATGCCTAAGAAAACTACTAATAAACCTCCTGCAGCAAGTACTTCAATGGTTCAAACCCAAAGCCAGACTAAGGCTTCGACATCTGAACAACCAACTGATTCACGACCTACAGTTCTCCCTGTTTCATCTACGCAACCTACAGCTATACCTGTCACACCTGTGATACAACAGGAGAACAGAGGAGATATCATTTTCACATTGGCTATAAGAGGGCCCATCTCGTTGGAGTAGATATTGAAAACATCTGCCGATAGGGTCTTAAGAGCAGAACAACGACTTGCCGATCAAAGACGACGTGGTCTGGCAGCCTTAAACTTAGAAAATATTGTACAGACTGATGGTCGGTAAGATCAGCAGATTCCCACTTCATAGACTAGTGACCTACAGGTTCAGTGCACCACTGATCTAAACACACAGGATCAACACACAGTCGATCAACAACCTGAAAACCAAGAATCGATTCATCGATCGGATTCTCCTGAATATAACCGTGAGACCACTCACACAGCAACACAAGGTCAACCAAATCTTGGAGCCGGTGGTCCACCACCGTCCCCTCCTTCATCTTCATCATCTTCCTCAGACGAAGAAACTTCTTCTAGTTCGTCATCTGAAGAAGAAGAACAAGAACCTCTAATGGCTAGAGAAGGTCAAAATAGACCTTGGCTTGACCAAGGTGCAGTTTTTATATTAGGTGATCAACATAGATTACCAAAGAATCCTGAGAAATGGCTACCTAAATACAACCTTGATGATAAGATACCTGCGTTGGATCACATAAAAACTTTCATGCAGGAAATCAGGCTTAAAAGTGTGGTGCATGAGGATGTAGTATGCAGACTCTTTCCATACACCTTTGAGGGTAGAGCGGCCACTTGGTATTTTGCTTTACCAGCCCAATCTATAACTTCCTAGGATGAATTTGAGAAACATTTTACCCATAAATTCAGGGATGACAAAAAACAGCAAGATCTTGTCTTAGAATTATCCTCCATGAAAATCAAAGGAAAAGAAAGAGTAAAAGACTTTAACCGAAGGGTTTCATATCTCAAAACAGAATTCCTACCAATCTTCTTCCTGCTGAAGAATTATTGGTGGCTTATGATGAAAAGGGTTTGCCTCCCCCTATTGCAATATGGGTCAAAAGGGCACAGAAGGGTACTTTACTGGAAGCATTTGATGAAGCAATCCAAGTTGAGAAGGACATCTTTTGTCTGGAAGACGACCCTGAAGCTTCATAATGACAACCTTCCACTTCCAGCAAGAAACTTGAGAATGTCCCTAAAGCCACAATTCAGAACAAGGATCCATTCGATATGACTGAGACGAAAAAATTCCTTCAGAAGATGTCAAATGAGATGGTGGATTTGAGGAAGAACACTAATGATAATCAGAATCAGAAGAGAGGTTTTGTAAGGCCACCGTTTAGGAGTCCTTACCAGCCTCCACAACATCCACCACCACCAAATCTGACAGATGCACTCATTAACGCTGAACTCTTTTCTATTTTTAGAGCAATGGCAGCAGAATCTCATGTCACCCCTGACACTTCCAACTATCGATGCTATGGGTTTCTTTTCAGAACTTCCTATGTGTGAAGAATAAGAAGAACCTGAGGCGGTATTTAATGCATAACATCCTGATAATACAAGGTCTAAACAACAACCACTTCAAGAACCTTCATCTTATCCCCTAGTTCCCAGAGGAAACAAGACTATCCCACGGAAGGATACAACCCTCCCTCAAATGGAGTACAACCTCGTTGAAGACTTGAAAAGAGTCAAAGAAAAAATATCTCTTTTTGAGCTACTCAAGATTCCTTCTATGAGAGATTCTTTACCTAAAAACATGATAGTCAAATAGCTTAGAGAGTCACAGAATAATAATCTAGACTCTATCATTAAAACTGATGATCGAAAACCAACAAGTAAGAGAAATCCTCCTTTCTTGCTTACTTTTGAAATTTTCAACAGGAATGTGCACAACTGCATGATAGATTCGGGAGCATCATCAAATGTGATGCCCCTCTCTGTTTGCAGAAAATTGAATGCAACATGGGAACCCTATCCAACCTAGATGGTGCAACTTGATATATCCAAAGTCAGAGGGGTTGGAAAATTGAGAAATGTTCTTCTCACACTGTCAGCTAATCCTAGGATCCATCAGACAGTTGACATTGTGATAGCTGACATCCCAGAAGCCTATGGGATGTGGTTAAGCAGGGACAGGTCAAAGAAACTTAAAGGTTACTTTGCAACTGACTGGTCCCATTTATGGTTTCCTTATAATGGTCAACCGAATAAAATTAAGATCAACAGAGAACTTTTTATGAAACAGACAGTTACTGATCTTAATGATTCAAGTGAACCCACTGGTTATCTCACCTCTCGTACAGAGCAATTTACATTCGATACCTTTTTCGGTGAATTCTTAGTTGATGACTCACCAGAAAAAAAAGCATTCAAAACGAATCACATATCACTCAGGTTACTTATGTACCTTTTTCTGGTGAAATTGTGCATAATGTATATAATGTGAATACGAATTTTAGATTAGACCCTATCTCATGCACCTTATTTTTCGATGGCTCCAAGTCCAAGGACGGAGCTGGAGCGGGTTGTGTTCTTATCAATCCTAAAGGAATGAAAATCATGATTGCTTGCAGTTTAGAATTTGATTGCACTAATAATGTAGCCAAATATGAAGCTCTTGTGCAGGGGCTCAAGAAGGCCATTGATTTAGGTGTACAAGTAATAGAATTCTATGGAGACTCCGAAATTATAGTCAAGCGAGTCAGGAATAAAATACACTGCTTACCTCTGCATTTGGCTAATTATCAAAAGTTGGTAAGGGATCTATCGAACTCATTTTCGGCATTCAATATTAAATCAGTCCCCAGGTCACAAAATTTTGATGCAGACCTATTAGCAAATACAGTGTCTAGACTGATCCCGCCAGAAGGTCTGTCTCCTCACACCTTTTCTATTGAATTGATGTACAGACCATCCATTCCAGATAATGTGACTAATTGGAAAGTGTTTGATGATGACCGACAGATACTCGACTTACTCACTACTTAGGATACATTTCAAGACATGGCCATCGATGAAGCAGAACATGAAAAGTCTCTCACTGATTCCTCGAACGTCATCCCGAAGTTTGTGATCAATCTAGAAAAGTTTTACGATTTACAGGACAAGTTCAAATCTCGAACTAGTTGTAAAACTCAGAGCTCATCCTTGAACTATGAGCGGGTCAACCTATGCACCAAACAGGAACCTCGTTTCATCAATTTGGGAGTTGATTGTACCCCTGAAGAATGCAGAGCCGTTATTGCATTGTGTAAATAGTATAAGGATGTTTTCGCCTAGACGTATGATGAGTTGAAAACGTTTGATACTAGCATTATGTTTCATAATATACCCATGAAACTAGAGGTTAAGCCATTTCAACAAAAGCAGCGGAAGATGCACCCTAGTTTGGAGCCTTCTGTAAAAAAGGAGCTGGAAAAGCTGCTCACTGCTCGAATTATCTTTCTGGCTAGGCACACTCAATGGATCGCTAACTTAGTACCTGGCCTTAAGAAAAGCGGGGAAATTTGATTCTGTGTCGATTTCAGGAACCTAAATCGGACTTCTGAAAAAGACAACTATCTTGTTCCACCTATGGAGCAGATTCTTCAAAAGGTAGCCGGGTCAGAGATGTTTTCCCTCCTAGATGGTTTTTCAGGGTATAACTAGGTTATGGTTGTCCCGGATGATCATTTGAAAATAGCTTTCAGGACCCCATGGGGTACTTTTGCCTACAGACGGATGCCTTTCAGGCTAATCAGTGCAGGAGATACTTTTCAGAGAGCTATGGATATAACTTTCCGAGGGTTAATGCATAATTCTATCGTAGTTTACCTTGATGATATCACTATTTACTCTAAAAAATGACATGAGCATGTGTTTGCTTTGAAACGAGTTTTCGATCGCTGCAGACAATTCGGTATTTCTCTCAACCTGAAGAAATCAGTTTTTGCAGTAACTGAAGGAAAGCTTCTGCGCTTCATTGTTTCGAAAGAAGGTATGATTATCAATCCTGAACGTACAGGGGCTATTTCAAATATTGGTTTACCAGGATTGCGCAAAGCAATGCAATCATTCTTAGGTAAGATTAATTTTGTATGTATATTTGTAGCAAATTTTGCCCAGATTGTTAAACCATTACAACTTTTGGTCAAGAAAGATGTGCAGTTTACTTGGTCGCAGGAATAGAGAGATGTGTTTATCTGAATTCGAAAGGTCATTGCAGAAGCTCCTGCTCTCATGTCCCCAGATTTTAATAAGGATTTCATTCTTTATACTTTTGCCACTAACTTTTCTTATGCAGCTGTCTTAACTCAAAAACATGACAATGATACTGAAATCCTGATCTCTTTTATGAGCTCAACATTCAAAGGTGCAGATCTTAAATACTTGCAGATCGATAAGTAAGCCTATGCGGTCCATAAATCGGTCAAACATTATAGACCCTACTTGCTGAAGTCTCGAACCAAAGTCATTGTTCCATATTCTGCTATCAGAAATGTCCTCATCCAGAAAGAATTGGGAGAAAAGAGGGCCCATTTGATGACCGCCCTACAAGAATATGATCTTGAGATTAGGTCGGCTAAAATTGTTAAAGGGCAAGGTCTTTGGCTTCTTACTGCGCAATCTAATGACCCCGCACAGCAGCAATCCGAATGTGATCACGAGGAAGAAATTCCCTCAGGTGTTATTAACGTTATCAATGCCCCAACATCGGAATGGTATGATGATATCATATTTTTCCTAAACCAGGGGTTTGCTCCTCAAACTCTTGATTTTAAGAAAAGAAGGGCTTTGAGACTGAAATCTGCTCCTTATCAATTCATTGATCAAGTTCTTTGTAGAAAAAATGATGATGGAGTATTTCTCAGATGCTTGGAAAAGCATGAAACTGATGACATTTTGTTTCAATTTCATGCAGGTCCTGCTGGAGGCCATTTTTCAGGAGAGACTATAGCACACAAGATTCTTAGGGTCAGATATTATATGGCCCACATTGTTCAAAGATGCTTATGTTTATGTGAGGAAGTGTGAGCCATGCCAGAAATGCACAGGGAAGTTTAGGAAACACGCATTTCCTCTACAACCGGTTACAATTCAGTTTCCATTTCAACAATGGAGATTGGATTTTGTTGGGCCTATAAACCCTCCTTCATCCCTTCAACATAAGTATATCCACACAGCCACAGACTATTTCACTAGATGGGTGGAGGAAACTCCTTTTAAACATTGTAATGCTGCCCAAGTAATTTCTTTCCTTGATAGCCAAATCGTCACACGCTTTGGCGCTCAAGAGTACTTAGTTTTTTATAACTCATCCTACTTCTCTTCAATCGATATAAATGAATATGCCTTTGAGATGGGGATTAAGCTTAAGTTTTCTGCCAATTATTATCCTCAAGGTAATGGTTTGGTTGAGTCATCGAACAAAAACCTGATAAATATTCTCAAAAAGACTGTAGCTTCTCATCACAAAGATTGGCACACACAGTTGTATAATGCATTATGGGCAGATCGAATTACCCCAAAAGCAACAATTGCAAATTCTCCCTACAGTCTGATTTATGGCAAAGAATCCATCCTTCCCACTAATCTTACCATTCCTTCAGTACAATTGGCCCAGTTCGTCCAAGAAGATGATTCTTCTCCCCTCCAGCAAAGATTTGACACCCTCTTGAAGCTAGAGGAAGACAGGGAAATGGCCAAGAACAAGTTGTGTCATCATCAGCAGATGGTGAAGAGATGGTTTGATGAAAAATATTCATATGACATGGAATTTTCTGTTGGTAACCTGGTTCTAGCATGGGATAAGCAACATAAAGATCAGAATCAGTACACCAAGTTTAAGCACCTTTGGCTAGGACCTTTCATTATTACAGAAAAGATTGGTCCCAACACTGTTCTATTATAGACGTTAGAGGGAGTTGTAGACACCTTCCTAGTGAATGTGTCTCTTCTCAAAAAGTATTTTGTTTGAACAATCTGTTGCACTTGTACATAGGCGTGGTTTGTTTTTCAATCATTTGTTTTATTGCATTGACATTTTGATTGGTTTTCTTGTTTTGTTTTGGTTTTCATTAATAAGGCTTCACACTTGTGGTAATGGCTTATGATCACTTTTCTTAGCAACAATTGCTTTTGAAGTTTCGGCATCGTTATCAATCTTACTTTCTGGCTTTTGATTAGAATTTGCTTTGAAGAATAAACAGTCAAATAAGTGCAGTGCCTTTGGATACTTTTCACTTTGATCATTATCTTTCACAATGCTTTATTTGTGTAATTGAGGTATGGAGGATGGTCATCATGTCTCTATCTGGTGTTTCATGGTTGAACGACATATCATAATAACCTGACTAGTTCCGATTGCTCATAGATCTTTTTACAACCACTTTGAATATGAATTTTGTTTAAAGTTATAAGTTACAAGTTGGGTGGTCCTATTATCAAGCTAGCCCATTAGGTTCATAAGTGTTTAAGGTGGAATGACATCTTCACATCAAGCCATCACATTTGGAAGATGACTTTCAGTTCCACTGGAAGGTGGAAGATCCTATTACAGGTTGGTCCATTTATGATCTGCAAAGCACTGGTGAGTAACATTATCACTATATGGTCACCAAGCCATGGTAATTCCTTGTAGCCTATGCCAAAATAAATTGCTTTGTCTTTCATTATGGGATTTTTGTTGTATACAAGAATAGGGAGGTCTTATCACAAGCCAGCCCTGCTATGATCATGGGTCTGACCCTGGACTGGAATTATCACAATATGGTTACCAATCCATGATCATTTCTTTTGGTCTTATAGCTAGAAGACAAGGAGTCTCGACATCAAGCTAGCTTGACCAGCTTCCAGATCAGGTTTGTGAATGGCGTTGTTTCATCTGATCACCAAGTCAGTAGAGTGGTCTTGTATCAACAAGGTTCTATGTACAAAATATTAAAAAAAAAAAAGGAAAAAAAGAAAAGAAAGAAAATACAAAAGAAAATATAAAGAAGTGTATATAGCTCAAAGAGGATCACTAAATATACATGTAGTTAATAAACCAAGGTGATCTGTAATTTGGATATCCATGAGCATTTCTAAGACTGTGCCTAGGTTCAATGCAAGTTGGTTTTCAATGATTACATCATGGTAAGGAATTGATATTACTCTCTAAATCTCCTTTTCGGATGAGTGTTATCTTTAAAATGGTCATTGTTGAGATCTATCCATTTTCATGTTCATTGTTTGTTGGCGTTACCTTTTGAGTGTCTTCTTTGAGTTGAATTTCAAGAAATCGGTTGATTGACATGTTGTTTTTAGATGGATTTGATTGTAGAGATAACTGGTTCTTCCCATCAAATCGCCATTTGTTGTGGCCACAACAGATCCCATGCTTAGCTAAGCACGGGAGCCCCAAATTTTAATAAACGCAAAGATGTTTGGGTGAGTCATCTTGAAAATTTTAAATTTTGATTTTACCTCTAAAAATCCTCCACCCATGCTTTTGGTCTGCTTGTTTGTAAGGGTTTGATTATTTATTCCTAAGTGTTTCAGAAAAAAACCAAAATTCTGAGTATTTTGTTGACTGTTATCAACATCCCGAAACCCACCATTTGGAGAACTTGAAACCCGCAACCCGACAGGTGCAGCTTGCGGGACTGTTGTTTTTAAGTTTTGGTTTTGCTGATTCTGAAATCCGCAACCCGACGGCTGTGGGTTGTGGAATCATTCTTTAATAGGATTGAGAAATAATTACCCTGAAACCTGAACCCCGCAGTGGCGGCATTCGGCTTTCGAGATTATGTTTTTTTTCGTTTATTTGGAGTGTGATCTCAAAACCCGCAACCCGTATTTTCTGGATGCAACTTTTGGGATGGTTATTTTTATGTCATAGTTTAATATTTCTGAAGCCTGCCACCCGCATAGTCGGATTTTGGTTTTCGGAAATCCTTTTTACTTCCATTCGCATACCTGCAACCTGCAAATCCGTATTTTCGGGCTTTGGCTTGCAGGATCTTTGAATAAGAACTTCATGGAAATTTTTGAGATCGATTCCGCATTCCACTCCAGTTAATTTCCATCGTCCGTCTGTTATGATCTCGTGGTCATGCTGATTTTAGGTAATCAGTTAAGTCAGGATTCACCATCTTGTCTTTTGAAACCTGGTTCTACCAAATTATCATTTTCTTGTGTAATTCATGACAGTGGGCATTATTACAAGTCTGTCAGTTACTTCATGTTGGATGGGCACCATCTCTCCGCCTTAAGTTCACCATGTATGGATTCGAGCTTTCACATCTTGTCGTTTTTGTTCCACATCTTAATGATCAGATTTGTTACGTGCGAAGAATCGATAACCCATGTACTGGAACTCCTAGTCGAGACCTTTTCCACATCAACTTTATCACCATAACCTTTGTCCCCATTATTAATCACCAATCATAATTATTGATGGAAGATTGCTTGAAACAATGTGATTGTAAAGGCAATTCAAAATCATGTGAGTAATAATTGAACTCATACTTCGCACAAGCTTTGATCCGACTGGCAAATACCTTGGCTCTTTTCATTACAATGAATTGGCTGGAGAAGTTTAATCATTGCAGGTTGCCCCGCCTGATTATCATCAACCTACTTGTTGGCCTTAAAATAGCATTTAACATGAAAGTTCCAGTTCATCCATTGCCTTCTGAAGTAGGAAACACGCTGTTTGACATTCTTCTTATACCCTTTTATCCAAGACTTATTCAGAATGAGAAATATTCACGCAGATGGTGAATTTTCTAATGTTTAGGTTGGAAATGAGGAACTCTACCGCTTATTGTATCAAGAAATATTGTCACCACCTTTTGATGCAGGTGTTCCTAATTTTAGTAGTGGTATCAGTGAATAAAACTTCGAAACGTTGTCTGCCTACATGCAAAACTCCGAAGAGCAAAGGAAGGAAATTTTGGAGGAATCAACTGATCTCGATACTGATGTTATACAGGAATTTATAATCAATAAAGAACCTGACATGCCGGTTACTGTTCCTGAAGTAAATCCTCTAATGGATTTCTCTGTGAACAATCTGTAATTGAATTTTTATAGTTCCACGAGACCTTATCTGATTAAAGAACAAGTTTTTCTTTTGTGAAAGCTGGTGGAAAATCTGTTAACCTTGAAAATAACAAGATTTATTGGATCGATGGTTAGATCCGATTTTGTAATCCCTATTTTGTAGAATTTCTCCTTTTGGAACTCTTATGTAAATTTAGTATATAAGGAGGAATGTTTACCTTAGTAAAGGGTTGGGAAATTTGGAATTGCAATTCAGCAGGAGTTTGGAGTGAAGTTACTCTGTTTATCAGAGTCATTGTAATTTTTGTACAAGACTTCATTATTCAGGAATGTTATCTTTTAATTCACCTCCTATTGTTCTTCAAATTTCTTTGGGAATTGCTGAGTTAATGTTTCAAATTTGTCATCGGTTATTGTGTTTAATCTTTTGCAGGACATTCGTTAATGCATAATATCTCTCATATTGATTTTTCTGTATGTCTGAATTATGCTCAAAATTGTTCTATTAAATTTCTTTAATTGAACGTTTTCAGTTTTATATTTCTGCAAATGATCCAATGCAAGTAAATATGGATAATCAAATGTTAATTTTTCAATTAACACAATGATTACAGATCAGATATTTGAATAGGCTCAAACATTTTGAAGAATTGTCACTTAATTTTCATTAAATGACGAAACTTCAAATTAACAAATGAAGAACCCGAAGACATTTCTGTTTAAGGAACTTACTACTTGTTCATCACACTTCAGTTATGATCTGCATGACATCAACTTTTCCTTTTAGGTTAGATCTGACTTAGAATAGATCCTTCCATTAAGTAGGTTAAGTTAGGTTTTGTAACAAGCTTTCACACTTAGTTTTCCTTGACAGGAAAACTTATCTTTCAAGATCAAATCTTTTACTCATAGAGTGCCAACGGAGGCCAAATATCCATGGGTGATTACCACACCAAATAGCTCGAGGATAGAATTTCCCTTGCACAGCGTATTTCAAAGCCTTTGGCTGGGTTTTCATCCCCTGCTGTGTGTCTTGGAACCCATTCCAGCACTTTGCACTTACCCTGCACCCCCAAGGCTTCAATAAATGGCGCTAGAAGGAGGGCCATGAGTAAAACATTCCTAAGAAAACTACTAATAAACCTCCTCCAGCAAGTACTTCAACGGTTCAAACCCAAATCCAGACTAGGGCTTCAACATTTGAACAACCAACTAATTCACGACCTACAGTTCTCCCCATTACATCTACGCAACCTACAACTATACCTGTCACACCTGTGATACAATAGGAGAACAGAGGAGATATCATTTTCACATCACCTACAAGAGGGCCCATCTTGTTGGAGCAGATATTGAAAACATCTGTCGATAGGGTCTTAAGAGCAGAACAACGACTTGCTGATCAAAGACGACGTGGTCTGGTAGCCTTAAACTTAGAAAATATTCTACAGACTGATGGTCGGGAAGATTAGCAGATTCCCACTGCATAGACTAGTGACCTATAGGTTCAGTATGCCACTGATCTAAACACACAGGATCAACACACAGTCGATCAACAACCTGAAAACCAAGAATTGATTCATTGAGCGGATTCTCCTGAATATAACCGTGAGACCACTCACACAACAACACAAGGTCAACCAAATCTTGGAGCTGGTGGTCCACCACAGTCCCCTCCTTCATCTTTGTCATCTTCCTAAGATGAAGAAAATTCTTCTAGTTCATCATCTGAAGAAGACGAGCAAGAACCTCCAATGGCTAGAGAAGGTCAAAACAGACCTTGGCTTGACCAAGGTGCAGTTTTGATATTAGGTGATCAACATAGATTACCAAAGAATCCTGAGAAATGGCTGCCTAAATACAACCCTGATGATAAGATACCTGCGTTGGATCACATAAAAAATTTCATGCAGGCAATCAGGCTTAGAAGCATGGTGCATGAGGATGTAGTATGCAGACTCTTTCCATACACCTTTGAGGGTAGAGCGGCCACTTGGTATTTTGCTTTACTGGCCTAATCTATAACTTTCTGGGATGAATTTGAGAAACATTTTACCCAGAAATTCGGGGATAAAACACCACAAGATCTTGTCTTAGAATTATTCTCCATGAAAATCAAAGGAAAATAAAGAGTAAAAGACTTTAACCAAAGGTTTTCATATCTCAAAAACAGAATTCCTACCAATCTTCTTCTTGTTGAAGAATTGTTGGTGGCTTATTATGAAAAGGGTCTGCCTCCCCCTATTGCAATATGGGGCAAAAGGGCACAGAAGGGTACTTTACTGGAAGCATTTGATGAAGCAATCCAAGTTGAGAAGGAAATCTTTTGTCTGGAAGACAGCTCTGAAGCTTCAAAAGGACAACCTTCCACTTCCAGGAAGAAAATTGAGAATGTCCCTAAACCCACAATTCATAACAAGGATCCCTTCGATATGAATGAGATGAAAAAATTCCTTCAGAAGATGTCAAATGATATGGTGGATTTGAGGAAAAACACTAATGATAATCAGAATCAGAATAGAGGTTTTGTAAGGCCACCCTTTAGGAGACCTTACCAGCCTCCAAAAAACCCACCACCACCAAATCCGGCAGATGCACTCACGAACGAGGAACTCTTTTCTATTTTTAGAGCATTGGTAGTAGAATCTCAAGTCACCCCTGACACTTCCAACGATCAGACTACCTCAGATCCTCCACTACCTGAAGAAGAAGCAGAAGATGATCCACAAGTCGATGATGCGGGTTGCTTTTTGAAACTTCCTATGTGTGAAGAAGAAGTAGAACTTTGAGGCGGTTTTTAACGCACAACATCCTTATAATACAAGGTCTAGACAACAACCACTTCAAGAACCTTCATCCTATCCCTTAGTTCCCACAGGAAACAAGACTGTCCCATAGAAGGATACAACCCTCCCTCAAATGGAGTACAACCTGGTTGAAGACTACAAAAGAGTCAAAGCAAACATCTCTCTTTTTGAGCTACTCAAGATTCCTGCTATGTGAGATTCTTTACCTAAAAACATGATAGTCAAACAACCTAGAGAGTCACAGAATAATAATCTAGACTCTTTCATTAAAACTGATGATCGAAAACTAGCAAGTAAGAGAACTCCTCCTTTCTTGCTTACTTTTGAAATTTTCAACCGGAATGTGCACAACTGCATGATAGATTTGGGAGCATCATCAAATGTGATGCCCCTCTCTGTTTGTAGAAAATTGAATGCAACATGGGAACCCTGTCCAACCCAGATGGTGCAACTTTATAGATCCAAAGTCAGAGTGGTTGGCAAATTGAGAAATGTTCTGCTCACACTGTCAGCTGATCCCAGGATCCATCAGACAGTTGACATTGTGATAGCTGACATCCCAGAAGCCTATGGGATGTGGTTAAGTAGGGACATGTCAGAGAAACTTAAAGGTTACTTTGTAACCGATTGGTCCCACTTATGGTTGCCTTATAATGGTCAACCGAATAAAATTAAGATCAATAGAGAACCTTTTATGAAACAGACAGTTACTGATCTTAAGAAAATTGAGAATGTCCCTAAACCCACAATTCATAGCAAGGATCCCTTCGATATGAATGAGATGAAAAAATTCCTTCAGAAGATGTCAAATGATATGGTGGATTTGAGGAAGAACACTAATGATAATCAGAATCAGAACAGAGGTTTTGTAAGGCCACCGTTTAGGAGACCTTACCAGCCTCCAAAAAATCCACCACCACCAAATCCGGCAGATGCACTCACGAACGATGAACTCTTTTCTATTTTTAGAGCATTGGCAGCAGAATCTCAAGTCACCCCTGACACTTCCAACGATCAGACTACCTCAGATCCTCCACTACCTGAAGAAGAAGCAGAAGATGATCCACAAGTCGATGATGTGGGTTGCTTTTTGAAACTTCCTATGTGAAGAAGAAGTAGAACTTTGAGGCGGTTTTTAATGCACAACATCCTTATAATACAAGGTCTAGACAACAACCACTTCAAGAACCTTCATCCAATCCCCCAGTTCCCACAGGAAACAAGACTGTCCCATAGAAGGATACAACCCTCCCTCAAATGGAGTACAACCTGGTTGAAGACTACAAAAGAGTCAAAGCAAACATCTCTCTTTTTGAGCTACTCAAGATTCTTGCTATGTGAGATTCTTTACCTAAAAACATGATAGTCAAACAGCCTAGAGAGTCACAGAATAATAATCTAGACTCTTTCATTAAAACTTATGATCGGAAACTAGCAAGTAAGAGAACTCCTCATTGCTTGCTTACTTTTGAAATTTTCAACCGGAATGTGCACAACTGCATGATAGATTCGGGAGCATCATCAAATGTGATGCCCCTCTCTGTTTGTAGAAAATTGAATGCAACATGGGAACCCTGTCCAACCTAGATGGTGCAACTTTATAGATCCAAAGTCAGAGTGGTTGGCAAATTGAGAAATGTTCTGCTCACACTGTCAGCTGATCCCAGGATCCATCAGATAGTTGACACTGTGATAGCTGACATCCCAGAAGCCTATGGGATGTGGTTAAGCAGGGACATGTCAGAGAAACTTAAAGGTTACTTTGTAACCGACTGGTCCCACTTATGGTTGCCTTATAATGGTCAACCGAATAAAATTAAGATCAATAGAGAACCTTTTATGAAACAGACAGTTACTGATCTTAAGAAAATTGAGAATGTCCCTAAACCCACAATTCATGACAAGGATCCCTTCGATATGAATGAGATGAAAAAATTCCTTCAGAATATGTCAAATGATATGGTGGATTTGAGGAAGAACACTAATGATAATCAGAATCAGAACAGAGGTTTTGTAAGGCCACCATTTAGGAGACCTTACCAGCCTCCAAAAAATACACCACCACCAAATCCGGCAGATGCACTCACGAACGATGAACTCTTTTCTATTTTTAGAGCATTGGAAGCAGAATCTCAAGTCACCCCTGACACTTCCAACGATCAGACTACCTCAGATCCTCCACTACCTGAAGAAGAAGCAGAAGATGATCCACAAGTCGATGATGTGGGTTGTTTTTTGAAACTTCCTATGTGTGAAGAAGAAGTAGAAATTTGAGGCGGTTTTTAACGCACAACATACTTATAATACAAGGTCTAGACAACAACCACTTCAAGAACCTTCATCCTATCCCCCAGTTCCCACAGGAAACAAGACTATCCCATAGAAGGATACAACCCTCCCTCAAATGGAGTACAACCTGGTTGAAGACTACAAAAGAGTCAAAGCAAACATCTCTCTTTTTGAGCTACTCAAGATTCCTGCTATGTGAGATTCTTTACCTAAAAACATGATAGTCAAACAGCCTAGAGAGTCATAGAATAATAATCTAGACTCTTTCATTAAAACTGATGATCGAAAACTAGCAAGTAAGAGAACTCCTCCTTTCTTGCTTACTTTTGAAATTTTCAACCGGAATGTGCACAACTGCATGATAGATTCGGGAGCATCATCAAATGTGATGCCCCTCTCTGTTTGTAGAAAATTGAATTCAACATGGGAACCCTGTCCAACCTAGATGGTGCAACTTTATAGATCCAAAGTCAGAGTGGTTGGCAAATTGAGAAATGTTCTGCTCACACTGTCAGCTGATCCCAGGATCCATCAGATAGTTGACACTGTGATAGCTGACATCCCAGAAGCCTATGGGATGTGGTTAAGCAGGGACATGTCAGAGAAACTTAAAGGTTACTTTGTAACCGACTGGTCCCACTTATGGTTGCCTTATAATGGTCAACCGAATAAAATTAAGATCAATAGAGAACCTTTTATGAAATAGACAGTTACTGATCTTAATGATTCAAGTGAACCAGCTGGTTATCTCACCTCTCGTACAGAGCAATTTACATTCGATACATTTTTCGGTGAATTCTCAGCTGATGCCTCACCAGAAAAAAGCATTCAAAATGAATCAGATATCACTCAGGTTACTTATGTACCTTTTTCTGGTGAAATTGTGCATAATGTATTGAATGTGAATACGAATTTTAGATTAGACCCTGTCTCGTGGACCTTATTTTTCGATGGCTCTAAGTCCAAGGACGAAGCTGTAGCGGGTTGTGTTCTTATCAATCCTAAAGGAATGAAAATCATGATTGCTTGCATGTTAGAATTTGATTGCACTAATAATGTAGCCGAATATGAAGCTCTTGTGCAGGGTCTCAAGAAGGCCATTGATTTAGGTGTACAAGCAATAGAATGCTATGGAGACTCCAAAATCATAGTAAAGCAAGTCAGGAATAAAATACACTGCTTATCTCTGCGTTTGGCTAATTATCAAAAGTTGGTAAGGGATCGAACCAAATCATTTTTTGCATTCAATATTAAATCAATCCCCAGGTCACAAAATTTTGATGCAGACCTGTTAGCAAATACAGTGTTTAGACTGATCCCACCAGAAGCTCTGTCTCCTCAAACCTTTTCTATCGAATCGATGTATAGACCATCCATTTCAGATAATGTGACTAATTGGAAAGTGTGTGATGATGACCGATAGATACTCAACTTCCTCACTGCTCAGGATACATTTCAAGACATGGCCATCGATGAAGCAAAACATGAAAAGTCTCTCACTGATTCCTCGAACATCATCCGGAAGTCTGTGATCAATCTAGAAATTTTTTGCGATTTACAGGACAACTTCAAATCTCAAACTATTTGTAAAACTCAAAGCTCATCCTTAAACTATGAGCGGGTCAACCTAGGCACCGAACAAGAACCTCGTTTCATCAATTTGGGAGTTGATTATAGCCATTATTGCATTGTGTAAATAGTATAAGGATGTTTTCTCTTGGACGTATGATGAGTTGAAAACGTTTGATAGTAGCGTTATGTTTCATAATATACCCATGAAACCAGAGGTTAAGCCATTTCAACAAAAGCAATGGAAGATGCACCCCAGTTTGGAGCCTTCTGTAAAAAAGGAGCTGGAAAAGCTGCTCACTGCTCGAATTATCTTTCTGGTCAGGCACACTCAATGGATCGCTAACTTAGTACCTGTCCGTAAGAAAAGCGGGGAAATTCGATTATGTGTCGATTTCAGGAACCTAAATTGGGCTTTTGAGAAAGACAACTATCCTGTTCAACCTATGGAGCAGATTCTTCAAAAGGTAGCCGGGTCATAGATGTTTTCCCTCCTAGATGGTTTTTCAGGGTATAACCAGGTTATGGTTGCCCCGGATGATCAATTGAAAACAGCTTTCAGGACCCCATGGGGTACTTTTGCCTATAGACGGATGTCTTTCGGGCTAATCAATGCAGGAGCTACTTTTCAGAGAGCTATGGATATAGCTTTCCAAGGGTTAATGCATAATTCTGTCATAGTTTACCTTGACGATATGACTATTTCCTCTAAAAAACGACATGAACATGTGTTTGCTTTGAAACAAGTTTTTGATCCTGCAGGAAATTCGGTATTTCTCTCAACCCGAAGAAATCTGTTTTTGCAGTAACTGAAGGAAAGCTTCTAGGATTCATTGTTTCGAAAGAAGGTATCATTATCGATCTTGAACGTACAGAGGCTATTTCAAAGATTGGTTTACCAAGCTCGTGCAAAGCAATGCAATCCTTCTTAGGTAGGATTAATTTTGTACGTAGATTTGTACCAAATTTTGCCCAGATTGTTAAACCATTGAAACTTTTGGTCAAGAAAGATGTGCAGTTTACTTGGTCGCAGGAACAGAGAGATGCGTTTATCCAAATTCGAAAGGCCATTGTAGAAGCTCCTGCTCTCATGTCCCCAGATTTTAATAAGGATTTCATTCTTTATACTTTTTCCACTGACTTTTCTTATGTAGCTGTCTTAATTCAAAAGCACGACAATGATACTGAAATCCCGATCTCTTTTATGAGCTCAACATTCAAAGGTGCAGAGCTTAAATACTCACAGATCTATAATAAAGCCTATGCAGTCTATAAATCTGTCAAACATTACGGACCCTACTTGCTGAAGTCTCGAACCAAAGTCATTGTTCCATATTCTGCTATCAGAAATGTCCTCATCCAGAAAGAATTGGGGGAAAAGAGGGCCCATTGGATGACCGCCCTACAAGAATATGATCTTGATATCAGGACGGCTAAAATTGTTAAAGGGCAAGGTCTTTGTCTTCTTACTGTGCAATCTAATGACGCCGCACAGCAGCAGTCCGAATGGGATCACGAAGAAGAAATTCCGCCAGGTGTTGTTAATGTTATCGATGTCCCAACATCGGAATGGTACGATAATATCATATTTTTCATGAACCATGGGTTTTCTCCTGAAACTCTTGATTTTAAGAAAAGAAGGGGTTTGAGGCTGAAATCTGCTCCTTTTCAATTCATTGATCAAGTTCTTTTTAGAAAAAATTATGATGGAGTATTTCTCAGATGCTTGGAAATGCATGAAACTGATTGCATTTTGTTTCAATTTCATGCAGGTCCTGCTAGAGGCCATTTTTCAAGAGAGACTACAACACACAAGATTCTTAGGTCCATATATTATTGGCCCATGTTGTTTAAAGATGCTTATGCTTATGTGAGGAAGTGTGAGCCTTGCCAGAAATGCATAGGGAAGTTTAGGAAACCTTCATTTCCTCTACAACCAGTTACAATTCAGTTTCCATTTCAACAATGGGGACTGGATTTTGTTGGGCCTATAAACCCTCCTTCATCCCTTCAACATAAGTATATCCTCATAGCCATAGACTATTTCACTAGATGGGTGGAGGAAGCTCCTCTTAAACAATGTAATGCTGCCCAAGTAATCTCTTTCCTTGATAGCCAGATCGTCACACGCTTTGGCGCTCTAGAGTACTTAGTTTTTGATAACGCATCCTACTTCTCTTCAATCGATATAACTGAATATTCCTTTGAGATGGGGATTAAGCTTCATTTTTCCGCCAATTATTATCCTCGAGGTAATGGTTTGGCTGAGTCATCGAACAAAAACCTGATAAATATTCTCAAAAATACTGTAGCTTCTCATCACAGAGATTGGCACACACAGTTGGATAATGCATTATGGGCAGATCGAATTACCCCAAAAGAAGCAATTGCAAATTCTCCCTACTGTTTGCTTTATGGCAAAGAAGCCATCCTTCCCACTAATATTACCATTCCTTCGCTACAAGTGGCCCAGTCCGTCCAAGAAGATGATTCTTCTCCCCTCTAGCAAAGAATTGACACCCTCTTGAAGCTAGAGGAAGATAGGGAAATGGCCAAGAACAAGTTGTATCATCATCAACAGATGGTCAAGAGATGGTTTGATGAAAAATATTCATCTGACAGTGAATTTTCTGTTGGTAACCTGGTTCTAAGGTGGGATAAGCAACATAAAGATAAGAATCAGTACACCAAGTTTCATCGCCTTTGGCTAGGACCTTTCGTTATTACAGAAAAGATTGGTCCCAGCACTGTTCGATTACAGACGTTAGAGGGAGTTGTACACACCTCCCAGTGAATGTGTCTCTTCTCAAAAAGTATTTTGTTTGAACAATCTGGAGCACTTGTACATAGGTGTGGTTTGTTTTTCAATCATTTGTTTTATTGCATTGACATTTCGTTTGGTTTTCTTGTTTTGTTTTGGTTTTCATTAAAAAGGCTTCACACTTGTGGTAATGGCTTATGATCACTCTTCTTAGCAAAAATTGCTTCTAAAGTTTCGGCATCGTTATCAATCTTACTTTCTGGCTTTTGATTAGAATTTTCTCTGAAGAATAAAATGTCAAATAAGTGCAGTGCCTTTGGATACTTTTCACTTTGATCATTATCTTTCACAATGCTTTATTTGTGTAATTGAGGTATGGAGGATGGTCATCATGTCTCTATCTAGTGTTTCATGGTTGAACGACATATCATAATAACCTGACAAGGTCGGTGGTCTTGTTATCAAGCCATCCCATTAGGTTCATAAGTGTTTAAGGTGGAATGACATCTTCACTTCAAGCCACCACACTTGGAAGATGACTTTCAGTTCTGCTGGAAGGTGGAAGATCCTATTACAGGTCGGTCCATTCATGATCCGCAAAGCACTGGTGAGTAACATTATCACTATATGGTCACTAAGCCATGGTAATGCCTTGTAGCCTATGCAAAAATAAATTGCTTTGTCTTTCATTATGGGATTTTTGTTGTATACAAGAACAGGGAGGTCTTATCACAAGCCATCCCTGCTATGATCATGGGTCTGACTCTGGACTATAATTATCACAATATGGTTACCAAGCCATGATAATTTATTTTGGTCTTACAGCCAGAAAATAAGGAGTCTCGACATCGAGCTAGCTTGACCAGCTTCCAGATTAGTTTTGTGAATGGCGCTGTTTCATTTGATCACCAAGTCAGTACAGTGGTCTTGTATCAACAAGGTTCTATGTACAAAATATTAAAAAAAAGAAAAAAGAAAAAAGAAAAAGAAATAAAAGATAAAGAAGTGTATATAGCTCAAAGAGGATCATTGAATATACATGCAGTTAATAAACCAAGGTGATCTGTAATTTGGATATCCATGAGCATCTCTAAGACTGTCCCCAGGTTCAACAAAATCTGGTTTTCAATGATTACATCATGGTAAGGATTTGATATTACTCTCTAAATCTCCTTATTGGATGAGTGTTATATTTAAAATGGTCATTGTTGAGATCTATCCATTTTCATGTTCATTGTTTGTTGGCTGTTACATTTTGAGTGTCTTCTTTGAGTTGAGTTTCAAGAAATCGGTTGATTGACATGTTGTTTTTAGATGGATTTGATTGCAGAGATAACTGGTTCTTCCCAGCCAGTCGCCATTTGTTGTGGCCACAACAGATCCCATTCTTAGCTAAGCACGGGAGCCCCAAACTTTAATAAACGCAAAGGTGTTTGGGTGAGTCATCTTGAAAATTTTAGATTTTGATTTTACCTCTAAACATCCTCCACCCATGCTTTTGGTCTGCTTGTTTGTAAGGGTTTGATTATATCTTCCTAAGTGTTTCGGTCTGAAAAAAGCCAAAATTCTGAGTATTCTGTTGACTGTTATCATCATCCCAAAACCCGCCATTTCGAGAACCCTAAACCTGCAACCCGACAGGCGCGGGTTGCGGGACTGTTGTTTTTATGTTTTGGTTTTGCTGATTCCGAAATACGCAAGACGATGGATGCAGGTCATGGAATCATTCTTTAATAGTATTGAGAAATAATTACCCCAAAACCCAAACCCTGCAGTGGTGGCATTTGGCTTTCGAGATTATGTTTTTTTTTCATTTATTTGGTGTGTGATCCCGAAACCTGCAACCTGTATTTTTGGGATGCATCTTTCGGGATGGTTATTTTTACATCACAGTTTAATATTTCCGAAGCCCACCACCCGCATAGTCGAATTTCGGCTCTCGAAAATCCTTTTTACTTCCGTTTGCATACCCGCAACCCGCAAATCCATATTTTCGGGTTTCGGCTTGCAGGATGTTTGAATAAGAACTTCATTGAAATTTTTGAGCCAGATTTTGCGTTCCGCTCCGGTTAATTTCCATCATTCATCTATTATGATCTTGTGGTGATGTTGATTTTAGGTAATCAGTTAAGTCAGGCTTCGCCATCTTGTCTTTTTAAACTTGGTTCTACCAAATTATCATTTTCTTGTGGAATTCATGACAGCGGGCATTATTACAAATCTGTCAGTTACTTCATGTTGGATGGGCGCGATCTCTCTGCCTTAAGTTCGCCATGTCTGGATTTGAGATTTCACATCTTGTCATTATTGTTCCACATCTTAATGATTGGATTTGTTACGTGCGAAGAATCGATAGCCCATGTACTGGAACTCCTAGTCGAGACCTTTTCCACATCAACTTTATCACCATAACCTTTGTCTTCGTTATTAATCACCAGTCATAATTATTGATGGAAGATTGCTTGAAATGATGTGATTGTAAAGGCAATTCAAAATCATGCGAGTAGTAATTGAACTCGTACTTTGCACAAGGTTTGATCTTACTGGCACATACCTTGGCTCTTTTCATTACAATTGAAGTAATAGCAATGAATTGGTTGGATAAGTTTAATTATTGCAGATTTCCCTACCCGATTATCATCGACCTGCTTGTTGGCCTTAAAATAGCATTTAACATGAAAGTTCCAGTTCATCCATTGCCTTCTGAAATAGGAAACACTCTGTTTGGCATTCTTCTTATACCCTTTTATCCAAGACTTATTCAGAATGAGCAATATTCACGCAGGTGGTGAATTTTATAATGTTCAGGTTGGAAATGAGGAACTCTACCCTTATTGTATCAAGAAATGTTGTCACCACCTTTTGATGTAGGTGTTCCTGATTTTAGCAGCGGTATCAGTGAAGAAGACTTCGAAACGTTGTCCGCCTACATGAAAAAATCCGAAGAGCAAAGGAAGGAAATTCAGGAGGAATCCATTGATCTCAATACTGATGTTATACAGGACTTTATAATCAATAAAGAACCTGACGTGCCGGTTACTGTTCCTGAAGTAAATCCTCTAATGGATTTCTCTATTTTTGACAGTGGGTTCCCCGACCCCGAATTTCCTACAGTGGATGCTCTACAAGCCACACCACCTGTCGATGATAGCGAACAATCTGTGATTGAATTTTTATGGTGCCACAAGACCTTATGTGATCAAAGAACAAGTTTTTCTTTTGTGAAACGTGGCAGAAAATCTGTTAACCTTGAAAATAGCAAGATTTCTTGGATTGATGGTTAGATCCGATTTTGTAATCCCTATTTTGTAAACTTTCTCCTTTTGGAACTCTTATGTAAATTTAGTATATAAGGAGGAATGTTTACCTTAGTCAAGGTTTGGGAATTTTGGAATTGCAATT
Source organism: Larix kaempferi (assembly GCA_027924585.1). Lineage (NCBI taxonomy): Eukaryota > Viridiplantae > Streptophyta > Pinopsida > Pinales > Pinaceae > Larix > Larix kaempferi. Next base: position 293,668 of record BSBM01002073.1, on the reverse strand, counting down.
CAGCAGGAGTTTGGACTTAAGATACTCTGTTTATCAGAGTCATTGTAATTTTTGTACAAGACTTCTCTATTCAGGAAAGTTATCTTTTAATTCACCTCCTATTGTTCTTCAAATTTCTTTGGGAATTGCTGAGTTAATGTTTCAAATTTGTCATCGGTTATTGTGTTTAATCTTTTGCAGGATATTCGTTAATGCATAAGATATCTCATATTGATTTCTTTGTATGTCTAAATTATGCTCAAAATTATTCTATTAAATTTATTTAATTGAACGTTTTCACTTTTATATTTCTGCAAATGATTCGATGCAAATAAATATGTATAATCAAACGTTAATTTTTCAATTAACACAATGATTACAGATCAGATATTTGAATAGGCTCAAACATTTTGAAGAATTGTCACTTAATTTTCATTAAATGATGAAACTTTAAATTAACAAGTGAAGAACCCGAAGACATTTCTGTTCAAGGAACTTACTACTTGTTCATGACACTTCAGTTATGATCTACATGACATCAACTTTTCCTTTTAGGTTAGATATGACTTAGAATAGATCCTTCCCTTAAGTACGTTAAGTTATGTTTTGTAACAAGCTTTCACACTTAGTTTTCCTTGATAGGAAAACTAATCTTTCAAGATCAAATATTTTACTCATAGAGTGCTAGCAGAGGCCAAATATCCGTGGGTGATTACCACACCAAACAACTCGAGGATAGAATTTCCTTTGCACAGGGTCTTTCAAAGCCTTTGGATGGGTTTTCATCCCCTGTTGTGTGCCTTGGAACCCATTCCAACACTTTGCACTTACCCTACACCCCGAGGCTTCAACAGGAAGAAGAATTGTTGGCCGCCCCTTCATTTATGAGGGAATTGTAAAAATAGAACTTCGAGAAAGAGCAACCGCTCTTTCTTAGTGGATATTTTCACTTTCCAGCAAAATGTGCGAAGCAATGTTCATATGAATTTTGTTAGTTTTTCATAATTTCAATCTGATCGGATCTTAACTGAGAGAATAACATGTATAGCATATCTACAACATATCAATCATGGACACAATAATGCAAGCACACAAGAGACACAGAGTTTCACCAGGGAAAAACAAGAAGGTGAAAAACCCCGCAACTTCCTCAGAGATAGATAGAGCAATGATACAACCCAAGTACAAGTGATAGTCTTCTCTAGCAGTAGCTTCTCCTCATCCACAAGTGCACCACTCTCCAATGAGAGTATGAGTGAGAAAGTGAATGATCAAATAGAGTGCCTCCCGCACTCTATTTATACTTGGCTTGAATTTCCTAATAACCTCTACTAGGTCGGCCTTAACTTAACCACATAACATAATGCTGTCAGGGCCGACCCCCAATAGGGTGGTCTAATAACCCTTTTACCCACATGACTCATATAGGGCCGACCCCATCAAGATGGTCTAATAACCCATCAAGTATAAGTTACGACACTTACAATTTAAATGACGACACTTTTGTATAGAGGAATAATAACATATCTATAGGAATACAAACACTTTCGTATAGAGGAATAATAACATCTCTATAGGAATACAATATACATAGGTGAAATACATTCCGAAGTTACAATTCCATCAACACTCCCTCTTAACTAGGAAGGTATTTCTCGACACAGATCTGCTAACACAAGTCTTCTTGTCTAGATCATCATCACTGGATAATCGTCATTGAATCATAATCATCATCACTGCTGCCGCTACCTCAATCAATCTCTGAATGTACTCATCATAGGAAGTTCTATAGAGCCAGTCATTTTTCATACTGGATGTAGGCTCACCACCTGCATGTCTTCATCATCATTGGCCATACTATGGAATCCTCAGGACGTATTTCGTGCGTCACAAAACCTCTCAAGAGCATCCAGGCTGTTACGAGCACATGGCTCTACCTGTCGGATCTCCTAGGGCTGTATTATATGTGACTGTCAAAAAAACTTAAAAGAGTGTCTTGACTAGCAAGAACTCTAAAGAGAATACGAGGCCTTTTATGTGACTAGCACGACCTGTCCGGATCTCTAGGGCGTATTTGTTGTGGGGAAAATGCACCTATAGTTCAGGGGAGAAACTATCAACTTACGGTGATAAATATAGACTTACAAGCATTCTACAAGTACAACAAATAAATGAAGAGATTAGGGTTTAGAGATGTAGGCACCTTATTCAGAAGGTTGATCCTAGATTTTCCTCCCTCACTCTTCAATGCTATTCACTGTCGCAATGCCCAAACCTGCAAAACAACTTGATACCTTTCTCAAACACATTTGACTACATATATAAGACTGATATCCATAATGGAAGAAGACATCAAATTGTAAACAAACAGTAATCAAATCTAAGACACATTAATAGGTCATATTTGGAAAGAGAAGAACGTCTGATCTTTATTAATGAATGAAAGCAAGTACATAAAGTTATACCTTCCTTCAAGCTTGGCACTTAACGAAACCTAGATTCAAGGTCTCCTGCTTCCGTTCTCCAAGGATTCCAGCCTCTAATCAACTTAACTTACTCGAATTTCGAGATTTTGACCAAAACAGGGGTGTACGCTACTCTACAATAGACAAAGTCACATACACATGTAATTGAGCGCTACTATTTCAATAGTGGAGTCGCGCTCAGAAGGGTTTTAGCGCTACTATTTCAACAGTGGAGTCGCGCTCATGTTAAAAAATGGCCAAAAACGGGCTTTTCTGCTCATTTTCAGGAGATGGTTTGGTCTATAAAAATGTTCCTAAGGGTCATATACATCAAATGGGTCAAGAATGAGGTAATTTCAACCATTTTTAGTGTCCCAAATGACTCCTCCATCCACAAATGTCATGTTGTGTGACTGAAACTTGATCTCAAGAAGTGTCGTCATGCGACCAAGGGAAGCAAGTGTCATCATGGACGGAGAGGTTTCATTTCAAGCTATAACAGTATTACATGTGACCATGGAAAAACCTCGAAAGAGCATCCCAGGACTGATTACAAGAACACAGCTCAACCTATCGGATCTCCTAGGGACGGATTATATGCCATAGGACAAAACCTCAAAAGAGCATATGCCAGATATCCCAGGGCCAGATTACATGCCATAGGAAAGACCTCGAAAGACTATTTGCAAATCTCCCAGGGCCGGATTATATGTCCTCCCAAAGAAAAACCTCGAAAGAGCGTTTTCCAGATATCCCAAGGTCACATTGCATGCCATAGGCAAAACCTCGAAAGACTATCTGCAAACCTCCCAGGGATGGATTATATGCTTATCTGCACAACCTGTGCATGACCATAGAGTATCAACTCGATACTCACTATACATCATCCTGATGTACATCATCACATGATCATCCTGATCATCATCATAGCATCATCCCGATGCATATCATCTGGAGCAACATCCTGAAGCTCATCATCCATGATCATCCTAATCATCATCATAGCATCATCCTGATGCATATCATCTGGAGCAACATCCTGAAGCTCATCATCCATGATCATCCTGATCATACAATGCATCCACCTGATGCATACACAATATCTACCTAATACATATCATCACACATGATCTACCTGATCATACAATGTATCCACCTGATACATATCATCATACATGATCTACCTAATCATCCAATGTATCCACCTGATCATAACAAGCATCCAATCATGATGCATATACATATACATGATCCAACTGATCATAACAAGCATCCAACATGATGCATATACATATACATGATCCAACTGATCATAACAAGCATCCAACATGATGCATATACATATACATGATCCAACTGATCATAACAAGCATCCAACATGATGCATATACATATACATGATCCAACTGATCATATCTAGCATCCATCATGATGCATATACAGAGCATTAACTGGAGCATTGTCCTAATGCTCATGATCCAGCGCTTACAGCCATGGGAAGGATCCTCCTCTCACCATGCTTGGAATGGCTCCTGCAAATGTGTCCATCACTTCTTCCTTGAAGTGTCATCAATCTGAAGAACACCAAGCCTCTCTCTGAAGTACTTGAACTTTACTTTGGCTAGTGGTTTCATCAACATATCTGCAACCTGCTCATCCGTCACAACATATAGGAACTTCATTGCTCCTCTCTGCACCATATCCCTGATATAGTGATATTTGATCTCAATGTGCTTCAACCAGTAGCATCCAATGGGAGATCAAATAACTCAGACAGTAGCTTTATAAGCCATACTGCCTCACAACTAACCAAACAAGATGCAACATACTCTACTTCGGCTGTACTCAGTGCTACGCAAGACTGCTTCCTGCTAAACCAAGAGATCACACCTGATCCCATAATGAAGCAGCACCCAAAAGTGCTCTTCTTATCTGCAGCACTGCCTTCCCAGTCTGAACCAACATAACCCTGCAGGTTAAACTTTTGATTCACATCATACTTGAGCCCATAATAAACAGTACCCTTCAGGTACCTCAGAATATGCTTTACAGTAACCAGGTGAACACCTCTCAGATCCGTCAGGAACTGGTTCAATGTGTTCACCACAAAGCAAATATCTGGTCTCGTGTTTGTCAGGTACATCAAGGACCCAATCATTTGACTATACATAGTGACATCAAATGACTCAGATGAAGCATCACACAGAAGTTTTAGGTTTGATGCCATGGGTGTGGCCATGGCCTTGTAGTCCATCATCCTGAAACCTCTTCATGATATCTACTACATACTTCCCTTTTCCAAGGAAGATTCCATCTGTGCTCTGCCACACCTCCATACCTAGAAAATAGTGCATCATCCCCAAGTCCTTCATCTCGAATTCGGCAGCAAGCTTCCTCTTGGAGTCAGCAATCAATCCATCCTCATCTGTTGCAAATAGGTCATCCACATACAATATTAGTATCACAGGATTGTCTTCCTCAACTGTAGCTAGGGTTTTACCCCTAGCTTGTGCCAATGAGCACCTACTAAGGAGAATGGACTCCTTAGTAGCAGTTCAATAATGATTAAATGATTAAGCTAAAACAACAATTAACAAACTACTTTAAGCATTGCATGAGACATAAATAAAAGATGTAAAAAATGGTTTTATATTAATGTTACCTTGAGTGTCAAGGTTGATGAAGCCCTTTGCAGTGTCCAAGAGGATGCTCCAAGCTTCAGAATGCTCCTTTCTCCTTCTCCAATGTTGGGGATGGGCCAAAGGTGGCTCTCAAGGTGAAAATAGTTCAAAGGTGAACTAGGGTTTCGAGAGAGATTTTGGCAGAGTAAGGGTGCTTGTGATTGTGGATATGGAATAAGGGATCTCCATCACCTATTTATAGTTTTTTGGTGGTGGAGTGCTGACCCATGGTTTTAGGAAACACATGGTTTTGTGCAGCTGTATAGGGTTTTTTCCTCCTTTTCCTCATTATTTTATATTTTTTATTCCCTTTTTAGGGGATTTTTGCTATTTTTGGAGGAAAAGGGGGTTTTTTTAGCCTTTTTTAGGCTATTTTGATGGTTTTGTGGCCTTTTGGAGGCATTTTAGGCCTTTTGGAGGCTTTTTAATGGGATTTTTTGGGATTTTAATGGAAATATGGTAGGAAAATGGACAAATGAGCCATATAATGTGGTAAATGAGCTAGTGAGCACTTTTTGGGTGTTAACAGATTGCCCCCTGATGTGCGAGGTCAGGAGCTAATCGTATGGCCGATGGACATCATAAGTCATGAATGGTTTTCCTGGGATGTGGAGAGAAGAGAAGAAACAAACTGAAGCCCGGAACAATGATCCCGAACAACTGCAAGGACTGAAAGTACATAACCTCAATAATGGATGAGGAATCATCTGATCATATGGACGAGGCGGGCATTCCCATGCTCGTATCAGGATATAACATAATAACAACAATGGGGTCCAAAAAATGGGGACCTGACATATACATAACCTCAAATACTGACTGAGGAATAATCTCAATATATGGACGAGGCGGGCATACCCATGCTCGTATCAAGATACATAAACATAACTGTAAGGCCCGAAAAGGGGGACCTGTAAGATACATGACCACTGTGTACATCATAAGAGTCCAGAGGGGACACAAATCTGGGACATACTGCTGAGCGGATCATGTGTGAACTGCAGAACTGGTGCACTGGAACAATCAACAGTGCTACTGAGTGTGGTACCAAAGGAACTGATGAGCTGCTGGATCATAATGACTGGGGTCAAACTCTCCATGGTACACGGAACTGGAACGGATCTGGAACTGAAACTGGGTACTCAAGGAAGCATGGAACTGGATGGCTTCCGAATACAAACGCCAACGCAGCCCGGACATCCACAGGAACATACAACTGGGCGTTCCGAAGTGACTCACCAATGTGCTAGAGTCGGGGGAAATCCGGGGTCTTCGACAAAAAACTGATGGGATATAATCCTACGCGATCCTCAACGATGCGATCAAGGTGGTGAAGTCGAGCATGTGAGGAACAACCACTCGGAGAGGCAATGATGTCTCCTCTCAGAATGATCCGTAGGTACTTACCACAGATGGTGATAAGTCCAAGGCGTAGGGACCTCTGGGCCTATCCTCTGGAATAGAGGAGCTGTCGTCGACAGAGGGAGACCTGCAACTATCAAGGCAATGATGTTTCCTTGACAGGAGCGCGAGGTACAAGACCGAAATATGATAGTGCTGATGGCAGAACTGATAAACTGTGGGGGGACAACTGGGCAAGTAGAGTGGGTGGACTCAAACTTCCTTTGTTCAGAGTATGATAATGGGAATGATCTGGCAGCATATGAAACTGACTAAGGGGAGAGGGATCATAGCTGTATGGGATCTGGGAAGGTTACTGGGTTGAGGGAGACTCAAGCTGGGGTACAATGGCAGGAGACTGCAGAATACTCTGAACAAAGGCGACCTGATTGGGGGTGCTGCCGATATGATAGATCAAAATGCCAAGAGGCACGGGGGAAAACTTCTTCATGGGTTAAGGAACTAGAAGAAGTATGTGTAAAATGGTACTGTCGTGTGGATTTTACGAGCCCAGGACAGTTCATGCTCGTGGTGGCTTTAAATTTTAAGGAGTCTGAAAGCGATAAGAAGACTCTAAAATGATGGAATGGTACTGTCGTGTGGATTTTCCGAGCCCAGGACAGTGCATGCTCGTGGTTGCTTTCAATTTTAGAGAGTCTGAAAGCAAGGAAGAAGACTCCAGGGGGTTGCTTTTTCGTAGATTTAGTCTCCAAGGCCCAAAGAAGCATAAAAGGATGCAATGAAGAACTCTTCTAGCCGGTGTGACTAGAGTATTCCTTTTTCGTAATTAGTCTACCAGGTCCAGAAAAGGGTTAAACTTATACCAGATAGATGCCCTTTCAGGTACTTTAACGAGCATGAAAGGAAGCAAGATTGCTCGGCGATCTTTTCATTCTTTTAGGAGTCAGAAAAGAGCTTAACGGAAACTCCCTAAGTGCCTTTTTCGTAAAGGACTTGTCCGGCCCGAAAAAGGGATAAAATTATACCGAACAAAAGGAATGGCCAGGCAAGGAGGAAGTGTTCAATCAAGGTTGAGTAATGATGACCAAGAACGAGGGTAGGTGGGAACACTGATGGACCTCCTTGCGGGGTAGATGAAATGGTGGCAAAATAACGAAACATTTGCAGTATGACAGGAGTGAATGGCTCATGTAAAAATGTGGAACAATCCGATGGCAGCCGATGTGGCACGCAAACCGAGGCAGCAAGGTGTTGGGACACAATGTTGAAATTGTACCAAGTGAGAGCGAGAAATGATCTCAAGCATCATCACGAGCTCGGAAAAGTGAATCCGGCGATATAAAGGATGTCAAAAAAGGGTAGCCGCCGATGTGGCACGCAAACCGAGGTGACGGGGGCACTTTGAAAGAGGCCCAGAGAATCTGAAGGTTAGGGCGAGAAATGATCTCAAGCATCATCACCAGCTCGGAAAAATGAATCCGATGATATAAAACATGTGAAAAACGGAGAACGGCCGATGTGGCACGCAAACCGAGGCGACGAGTGGCGTCTGAAACATGGGTAAAAAATGACAGGACAAAAATAATGCAACGAGGTGACCATAATGACGGTCACGTCGCGCTGATTCCAATGGTGGAAATGGTTCGGAAAAACAAAAACAAAAAAGAAAGCACTGTACAATGCGGACCGATGAGGTCGCAAGTTATGCAATAGGTAGAGAGTCCGTACGATGCAACCCGTCATGGGGGTTGCGTAAAGGGAGGCCTTTAGTGTTGGTTTCAGTAAGAACATGGAGTTCCTCTGGCCGTGTGTCTATGTGATGGTTGAGAATGGCGGTGTCGAAACCGGGCATTCCGTTAGAGGGCCAAGCGAAGACATCACGGAACTCTTGGAAGAGTTGTATATAATCCTCAATCTCCCGCTCGCTGCAGGAGGCTCCTAAAGTGATGAGTTCAGGGGCATATCCTGGGAACTTTGAGGGAGGAAGAGGATGTTGTTTCTGACGAATGGGGGTTACATCAGGCCATGTGTCAATGTGGTGCTCTATAATGGCAGGGTCAAGACCAGGCATTTCGGTATAGGACCAGGCAAAGACATCACGGAATTCTTTGAAAAGGTTTATGTAGTCCTCAATCTCTTGTTTACTGCAGAATGCTCCTAAAGTAATAAGTTCAGGGGCACGACCTGGAGCAGCAATATCAACTTGGATGACAGGTGAGGTGTTGGCCATGTTGCCCTCCTCGAAGGCATCAGGAGCAGGAATAGGGTCCTTGGACCAGTCAACCTTGGTGGGGAGGAAGTCTTTGGATTCAACCGCGTATTGGGTAGCGGTGCTAGAAGAGGATTCTTCTGGGATGAAATAGGAACGGTGGTGCATATCATCCCAAGGATAATCCGGGGCAGTAAGGGCCTCAAGAATCTCCTCATCAGTACGGAAAGTCTGCGTCGTCAAATCGGTTGACGAGGGGGTAGTGGTGGAAGAGATCATATAGATGGTATTAACCTCTCCGGAAGGTGAAGAGTCTGGGGGGTAGATCTCCTCAATGGTAGGTGGTGCCGTCTCAAGATCCAGATTGTTCATCTCATAGAGAGCCGCTCTGTAATCCGGGAGATCGGGGCAATGATGTGAATAGTGCCCGTAAATAGCGCAGATGGCGCAGGAGTGGTTGGTACGTAGGGACTTATCTTTAGGCTTAGGAGTGGGGTTTAGTTCGACAGTTGGGATGTTGGGGTCATCATCGAGCATTTGCATGTGCTTCTGTAATGCTAGTAACTGTGGGCATTGGTGGGTCGCATGGCCCAACTCGTCACACATCGAGCATTTGGGAGGAGCACGAAACACTGGAGGGGTCTTGACTGTCTTTGGAGGTGGTACAACAGTGTAAGGTTGAGGACCTCTGCCCCCAGTGGGTTTGGGAGTAGGAGGAGGTGTCGTGGAGGACGAAGGGGTAGAGACACCGGGAGGTGGCTGAGTGGTAGTAGCCATGGGTTGCACCGGCTGGAGGACGACATCTGGTGTCGGCGGGCGAACGGGAGGCGAAAGATACCATACAGGTAATCCCAAGGTTAACCCAGGGAGGCTAAGGGTAGCCATGACTGGGGCGCTTACTACTCCCGATGGAGGGACTAGGAAGGGGATCGTATGGATCGGTGTAACACCAATGTGGCTAGGTATCAGTGGTGGTTTTGGCAACAAGGGTGGTTGAGTGTTAGGTGGTAGGTTGTCATGGGACAAGGTACATAAATCAGACACTTCGAGCGTAGATGACGGCGGAGGAATGGATTGAAAGGTGGAGGTCATCGGCGCGTCTGAGTAGACTCCAGGCCCCGTAGAGGAAACGAACGAGGTGGTGGCGGGAGAAACAGGTTGTTCAACCATGGGGAGAACATTTTCCGGTGCCGCCGGAGCACTGGGATCATAGTAGGTGAGCTGGTCAATCTTAACCACGCGTCCTTCATGGGGGAATATCATGGTGCGAAAGACAGAAGAGGCAACCGCCCGCATGGCATACATGTAGCTGCGGCCAAGTAGAAGGTTGTAATCCAATTGGGCATTGATTACCTCTATGTCAATAAGGACTGTTTTACCACCTAACTGGACGGGAACGTTGGGTAGAAGGCCTTGGGGCTGGGCCGAACGACCGTCGTAGGCGCGTAACGCAGTGGTGGACTGCTGGAGAGGAGGGGATCCTAGCTTCTGCCATACAAAGGTAGACATAACACATGTGGAGGCACCCTCATCGATGATGCACCGATGGATAACAAGATTCCTAACGGAGACAGTAACTTGGAAGGCTAAGCTGGAAGGTAGGCGTGGTTCAGACTGGTCTAAATCAAACGCCATCAAATGTGAATCAGTTGGGTCAATCCCCCCAATGGCGGAAAGTAAAGTCTTGCGCTGGGAAGGGCAGTTCTTCAAGACTTCTAACGCAGACATGGCTGCGGGAGATTGAGCTAGGTCGTCTACGATGTTGTAGTTTGACGCAGCGCGCGCATTAGGGTTATTGTTGATTCGGCGAAGTGGGAAACGAGGTGCTTTCGCAACGCCGTATGTGGGAGGCGGAGGTATACGTAACGCCTGATCGGTGGGGTGGGCGTTAGTAGGTTTATCCGTGGGAGGGGCTTCAGAGGTGGAGCCATATTGGTTCCGACGGGTCTGGAGGTTGACGTCAGCGGATGACATCATCAGTAAGTGGTGGGTACCTGAGTCAAACACGGGTTGATCAGGAGCAGCGTAGGTGATCTGTTGTTGTTGGGCCGGATTGGCTTGATGGGGAGCCAACGGCTGAGTGTTCACTACGCCTTGGGTCGGTAAGGGGTTTTGCAGTACCAAAGGGGGTTGCTGAGGTTGGTGTTAACACCCAAAAAGTGTTCACTACCTCATTACCACATTATACGGCTCATTTGTCCATTTTCCTACCATTTTTCCCTTAAAATCCCAAAACATCCCATTAAAAAGCCTCCAAAAGGCCTAAAATGCCTCCAAAAGGCCACAAAACCATCAAAATAGCCTAAAAAAGGCTAAAAAACACCCTTTTTCCTCCAAAAATAGCAAAAATCCCCTAAAAAGGAATAAAAAATATAAAATAATGAGGAAAAGGAGGAAAAAACCCTATACAGCTGCCCAAAACTATGTGTTTCCTAAAACCATGGGTCAGCACTCCACCACCAAAAAACTATAAATAGGTGATGGAGATCCCTTATTCCATATCCACAATCACAAGCACCCTTACTCTGTCAAAATCTCTCTCGAAACCCTAGTTCACCTTTGAACTATTTTCACCTTGAGAGCCACCTTTGGCCCATGGTCTTTCTGAGGCCACATCCTTAGCAATAACAGGGAGAAGGGATTTGAGGAACCAATCTAGGAAGATACGGTCGTCAAGTTTGATCTTGCATAAGCTACGGCGTCGACGCCACTCATGGATGTGGTCCGTGATATGGGTAGCCGTGTTTTGTCTACAAGATAGAAGGATCTCAACGCCCGCGTCATAGCGGACAGGCAACTGGAAGAACTGCAGTAAGGTCGAGGCAAGGGAAGCAAAGGTGGCGTGGGTCCCATGAGGTTGCTCGATATACCACTTGGCTGCAGAGCCAGTGAAGGTGCGCTGTAAGAGACGGAGGCGAACAGAGTCATCCACGATGGAGTTAGAGGAACACCATAGGTGGAAAGACATGATATGGTTTTGTGGGTCCTCACCGGCCTTACCCTCGAACTTAGGGATGTCAGAGGGTAGTTTGGTAGGCATATGAGGCCACATAGGGTCGTGTCGAATAGGATCGTTGGTCAATTTGGCCAGGTCAGGTAGGTTGAGGCTAGCCATGAACGGCAAACTGGAAGAAGGCTGTGACACAGTAGTGCTGTGGACCAAGTTGGGGCCAGTGCCCCCAAGTGGAGGGACAAGATGTGAGGTGGTGCCCCCAAGTGGGGGAACTGAGGTAGTGAAGGATGGTCCAGCACCACCATTGGTAGTGTGAGCCACTGATGTAGTGGGGATAGGTATTCCCGCTGTGGGAATAGGTACCGTGAGGGGAACGGTAGATGGTTGCCCCATGGAGGGCATACCCAAAATAGGTGTAGTAACTGGTGTAGTGGTGGATGTGCCACCAATGGTCCCTATGACAAATGGAGTGGAAGTCATGCCAGCCATGGGGCTAGTAGGGGCAGTATAAATAGGGTTCTCAGACTCTTCGTCAGAATCAGAGGTAAAGTAAGGTGCGTCACTATCTGGTGACAGAGACCTACGTCGCTGACGAGTGGAGTCAAGTGACAAGGCTCTAGATCTGTGATGAGTGGTATCAACGGACAATGATCGGAATCTATGAAGAGTGGTGTCAAGAGAACCGTGCTATGGGGGCTCGCCCCTGAGGCGCCGAGAATGTCTCGGGGACTCAATGGTGACAGATGGTGTCTAGTCTCTGTGGGTTGAGGTGAGTATAAAAACAGCTCAAAAATCCTAATGCAACCGAGTGTGCAGAAGGAGAGCTAAAAAGCAAGGCACTCAGGCCAACAACCAACTCAAAACACCCACTGCAACAGCTGTGCTACAATAGGTGGAGTAACAACAAAGATGGTCAGAATACCAACAAGCAGCAGGTTTCCTAAAAAAGAAAAATGGTGGACTCACTAGACCAAAGGGAGGTAAAGGAGCATGCAAACACCTAGCTAAAAGTATTCTGACTCAACTAAACATATCCTCTGCAAGGTGATGAAATCCAAGTCAGACAATATGAGTAGGAAATCCAAGTGGCTATGATATCCCCCTACCGGGAGGGACACCGGGTAGTCAATCCTAGAAGAATGGCAACTAAGATACCCCGTTCATGACACGTCCAGAAAGGTGAATCTTCCGTTTAGTTCGTTGACCGCAATACCCCTATACAGGGATATCCCGCGAACCGCGAAAGGTAGCCCTTCGGTTACTGAATGGAGTGCGGTATTCCACTCAGGCCTCCGGAACCAGTCTCCCGACTTCAACCCTCCTAAGGGAGAGGCCCTCTGATAAACTGGTCGTGACCGTGCCATAAAGTACTAGGGGATTTTTGTTCCCTATTTGGACAACAACTATGTCTCAAGTGAAATAACCAAGGGGTGTTATTGGAAGCCTATCCCCCTGATCCTACCTAACTACAATGATTCTTTTGTGTTCCCCAAGTGGGGTTAGAATGTTGGTTTAATTAGGTACTTTTTAAGGCTCACTTGATTTTATGTGACAGAGTGTGTGCTCGTGAGGTAATGATCCCAAAAATAGAAGTGCCACAAGGGAGGGCAACATGGCCAACATCTCACCTGTCATCCAAGTTGATATTGCTGCTCCAGGTCGTGCCCCTGAACTCATTACTTTAGGAGCATTCTGCAGTAAACAAGAGATTGAGGACTACATACACCTTTTCAAAGAATTCCGTGATGTCTTTGCCTGGTCCTATACCGAAATGCCTGGTCTTGATCTCGCCATTATCGAACACCACATTGACACATGGCCTGATGTAACCCCCGTTCGTCAGAAACAACATTCTCTTCCTCCCTCAAAGTTCCCCGGATATGCCCCTGAACTCATCACTTTAGGAGCCTCCTGCAGCGAGCGGGAGATTGAGGATTATATACAACTCTTCCAAGAGTTCCGTGATGTCTTCGCTTGGCCCTCTAACGGAATGCCCGGTTTCAACACCGCCATTCTCAACCATCACATAGACACACGGCCAGAGGAACTCCATGTTCTTACTGAAACCAACTCTAAAGGCCTCCCTTTATGCAACCCCCATGACGGGTTGCATCCTACGGACTCTCTACCTATTGCATAACTTGCGACCTCATGGGTCCGCATTGTACAGTTTGCTCTCTTTTTGTTTTTCACTTTTTTACCATCATCTCACATTCATCCTTTCTGCATGATTACAGATGGACCATCTTCCACCTGGTTACACTGGCTTCGCTGACGGCGCAAGCCGCTAGTCTCCCAACCTGGCTTCTGCAGCATGGGTCTTGTACTCCCCTTCCAACGAGATGATTCACCTTGACGGAATATGTATAGGCGCTGCTACCAATAACCAGGCGGAGTATGATGCTGTGACCGGTCTCCTGACTGCCGCCCTCCAAATGGGCATAAGTCACCTTCATGTGTTCCTTGACTCCCAGCTACTTGTCTCCCCGCTCAATAACTGCTACCAGGTGCGTGATCCCTGCCTTTTTAGAAAATTCCTGCGCACAAAACAACTCAGTCGACAATTTGAATCCATCACATTCACACATGTCCCCAGAGCTCAAAATCGTGTCGCAGACCAAATGGCCAACAATATCCTAGACTGGCATATCAATCACACCATGTAACATCATGCATCCTCATCCCATAACATCTCATCAAAAATATATATAAAAACCCAAAAAGATTGCATCACATCCACATTTGCATCCATGTACATACACCACATGCATATCCATAGGGGCATCCACGTGCCTAAACAAACAAATATCATGTCGCATCACATAAAATACACAAGGGGCATCCATGTGCCTAACATCCTAACCTACTTGCATCCACGTGCAATGTAAACATATCATAACACATAAAGCGCATCCACGTGCGTACAAATATAACACATCATATAAAAGGTGCATCCACGTGCATATATATATATCAAAAAATATACATGTTCAGTGCTGTACATGTCCTGAGTACCCCTGTACTAAGCTATACAAAAAATGGCTATACATGCCTAAAGCCTCATCTACATACATGCCGTAGCTACAAAACTCGGGGGGGAGTCCCCTGCACCCCCCTAATGGGAGTCGTATCCTGCGTCACTGCCGGCATCGGCTGCCTCTGAATCCTCCCCTCGCTCCTCCTCCGGCAAGTCCTCCTCTCCTCCGGCCTCCTGTGCCCGGGCCCGGTCCACCAAAATCGCCACCCGGATCACGATGGATCTAAACTCACGGGGTGCCCCCATGCAATCCCGCACCACATCAGGATCGACATCTCGCCATCCCTCGTCGGTCACCCCTATCAATAACCGATCTAGTAGCTCCCGTACAGACTCTAGGGTCACCTCTGGATCCCGGCGTCGCACCTCTCCTCGCCCAGGCAGCGCTGGCACGGCCATAATGCCCCGTTGGGCCACATGTCCTGGAGGTGGCCTCGGGCCCACATCTGCAAGATCAACCACATGTCAGTCACAGTATATCTCTCTACTATCATACAAATCAAAATTTGACATACATAACATGCAATAACAAACATATACGTACCGTCGGGACCCCATGCCTGTCCTGGTGCTCGTGGCGCCTCCGGATCTCCTGTGAAGTCCATATCCCGATACGGGAAGTCGTCGAGCGTCAGTGGTATCTGAAGCCACTGCAGGTACAACTCCTGTGTGAAGTACCTGCCCACGTCGCCACCACCACGGCAGCGCATCATCTCACCCCAACGAACCATCCTCGGCTCCCTCATCCCTCCTGGCCTGATCGGCACCCGTGGCCGCAGTGTGGGCACCCTCTCCATAAAGAAGGCGCATAGGAAGGACCCAAAGCAAAAGCCCTTTCCATCTTCCTTCGCTGCTGTCAGCTGTCGCTGAACGCAGGTCAGGAACATCTGCCCCCACGCGTAGTACACCCCATCCAGTACACGCTCCACCATCTGCATCTGCCCCCCAGACACCTTCTCCGGTGACTGGGAACCCAATACCCGCACCACACACGCCGCCATGGCCTGCACTGCCGGCTCCTGTAGGTCCCTCACCAGGAGTGCATTCCTATGCACCCTCGCGTCCTGACCGCAGTACCTCTCCAACATGTCCTCCATGTCAACATCCGCGGCAACCCGCGGCTGTGTATCTGCCACCCCTGCCCAGGCAGGGCAACCCCGTCAGAAAGTAAACATCTGTCAGGGTGAGGTCCACCCTCTCACCCTGTACCCGGAATGCCTGTATGTCCGGCTCCCAAAAGCTGATCAGACGGTTCAGCAAAAATGTTGCTGTCCGTATCATAGGTATCTGTGCGAACTTCAATAGTCCGCACAATCCCAGCACTGTCCGCACATGGCGGTTCCCTCGAATGAAACCCATGGTCTCATCAGGGATCTCTCTCTCTCTCCAGAGTACCTGCGGCATCCTGCCAATCAAACAAAGTGAACCCATCAGTCTCATGTCAACTAAAGAAAAATACTTTTCCCTCTCCCAGAAGCCCTACTCGCTCGGCCCCAAAACCGCGGCTTTCGGGCTTCCTGCCGCGGTTTCCAACCGCGGCTGTCAGGCATATGGCCACGGTTCCCAACCGCGCCTGTCAACCCAAAACCCGCGGTTGGGAACCGCGTGTTCCTCCTTGGAACTCGCGGTACTCGACCGCGGTTCCATCCCAGAATCACGCGGTCTCCAACCGCCTGGTTCGGCCCGAAACTCGCGGTCCTCAACCGCGGTTTCGACCCCCCTAACCCGCGGTCCACCCCACGTGGACCGTACAAATCATCCCTGGGACCCACTACCCAACCCCCAACCCGAAAAAGTATGCAGGTATGAGTTTAATGAAATACCTGTATCTCACGGATCTGCAAACAGCCAGACGGATCGTCCAGAAATGCCACCTAAGATCTGGTACACTCACCTCACAAGTCAAAGTCAACAAGTACAAATGACACATGTCATGTTGGACCCACCACTATTTATAGTCAGTTGACTTTTTCTTGTTTTGGTCATTCTGGCCCCATACGGCGTCCGTTTTCCGAATCGTTTCCACCATTGGAATCAGCATGACGTGACCGTCATTATGGTCACCCTCGTTGCATTATTTTTGTTCCGTCGGTTTTTGCCCATTTTTTCAGACGTCACTAGTCGCCTCGGTTTGCATGCCATATCGGCCGTTCTCCGTTTTTCACATGTTTTATATCATCGGATTCATTTTTCTGAGCTGGTGATGATGCTTGAGATCATTTCTCGCTCTCACCTCCAGATTTTTTGGGTATTTTTTCAAAAACGCCCCCGTCACCTCGGTTTGCGTGCCACATCGGCCGTTACCCGTTTTTGACATCCTTTATATCGCCGGATTCATTTTTACGAGCTCGTGATGATGCCTGAGATCATTTCTCGCTCTCACTTGGTACAATTTCAACATTGTGTCCCAACACCTTGCTGCCTCGGTTTGCGTGCCACATCGGCTGCCATCGGATTGTTCCACATTTTTACATGAGCCATTCACTCCTGTCATACTGCAAATGTTTCGTTATTTTGCCACCATTTCATTTACCCCACAAGGAGGTCCATCAGTGTTCCCACCTACCCTCATTCTTGGTCATCATTACTAAACCTTGATTGAACACTTCCTCCTTGCCTGGCCATTCCTTTTGTTCGGTATAATTTTATCCCTTTTTCGGGCCGGACAAGTCCTTTACGAAAAAGGCACTTAGGGAGTTTCCGTTAAGCTCTTTTCTGACTCCTAAAAGAATGAAAAGATCGCCGAGCAATCTTGCTTCCTTTCATGCTCGTTAAAGTACTTGAAAGGGCGTCTATCTGGTATAAGTTTAACCCTTTTCCGGTCCTGGGCTCGGAAAATCCACACGACAGTACCATTCCATCATTTCAGAGTCTTCTTATTTGCTTTCAGACTCCTTAAAATTGAAAGCAACCACGAGCATGAACTGTCCTGGGCTCGTAAAATCCACACGACAGTATCATTTTATCCACTTACTTCTTCTAGTTCCTTAACCATGAAGAAGTTTTCCCCCGTGCCTCTTGGCACTTTGATCTATCATCTCGGCAGCACCCCCAATCAGGTCGCCTTTGTTCAGAGTACTCTGCAGTCTCCTGCCATTGTACCCCAGCTTGAGTCTCCCTCAGCCCAGTAACCTTCCCAGATCCCATACAGCTATGATCCCTCTCCCCTTAGTCAGTTTCATCTGCTTCCAGATCATTCCCATTATCATACTCTGAACAAAGGAAGTTTGAGTCCACCCGCTCTACTTGCCCAGTTGTCCCCCCACAGTTTATCCGTCCTGCCATCAGCACTATCACATTTCGGTCTTGTACCTCGCGCTCCTGTCAAGGAAACATCATTGCCTTGATAGTTGCAGGTCTCCCTCTGTCGACGACAGCTCCTCTATTCCAGAGGATAGGCCCAGAGGTCCCTACGCCTTGGACTTATCACCATCTGTGGTAGGTGCCTACGGATCATTCTGAGAGGAGACATCATTGCCTCTCCGAGTGGTTGTTCCTCACATGCTCGACTTCAGCACCTTGATCGCATCGTTGAGGATCGCGTAGGATTATATTCCATCAGTTTTTAGTTGAAGACCCCGGATTTCCCCCGACTCTAGCACATTGGTGAGTCACTTCGGAACGCCCAGTTGTATGTTCCCGTGGATGTCCGGGCTGCGTTGGCGTTTGTATTCGGAAGCCATCCAGTTCCATGCTTCCTTGAGTACCCAGTTTCAGTTCCAGTTCAGTGTACCATGGAGATTTTGACCCCAGTCACTATGATCCAGCAGCTCATCAGTTCCTTTGGTACCACACTCAGTAGCACTATTGATTGTTCCAGTGCACCAGTTCTGCAGTTCACACATGATCCGCTCAGCAGTATGTCCCAGATTTGTGTCCCCTCTGGACTCTTATGATGTACACAGTGGTCATGTATCTTACAGGTCCCCCTTTTCGGGCCTTACAGTTATGGTTATGTATCTTGATACGAGCATGGGTATGCCCGCCTCGTCCATATATTGAGATTATTCCTCAGTCAGTATTTGAGGTCATGTATATTTCAGGTCCCCATTTTTTGGACCCCAGTGTTGTTATTATGTTATATCCTGATACGAGCATGGGAATGCCCGCCTCGTCCATATGATCAGATGATTCCTCATCCATTATTGAGGTTATGTACTTTTAGTCCTTGCAGTTGTTCGGGATCGTTGTTCCGGGCTCCAGTTTGTTTCTTCTCTTCTCTCCACATCCCAGGAAAACCATTCATGACTTACGATGTCCATCGGCCATACGATTAGCTCCTGACCTCGCACATCAGGGGGCAATCTGTTAACACCCAAAAAGTGTTCACTACCTCATTACCACATTATACGGCTCATTTGTCCATTTTCCTACCATTTTTCCCTTAAAATCCCAAAAAATCCCATTAAAAAGCCTCCAAAAGGCCTAAAATGCCTCCAAAAGGCCACAAAACCATCAAAATAGCCTAAAAAAGGCTAAAAAACCCCCTTTTCCCTCCAAAAATAGCAAAAATCCCCTAAAAAGGAATAAAAAATATAAAATAATGAGGAAAAGGAGGAAAAAACCCTATACAGCTGCCCAAAACTATGTGTTTCCTAAAACCATGGGTCAGCACTCCACCACCAAAAAACTATAAATAGGTGATGGAGATCCCTTATTCCATATCCACAATCACAAGCACCCTTACTCTGTCAAAATCTCTCTCGAAACCCTAGTTCACCTTTGAACTATTTTCACCTTGAGAGCCACCTTTGGCCCATCCCCAACATTGGAGAAGGAGAAAGGAGCATTCTGAAGCTTGGAGCATCCTCTTGGACACTGCAAAGGGCTTCATCAACCTTGACACTCAAGGTAACATTAATATAAAACCATTTTTTACATCTTTCGTTTATGTCTCATGCAATGTTTAAAGTAGTTTGTTAATTGTTGTTTTAGCTTAATCATTTAATCATTATTGAACTGCTACTAAGGAGTCCATTCTCCTTAGTAGGTGCTCATTTGCACAAGCTAGGGGTAAAACCCTAGCTACAGTTGGGGGGGGTTGGGCGGTGCTTGGGGAGCCGCATGCCCTTGGCGATGGGCCTCGTCAACCCAAAGCTGCCGAGCTCGCTCCAAGTGGGGGCAAGCATGGGTGTAATGTCCATAGACCCCCGCAAATAGAACAAGGGTGGTTTGTTCGCAGATTGGGGTTTTTGGCCTGCTTGGGCGGGCGATCAGGGTTTTGATTAGCGGGGGCCGCATTGTTGTTGTCAGGGGGATTAGCCGGTTGACCAGCTTGGTCTGCAGGTTGGTTGTTTCCCCGATTACGGCCCTTGCCGCGGTTCTGTTGGCCCTGGTTACGTTGGTTATTCTGGTTTTGCTGCGGGTTTTGTTGGGCGTAAACTTGCCCTTGGGCAGCAGGTGGATTTTGAGGTTGCGCAGGTGCAGGAGCAGGCTGCGGAGGATGATATGTAGGTTGAGGCTGAGCAGGTGCAGCAACTTGAGGGGGTTGCTGATAGGACTGCGGAGCAGGTTGTGGATGTGCCGCAGGGGCTGCCTGGGGCGGATAATAAGCTGGTGGGGCTGGTGAAGGCGCAGGAGCTGAGGCAGCCTGCTGATGGTAGTAAGGCTGAGGGGCGACTGGATGAGCATAAGCAGGAGTCGCATACCCGAAGCATTGAGGTGGACATGAGGGTCCATGGGAATGGTGATGTGTCATGGGAGCATATGAGTTGGTTGCTCCAGACTGGGAGGTAGCCCTCGACAGGTCGGGGCCAGGGGTAGGTCGTGCTATAGAAAATGGTTGGGGATGCGAAGAAACACGGCCAATGATACCATCTGCAGCGTGGGATGCCCCCGGCGCGTCATGATGGGAGGACTCGCCGCGGGGGGCGTCAGGTATAATGGTATAAAGGTAACCCGATTGGGCGTAAATGAGGTCGAACTGTTGAGCCTTAAGGATGGCTTCTTCTTCAGACTAGGGTCTTTCTGAGGCCACATCCTTAGCGATAACCGGGAGAAGGGATTTGAGGAACCAATCTAGGAAGATACGGTCGTCAAGTTTGATCTTGCATAAGCTACGGCGTCGACGCCACTCATGGATGTGGTCCGTGATATGGGTAGCCGTGTTTTGTCTGCAGGATAGGAGGATCTCAACGCCCGCGTCATAGCGGACAGGCAACTGGAAGAACTGCAGGAAGGTCGAGGCCAGGGAAGCAAAGGTGGCGTGGGTCCCATGAGGCTGCTCAATATACCACTTGGCTGCAGAGCCAGTGAAGGTGCGCTGTAAGAGACGGAGGCGAACAGAGTCATCCACGATGGAGTTAGAGGAACACCATAGGTGGAAAGACATGATATGGTTTTGTGGGTCCTCACCGGCCTTACCCTCGAATTTAGGGATGTCAGAGGGTAGTTTGGTAGGCATATGAGGCCACATAGGGTCGTGTTGAATAGGATCGTTGGTCAATCTGGCCAGGTCAGGTAGGTTGAGGCTAGCCATGAACGGAAAACTGGAAGAAGGCTGTGACACAGTAGTGCTGTGGACCAAGTTGGGGCCAGTGCCCCCAAGTGGAGGGACAAGATGTGAGGTGGTGCCCCCAAGTGGGGGAACTGAGGTAGTGAAGGATGGTCCAGCACCACCATTGGTAGTGTGAGCCACTGATGTAGTGGGGATAGGTATTCCCGCTGTGGGAATAGGTACCGTGAGGGGAATGGTAGATGGTTGCCCCATGGAGGGCATACCCAAAATAGGTGTAGTAACTGGTGTAGTGGTGGATGTGCCACCAATGGTCCCTATGACAAATGGAGTGGAAGTCGTGCCAGCCATGGGGCTAGTAGGGGCAGTATAAATAGGGTTCTCAGACTCTTCGTCAGAATCAGAGGTAAAGTAAGGTGCGTCACTATCTGGTGACGGAGGCCTACGTCGCTGACGAGTGGAGTCAAGTGACAAGGCTCTAGATCTGTGATGAGTGGTATCAACGGACAATGATCGGAATCTATGACGAGTGGTGTCGAGAGAACCGTGCTGTGGGGGGCTCGCCCCTGAGGCGCCGAGAATGTCTCGGGGACTCAATGGTGACAGATGGTGTCTAGTCTCTGTGGGTTGAGGTGAGTATAAAAACAGCTCAAAAAATCCTAATGCAACCGAGTGTGCAGAAGGAGAGCTAAAAAGCAAGGCACTCAGGCCAACAACCAACTCAAAACACCCACTGCAACAGCTGTGCTACAATAGGTGGAGTAACAACAAAGATGGTCAGAATACCAACAAGCAGCAGGTTTCCTAAAAAAGAAAAATGGTGGACTCACTAGACCAAAGGGAGGTAAAGGAGCATGCAAACACCTAACTAAAAGTATTCTGACTCAACTAAACATATCCTCTGCAAGGTGATGAAATCCAAGTCAGACAATATGAGTAGGAAATCCAAGTGGCTATGATATCCCCCTACCGGGAGGGACACCGGGTAGTCAATCCTAGAAGAATGGCAACTAAGATACCCCGTTCATGACACGTCCAGAAAGGTGAATCTGCCGTTTAGTTCGTTGACCGCAATACCCCTATACAGGGATATCCCGCGAACCGCGAAAGGTAGCCCTTCGGTTACTGAATGGAGTGCGGTATTCCACTCAGGCCTCCGGAACCAGTCTCCCGACTTCAACCCTCCTAAGGGAGAGGCCCTCTGATAAACTGGTCGTGACCGTGCCAAAAAGTACTAGGGGATTTTGGTTCCCTATTTGGACAACAACTATGTCTCAAGTGAAATAACCAAGGGGTGTTATTGGAAGCCTATCTCCCTGATCCTACCTAACTACAATGATTCTTTTGTGTTCCCCAAGTGGGGTTAGAATGTTGGTTTAGTTAGGTACTTTTTAAGGCTCACTTGATTTTATGTGACAGAGTGTGTGCTCGTGAGGTAATGATCCCAAAAATAGAAGTGCCACAAGGGGGGGCAACTTCCAATCTATCAATAATACTGAAATTGAAAGTTTAACTTACAAAATTTTCTGAATTAAAACTACTGAAATTTGTAAAATGAAATCTGTAAAAGGAACATAAATTATGTTGCAGAAAGGCTGTAAGGTAGTGAACTGCAGGTAAGACAGGGGGCTGTTTAGATGCAGAAAATATTGCAGCAAAAGGGGCTGGGCTCAAAACAGGAAAAGAGCAGAAATCAGACCGCGGGTCTGTGGCGATTTGGAACAGGCCGACCGCGGGTTTAAGGGAAACAGCGGCGGTCAGGTCGCGGCTATCGAGCCAACAGAGGCA
Source organism: Larix kaempferi (assembly GCA_027924585.1). Classification (NCBI taxonomy): domain Eukaryota; kingdom Viridiplantae; phylum Streptophyta; class Pinopsida; order Pinales; family Pinaceae; genus Larix; species Larix kaempferi. Next base: position 270,740 of record BSBM01002073.1, on the reverse strand, counting down.
GTCGGGATGCAGGAAATAGGGAACAAGACGCAGTCGGGTCGCGGCAAAAAGGGCTAACAGGCGCAGTCGGGACGCACGAAAGAGGCAGAAAGCCGCAGTCGGGACGCAGGAAAAAGGCCGACAGGCGCAGTCAGATCGCGGCAAACAGGCTGATTAGCCACGGTCGGATCGCAGGTAACAGACTTGAAACCGCCGGCAGGGCGTCGGAAGCAGTCTGAGAGCCGCGGTCGGATCGTAGGTAAAGGCCTGAAAGGCGCGGTCGGGACGCGACTGCAGAGGGAAAAGACGCGGTATGCGGAGGCCGAAAGGGACAGCCGAAAGTAAAAAATTCAAAACGGAAACCAGAAATTCGAAAACTAGTTGAGTCGCCAAAACTGTAGCTAGGGTTTTACCCCTAGCTTGTGCCAATGAGCACCTACTAAGGAGAATGGACTCCTTAGTAGCAGTTCAATAATGATTAAATGATTAAGCTAAAACAACAATTAACAAACTACTTTAAGCATTGCATGAGACATAAATAAAAGATGTAAAAAATGGTTTTATATTAATGTTACCTTGAGTGTCAAGGTTGATGAAGCCCTTTGCAGTGTCCAAGAGGATGCTCCAAGCTTCAGAATGCTCCTTTCTCCTTCTCCAATGTTGGGGATGGGCCAAAGGTGGCTCTCAAGGTGAAAATAGTTCAAAGGTGAACTAGGGTTTCGAGAGAGATTTTGGCAGAGTAAGGGTGCTTGTGATTGTGGATATGGAATAAGGGATCTCCATCACCTATTTATAGTTTTTTTGGTGGTGGAGTGCTGACCCATGGTTTTAGGAAACACATGGTTTTGTGTAGCTGTATAGGGTTTTTTCCTCCTTTTCCTCATTATTTTATATTTTTTATTCCCTTTTTAGGGGATTTTTGCTATTTTTGGAGGAAAAGGGGGGTTTTTTAGCCTTTTTTTAGGCTATTTTGACGGTTTTGTGGCCTTTTGGAGGCATTTTAGGCCTTTTGGAAGCTTTTTAATGGGATTTTTTGGGATTTTAATGGAAATATGGTAGGGAAAATGGACAAATGAGCCATATAATGTGGTAAATGAGCTAGTGAGCACTTTTTGGGTGTTAACATCAACCTTGTAGTAAAGGTTGGGATCTGCTTTACTCTTGGCAAATCCCAAACTGGATAGAAAGTTGTCTATCCTACCATACCAAGTCCTAGGAGCTTGCTTCAATCCATACAGGGCTTTCTTCAACTTGCACACATATGACTCCCTATCATATGTGTCAAAACCAAGTGGTTGCTCCACATACACTTCCTCTTCGACTACACCATTCAAGAAAGTTGTCTTGACATCCATCTGGTGTATCTTCCACTTCATCACTACAACCAGAGCAAGTACTGATCTAATGGAAGTGTATCTGGCTACAGGTGGAAAAATCTCTTCATAGTCTATTCCCTCTTTCTGAGAGAAGCCATGAGCTACAAACCTTGCTTTGTAGTTTTCTATGCTACCATCTGCGGCATGCTTGATCTTATAGATCCACTTGGCAGTCACAACAGACTTCCCTTCAGGTCTTGGGACTGCATCCTAAACATCATTCTTCATGATCAATTGGTACTCCTCGATCATGGCATTCTTCCCGAATCCTGGGAACTTCAATATATTTAATATCTTCAATAGATAACTTTGTTGCTGAACAAATGTTGTAGTCCTTCTTTTGTAGGTGATGGTATACGATCTTTCCTACAAAACAAGTTAAATTGCATGATTAGAAACATCTCATAGTTTTTAGAACAAATTCTTACACATAAATAAATATGTCATATAGTCATGCAATTATCTTAGCCAATGCTTCAATACAACATTTATCCATATCCCGTAACTTTCTAGATGCCTTCCAATCTCTACCAGAACATTGTTAAGAGTGTGCACAACTCCCAACATGTTAGCAAAAAGGTTTCATTCTAGGTAAGTAGCAATGGAATATTGTACAGTGCCATAGGCCACTTACCCATCAGATGCATATTAGTAGTATACTATTCATTAATGCAATTATTCTAATATACATAATACACAACCTAAGTCTAGGAACACAAGTGTATACATCATTGAACAATATTAATCAAATATACAAGAAATGAAAATTTAAATACTTATTGTTTGTTGTTGTTGGGTTGACTCCCTCTCAGTCTTTGCTTCCTTTCTGCAACTCCATTCTGATGTGGATTGTGAGAAGTGGTCAAATCCCTTTGAATGTCTGCATCCTTGCAGAAACTATTGGAGTGTGCTCCCTCTTGATCTTTGCTTCCTGGATTACTTGTCCTTGAACTTATATCCATCCTCGATCACTATGCATGCTTACTAGTATCATCATTGTGTTACCCTCGAGATCTCATACATAATCATGCATTCATTAGTATAATCTCAATACTATCAAAACACAATAATCTTAAACATGTATAGTCATGATCATTTCAAACACAAATAATAAGCATTAGCATTCAATGTTTTAGGGAAGACTTCTCTTACTCATGCATATTAATATTTGACCAAAGGACTTTTCTGGTTAGTCATATCATCAACCTAGGTAAGAGACAAAATATGCATATACCCCTAATTACTTACATTTCTAACTTCATGAATAATCATTATCAACCATACAACAATATAAGATCCTAACACAAGGGAGGATTCTAACTTGATATAGGAAAAACATACCTCGTTATCATATTGCTAGTTATGTCTAGCAATGTCTTCTTGTTCTCTTTAATGACTTGTGCTAGTAACCTACATATCTCATAGGTTAATCATTATAGTACCAAGTTATACATACCTCGTAAGTAGATCTTCTATGTGATCCATGACAATGGATGAATCTTTGTCTTCATGTCAACATGGTCATATGTTCTTGAACTAGAACATGATTTGTCTTTCTTGATGTACTTTTCATGTTAGTGGACAACATCAACCTCATACAACACCACAATGCATTAGTACAATCTTAAGTGTCAAAACCCTAATCAATGAATATTTGCATTCATAATTTTATTAAGGTGATACGACAAGTCTAAAGTTAATCAAGATTGTACTAACCTTAATGAAGACAAACATACCATAAACTTAATCATGAACAGATCTCGAAACATACCTGGATAAGTCATACCTGTCGAGATTGTTTGTAATCTTCTTATGTAAGGCCTTGGCCTTATCTCCCTCTGAAACTGGAACTTCTTCACTTATGCAGGTGACCAATCCATTCTCTTCTAGGATTAACCCAATACACTTGATTTCTAGAAACTGGATTTGGAGCTAGATTAGGGTTTGTCAGGGAAACCCTAAAAATTCAAACTTTGAATTTCAAACTTCTGAAAGGATAGAAAGATGCACCTTGATGAGCTGGTCAAGTTGGTATACCCACAATTTGAAAACTGCAAAGTTTCACCCCTCAAAATTGCCTTTGAAACTTCTGAATCTTCTAGACAGAATCTCGAGCTAGGGTTTGATAAAGCCGACCCTTCTTCCCAACCAAAAGGTTCAATCCAAATCTCTAAACTTTGATTTTTCTAAGGAGCTTCCAGCCGTGGTCACAGACTTAAAAAATTCCAATTTTTGCAGAAGCCCTAATTTTTCACCTTTCTCATCAAAGTCCCGAACTAGGGTTTGATCAAGCCAGGCCTTCTGCCCAACCAAAAAATTTGATCTTGATCTATAAATTTTTATTTTGATGAGGAGCATCCATCCATGTTCTTCGATACAGAAATTCCAATATTCTCCAAAACCCTAAATTCCCGAAGCCATGAATGAAGGTGCTCAAAATCCAATTCTATTTTGACAAAAATATGCACCTAATTGTTTCTAGTCTCACTTCAAAATTTCCGATCTACAACGTCTGAAAATTCTTCTTGTGGCATCCTGACCTATTATATTTCTAACTCCACAGGTCTGACCTCAATTGGATTCTTTGAGAGAGATTTATGCCAAGTGTCGCAATGTGACCTGTTTATTAGATAAAACATAAGAGCGAACTTGTATTCCTTTCCACGTGTCACTGGTTCAGGTTAGGCCTTTGAAAAAACTTACCTGAGAAATTAAAGTCTGTGCCCTACCTTTTACATTTTATGAAATTTCATTTGGAGCTTCCTAGCGCAAGTTATGACCTTTTTTCCTAGGTCACCTCTTTATGACTCAGATCTAGAAGAGGCAAAAACCCTAGATTGTACATATCATAACTCACAAAGTACAATGAATTAGAAGTTGTGCTTTTGACACAAGGTGCATGGGGATGTTATCTACAACTTGTAATGGTTTCAAATCCTGAACCTTCCCCAAAATGGATTTATAGTGAAAGTTCTACGATGAATGGGTTTTTGCTATATCAAGCCCTAACTTCGCAAGTGCAACAAGTGTCATAAATGCCATACCATGCCTTCTTTCAGGCTAGCTCTGATACCATGTTAGTTTTTCAGAATTTCAATCTGATCTAGAATCTTAAATGAGAGAATAACATGTACAGCATATCTACAGCATATCAATCATGGACACAATGATGCAAGCACACAAGAGACACAGAGTTTCACCGGGGAAAACCAAGAAGGTGAAAAACTCTGCAACTTCCTCAGAGATAGATAGAGCAATGATACAACCCAAGTACAAGAGATAGTCTTCTCTAGCAGCAGCTTCTCCTCGTCCACAAGTGCGCCACTCTCCAATGAGAGTATGAGTGAGAAAGTGAATGATCAAATAGAGTGCCTCCCGCACTCTATTTATACTTGACTTGACTTTCCTAATAACCTTTACTAGGTCGGGCCTTAACTTAACCACATAACATGATGCTGACAGGGCCAACCCCCAATAGGGTGGTCTAATAACCCTTTTACCCACATGACTCATATAGGGCCGACCCCATCAAGGTGGTCTAATAACCCATCAAGTATAAGTTACGACACTTACAATATAAATGACAACACTTCCGTATAGAGGAATAATAACATCTCTATAGGAATACAAACACTTCCATATAGAGGAATAATAACATATCTATAGGAATACAATATACATAGGTGAAATACATTCCGAAGTTACAATTACATCAACAAATTTTGTGTTCAGAGTGTCGATATCTACGTTCATCACTCCTAAAAAATCATCCCTGGAGGAAGGAGCGGACACTCTTTCTCCTCAGCATCTACTTCCAAAACCCCAAAATAGAATAAACTAAGGAAAGAGCGACCTCTCTTTCTTTGACAAAATTTCGACTTGCCAACAAACTCTTTGTAGCAAAACTTCTATAAATTTTGTTGTTAAAATTTCGATATCTGGTTTCCCAGGGTGACATGTGGAACGCTCATATTGTGCCACGCAGCATATTTGATTTTTAAAATTAGTCCAAATATTGTATAAACAAATATTAAGGATATTAATGGTACCATTTCAATATAAACATATGTATTTAACTTATATAAATTGTTGGAATAGGTATCAGGGATCAAATTTTAAAGGATGAACTTAATTTCAGGTTGAAGGTTATACCTGTAAATTCATCATTACCCTCATACATCTTCAAGGGGATGCATGATATGACTATAATATTGAAATGGAGAAAAATAAGAGGGATTAATAGGATTGGGTACCAAGAACAAAGAAAAATTAAATGATGCATTATAAATCAAGGATTATTGGGATTCAAGACCAAGAACAGAGCAAAATAATTTAAAAAAGAAGAAGATTAAAAGGGTTTAATGGGATTCAGGGCCAAGAACACAAAAAAAATATTTGAAAACATTATAGATTGAGGCTAGGCAGTTACTGTAGGAGACATAGGAGAAATAAAGTTGGAGGTGGAGGTACTGTACATTCAGACACCAAGTGACCAATTATTTCCGATACAAGATCACTCTTTCTATTATTTAAGGAACCTTTCTCTCCAATCGCGACATAGACAAAGTTTTTCTATTTTCTCTTTTCAAGCACAAAAATGTTTCATACTTCATGCATAGAAAATTCTATAAAGAAAAGTCTAGATATATAAACAAAAGTTTCATACTTCATGCACAGAAAAGTCTATAAACAAGCAAGTATATAGAGACCAACGATAAATGATATATAATAATTAAGATACACAATATATAGAATAGTCAAGAAGTCAAGAAGTCTTCTATTACTCACAACCAAGTACAATACAATACAATGTCTCAGTGCTGCCTCGAGCTGGATAAATAGAATAACTTCACCGCGGCTTGTCTTGTAACTAAGTGTAGACAATTGATGACTCTGAGCATCCTTAGGTCTGGGAGCCTGTCCATGTTCGTAGATGGAAGCTGACAACATGGTCTAGTACCAAAAAAATTAGGACGACCAACTACTATCGTGGCCATTCTTGATGTTAACATGGGTGTTCTTGCTGTCAACATGGGTGTTGTTGCTGTCAACAAGTCTACTCTTGATATCAACGTGGCCATTCTTACTGTCAACATAGCTATTATTTCTATAAAAAAGGCCATTCTTGATGTCAACATGGATCTTCTTGCTATCAGCATGGTTGTTCTTGTTGTCAACATGGTTTTTCATGCTGTCAACAGTTACCTCAACCACTAAACTTGATTGGTCGAAAGATAAAGAATGACAAATCTTGGTCTTGGGGCTTCGAGAGTGCTCGAAATGCCGATATATCATGGTGTGGTGAGGATTTTTTAGGGAAGATAAATTGAAATGCTCATATATCACGAAGAGAACTGGGTAGCGACCACAAGACTCGAGTATTTCTGATAAAACAACAAATGAAATAGAACAGAGGTGGTAAAGAAGGGTGCCATTACTTCTCAAAGATTTTGTTTTGCTCCGATTTGGGGTATGGTTTAGGCTATATATAGTGAGTGGATATTGAATTGGTCAATTTCCTAGGATGGGATGGATGGGGAGCGGTAATTACCACAGTATGGTGGGACAGTTATTTTATACCTTTTCATTTGAAGGGAAATGAAATTTACTATATTATATAACACTTTTCATTCTTTTTATGAGATTTCATTCTTTTTATAAGATATTTTATCTACACCATTGCAACAAAAAGTAAAATGTTTCTATTTAAAAAAAAAACGAAAAGAAAGAATGTTTCTCTTTAAAAAGTAAAATGTTTCTATTTAAAAATAAATAAAAATAAATAATGTTTCTCTTAAAAAGTAAAATGTTTCTATTTAAAAAAAACAAAAAGAAAGAATGTTTCTGTTTAAAAAGTAAAATGTTTCTATTTAAAAAAAAACAAAAAGAAAGAATGTTTCTCCTTAAAAAGTAAAATAGTGAGGTTACTAATTGTTAAGTTTAAACCAAATAGACAAACAAGATCTCTGAAAGAAACAAAATCACAAGATAGACACACAATATACCCTGGGAAACCCTCATGGGGTAGAAAACCCAGCAAAGCTTTCCTCAATAAGATGATCAACCAAAATACAAGATGTGCTCCTTCTCCTTGACTCCTTAGCAGATCTCCTCAACTAGTGCGCACTCTTCCACAAGTGAGTGAATGATATAATGAGGAGTTCACCTCCTCTATTTATACTTGACTCCCAACTGACTAAAAGACTAATGGGGCCAACCTCACCTGGAGAAGTCTAATAACCCCTAAAATATAACTGCAGGGCCAACCCACACATGGTGGGTCTAATAACCCTAGTTAATACAAACCCTTGGAGGAATAAACATCTCCAGATACATGATAGGGTTACCTCGGAGGAATGAAACATCTACGAAATAATAAAGTACAAATATAATATTCTTTGAAGTTACAATATTCAACACTCCCCCTTAACAAGAAGGATATTATAACAACATCTGCAAGAGCAAGGAGTCATCATATATGATACATCTATAAATCATCGGAAGCTTTCTTCAATTCATCTTCATCAGTAACTCAACCAGTTACTGGAACATCAATGTCAACAGTGTCGATATCAATCCGATCATCGGCATCGTCATCAGCATCGTCATCATACGATCATCAGCATCGTCATCATACGATCGTCAGCATCGTCATCAGCATCATCATCACACGATCATCAGCATCGTCATCACACGATCATCAGCATCATCATCACACGATCATCAGCATCGTCATCACATGATCATCAGCATCATCATCACACGATCATCAGCATCGTCATCACACAATCATCAGCATCGTCATCACACGATTATCAGCATCGTCATCATACGATCATCAGCATCGTCATCACACGATCATCAGCATCGTCATCACACGATCATCAGCATCATCATCACACGATCATCAGCATCATCATCACACGATCATCAGCATCGTCATCACACGATCATCAGCATCGTCATCACACGATCATATTCCTAGGATGATCAATCCTGCTCCTTTTAGGACATAGGTCCATGGATGATACAATCCAATCTTCAGTTCTCGGAGACTTCAGTCTATGGATCAATTCTGGGACCTCAGTCCGGGGACGATGCAATGCCCTGCCTGTTCATTCAGGACTTCATTTTTCGAAGACCCAGTCTACGGTTCTATTCTGGGACCTCAGTCCGGGGACGATACAATCCCCTGCCTGTTCATTCAGGACTTCATTATCGGAGACCCAGTCTACGGTTCTATTCTGGGACCTCAGTCCGGGGATGATACAATCCCCTGCCTGTTCATTCAGGACTTCATTATCGGAGACCCAGTCTATGGTTCTATTCTAGGACCTCAGTCCGGGGACGATACAATCCCCTGCCTGTTCATTCAGGACTTCATTATTGGAGACCCAGTCTACGGTTCTATTCTGGGACCTCAGTCTGGGGACGATACAATCCCCTGCCTGTTCATTCAGGACTTCATTATCGGAGACCCAGTCTACGGTTCTATTCTGGGACCTCAGTCCGGGGATGATACAATCCCCTGCCTGTTCATTCAGGACTTCATTATCGGAGACCCAGTCTACGGTTCTATTCTGGGACCTCAGTCCGGGGACGATACAATCCCCTGCCTGTTCATTCAGGACTTCATTATCGGAGACCTCACGTCTACGGCTCTCTTTAGGACTGAAAGTCCAGGGATGATCCAATCCCCTCAACTGTCCACTAAGGACTTCATTCTCGGAGACCTTACGTCTACGGCTCTCTTTAGGACTGAAAGTCCAGGGATGATCCAATCCCCTCAACTGTCCACTAAGGACTTCATTCTCAGAGACCTCACGTCTACGGCTCTCTTTAGGACTGAAAGTCCAGGGATGATCCAATCCCCTCAACTGTCCACTAAGGACTTCATTCTCGGAGACCTCACGTCTACGGCTCTCTTTAGGACTGAAAGTCCAGGGATGATCCAATCCCCTCAACTGTCCACTAAGGACTTCATTCTCGGAGACCTCACGTCTACGGCTCTCTTTAGGACTGAAAGTCCAGGGATGATCCAATCCCCTCAATCTGTATTCTCATCAATACAAGTACAAGTATCCATACAAGTACATAATCAATATCTAGCATCAACAGCATGTATACATCATATATCAAAAGCATGTATTCTTACTAATACATCTAAAAGCATGTATACATCTGTCATCAAAAGCATGTATTCTCACTAATACATTTATCATCAAATCATGTATACATCTAACATCAAAAGCATGTATACATCTAGCATGTATTCTCACTAATACATCTATCATCAAATCATGTATACATCTAACATCAAAAGCATGTATACATCTAGCATGTATTCTCACTAATACATCTATCATCAAAATCATGTATACATCTAACATCGAAAGCATGTATACATCTAGCATGTATTCTCACTAATACATCTATCATCAAATCATGTATACATCTAACATCAAAAGCATGTATACATCTAGCATGTATTCTCACTAATACATCTATCATCAAAATCATGTATACATCTAACATCAAAAGCATGTATACATCTAGCATGTATTCTCACTAATACATCTATCATCAAAATCATGTATACATCTAACATCAAAAGCATGTATACATCTAGCATGTATTCTTACTAATACATCTATCATCAAAATCATGTATACATCTAACATCAAAAGCATGTATACATCTAGCATGTATTCTTACTAATACATCTATCATCAAAAATCATGTATAAGTAAAACTGAATGAAAATAAAATAGTCCTAAATCTAACTATTTCTAAGTGACTAGGTGAAGTCTCATTATTGATGAGACTTGCTTGCCATCAGGAATCATGCTACTCCCCCTTTCTAGGAGAGTCCTTTTGAACTACACCAAGCTTGTCTCGAAAGTATTCAAATTTCACACGAGACAGTGGTTTGGTCAGGATATCAGCAATTTGATCTTCAGTGCTCACGTACTCAAGCTTGATAGCTCCTTTCTGCACCATATCTCGAATATAGAAGTATCGGATCTCTATGTGTTTTGACTTATCATGGAACACAGGATTTTATGTCATCTTGATGCAGCTTTGATTATCACACATAATCATAGTGGGATCCATTTCTAAGTCAAACACTCCAGATAACAGTTTCCGAAGCCATACCGCTTCACAGCTGGCAGAGCAAGCAGCTATGTATTCTGCCTCAGCAGAGCTGAGGGCCACACTGGATTGTTTCTTGCTGAACCAAGAGATCATGGCAGATCCAAGGCTATAACATCCACCTGAAGTACTTTTTCTGTCTGAGACACTGCCTGCCCAATCAGAGTCTGAGTAACCATGCAACTTGAGTTCATGACTTCCATCATAGAGTAGACCAAAATCTAATGTACCTTTTAAGTACCTCATTACATGCTTTGCAGCTATTAGATGAACCTTTCGGGGTTCTACTAGATACTGACTTAGGGTATTTATAGCAAAGCATATATCTGGCCTAGTATTTGTTAAGTACATTAGTGACCCAATGATCTGTCTATATAAAGTTAGGTCCACTAATTCTGATGAGTCATTAACCAAAATCTTTAAGTTGGAGTCCATGGGAGTGGCCATGGGTTTACACTCCAACATATCAAATCATTTCAGAATTTCCACAGTATACTTACCTTGATTTAGAAAGATTCCTCTTGGTTCTTGCCACACTTCTAAGCCTAAGAAGTAGTGCATCAATCCGAGATCTTTCATCTCGAATTCTGAAGAAAGCTTCTTCTTGCTTTCAATGATTTGTTTCTCATTTCCAGTTAGAAATAGATCATCTACATATAATAAATGTATAACTGGTTCATCATCCATCACCTTGAGATAAAGATTTGGGTCAGCTTTACTTTTGGTAAAGCCCATGCTAGTTAAGAAATTGTCAATCCTTCTGTACCAAGCTCTGGGAGCTTGTTTCAACCCATATAATGCCTTTTTCAGTTTGCATACATGAGTCCTTCCGTCATTTACCTCAAACCCTTGTGGTTGCTCTATGTATACTTCTTCTTCAATTACACAATTCAAAAAAGCTGTCTTAACATCCATTTGATGTAGTTTCCACTTCATCATGGATGCAAGGGCCATGATAGTTCTAATTGAAGTATACCTAGCAACTGGTGCAAATGTTTCTTCATAGTCAATTCCCTCCTTCTGAGAGAAACCTCTGGCTACAAATCTTGCTTTGTATTTTTCAATACTTCCATCCGCAGCATGTTTTATTTTAAAGATCCATTTGGAAGAAACCACACTTTTGTCTTTTGGTTTGGGAACTATATCCCAAACATCATTTTTCATTATTGACTGATATTCTTCAGTCATTGCTTCTACCCATTCTTTCTTTTGAGCTGCCTCTTCATAGCTGGTAGGTAGTTGATCCACAAGATCACACATCAGGGCCATATAGTTGGATACTAGCTTTGGTTTCTTTCTTTCTCTAGTGGAGCCTTCAGGAGCACCATATCTTTCTGCTCCTTGAATAATATCTCTAGCCCATGCTGGTCTTCTTTTCCTAGACAATTCTGCAACAGGAGGTTCTTGTGGTTCTAGCATGTCATGATCCTCTGGTATGTCCTCTTCAGGAATGTGAGCATTCTCTGAGATTCTGGGAGATGTACCTTCTTCATAAACTTCTTCAAGTTGACACTTTCTAGATTTCTTGAGGGCTGCTTCCTCATCGAAGGTAACATCTCTACTTATTTCTATATGATGGAAACCTGGTATGTAGATTCTGAAGGCTTTGGAAGTTTCACAATAACCAACAAACATTCCCTTCTTACCTGAGGGATCCAATTTGGATCTCTTTTCTTTTGGAATGTGGATGTACACAGGACACCCAAATATTTTGAGATGACTTACCTCAGGCTTCTTTCCTGTAAAGACTTCTTCTGGAGTTTTGAAGTCAAGAGCACTATGAGATAGTCTATTTTGAACATATACTGCTGTCTTGGCTGCTTCAGCCCATAGATACATGGGATGGTCTTGATCATGTATCATAGTCTTTACAGCTTCCATGATGGTTCTATTTTTCCTCTCAGCTACCCCATTTTGTTGGGGATTATAAGGAGTGGTTAGTTCCCTTTTGATTCCAGCTTCTTTACAGAACTCTTCAAATTCCTTTGAAGTATATTCTCCACCATTATCTGTTCTGAGAATCTTGATTTTCTTGTCTGAGAGGTTTTCTATTAGAGCCTTGAACTCTTTGAATTTTCCAAAGACTTCATTCTTACCCTTTAGGAAGTATATCCAAGTTTTTCTTGAATAGTCATCAATGAAAGAGAGATAGTATTCAAACCCACTTAGAGATGTGGTAGGCATAGGTCCACATACATCTGAGTGTATTAGCTCTAGAGAACCCTTAGTCTTTGTTTCACTTTTCGGAAAGGGATTCTTGATATTCTTCCCTTTCTTGCATCCTTTACATGAGCCATCATGATCAACCTTCAAGTTTGGCAAACCTATAACCATCTTACTCACATATGGTAAAGCTTTATAGTTAATGTGAGCTAGTCTTCTATGCCATAGCTCACTGGGACTAGAAACTTCATGAGCAAGGGCAGATTCTGGATGACCCTTGAGTTTATAAAGTCCTCCTTCTTCTTCACCAATGACAATTGCATCTTTGATTGATTTTCCTTTGGTCCACATGAGTACTTGACCATCTCTGAAGGCTACTCTAAAGCCTTTCTTGTCTAGTGCTGAGATAGAAAGTAGATTCTTCTTTAAACCTGGGACATATAAAATTTCTTTCATCTTCAAAGGTGTCCCTGAATCAAGCTTGTAGCTTGCTTCACCAATTCCCTTGATGGGATATTGATAATCATCTCCTAGAGATACCTTCTGGGGTGAAGACTTCTCTTCAATCTTGGAGAGAGTTTCCTTATGACCTGTCATGTGCTTTGAAGCACCACTGTCAATGAGCCAAGTGCCTTCACCAGGGGACACAGATCCAGAGAGAGCAGAAAATAGTACATATTCTTCTGGTTCTTCTTTCTTTACTTTAGATCTTTTCTTTTGAGGCCTTTCCTCCACTTCTTCTTCTTCTTCTTCTTCTTCTTCACTGTCATCTTCTGCCATGTGAGCATGATGTCTTTTGTGAACAAACCTTTTCTTCTTCTTCTCTGGTAGGGTACAGTCTCTGGCATAGTGTCCTAGCTTGAGACAATTGAAGCATTGGACTGTGGAGATGTCTCCCCCTTTCTTTTTGAATCTATGAGAGGGTTGAGGCCTTTTGTGGTTCACTTTCTTGAAGTAGCCTCTCTTTCCTCTTTTGGTGTGGGTGGCCAAAGCTTGGTCATCTTCTTTGAGAAGTGCTTCTCTGTTGGCAACCCTAGCTTCCTCTTGAACACAATCTTCCCATACTACATCAAACTTCATACTTTCTTTTCTGGCACACATAGTTTGAATGAATGACTCCCAAGGTCTAGTGAGACCATTTAGAGCTGTCATCACAAGTTCATCTTCATCAAGAGTGTCACCAATGGCATCTAGTTGTTCTTTGATTAGAGAGACTCTTGAGAAGTAGTCTTGAATGGATTCTCCTTTGTGCATCTTGGTACTTTTCAACTGAGTCCTTAGATTCATCTTTCTGTTGATGTTCTTTCCTTCATACATTCTTCCTAGGGCATCATACATTTCCTTTGGAGTCTTCTTGGAAGACACTTGGGGAATCAAGTGGTCTTTAATGGAATCAGCTATGATTCTATTTGCCCTAATCACGTCCTTCCTGTGTTTTTCTTTGGCTTCATCTTCTTCTGGTTCTGCAACTTCCTCCTTGATATAATGAGCAAGATCATTCTCCTCAAGAATGAGACCAATTCTGTATTTCCATGCCCGGAAATTCTCTATGCCTTCTAGCTTGTCTTCAAGCTTAGTATTTGGAGCCATCTTCTCTTGGGGGAGTCCAAGAGACAGAGTAGACTTACCTGGGAAGTTACTTTTCACTTTTCCGGAATCTGGAACAGAATTTTATCGCACTTTTGGTAGAATTAGGGTTTGACTTTCCCGGAGTTCTATCCAACCAAAAAGTTCGATCTATAGCTCAAAAGAATGCTCTTGAGAAGAGCTATCCAGCCATGTAATCAGAAATAAAAAATTACAACTTTTTTCTGAAACCAAAATCTGACGTATCGCACTTTTGGTAGAATTAGGGTTTGACTTTCCCGAAGTTCTACCCAACCAAAAAGTTCGATATATGGCTCAAAAGAAAGGTATTGATGAGAGATATCCAGCCATGCAACAAAAAATCAATAATACCAACTTTGGGCTGAAAACCCTAACTTCACCAAAGAGAGAGAAAGAGGTATTCTTACCTTGTGAAAGATGTCCTATTCAGTCTAGCTCTAATACCATGTTAAGTTTAAACCAAATAGACAAACAAGATCTCTGAAAGAAACAAAATCACAAGATAGACACACAATATACCCTGGGAAACCCTCATGGGGTAGAAAACCCAGCAAAGCTTTCCTCAATAAGATGATCAACCAAAATACAAGATGTGCTCCTTCTCCTTGACTCCTTAGCAGATCTCCTCAACTAGTGCGCACTCTTCCACAAGTGAGTGAATGATATAATGAGGAGTTCACCTCCTCTATTTATACTTGACTCCCAACTGACTAAAAGACTAATGGGGCCGACCTCACCTGGAGAAGTCTAATAACCCCTAAAATATAACTGTAGGGCCGACCCACACATGGTGGGTCTAATAACCCTAGTTAATACAAACCCTTGGAGGAATAAACATCTCCAGATACATGATAGGGTTACCTCGGAGGAATGAAACATCTCCGGAATAATAAAGTACAAATATAATATTCTTTGAAGTTACAATATTCAACACTAATTTTTTATTACGGATTTAAAACTTATAAATATTTATTTTTCCAAAATTAGTAATGAGGACCATATTTAAAATAGTCATTTTCAATCAACAAGAAAACAAGTGGCACATTGAGAATAGTAAGGTTACTATTTTTTATTATTTAATTGTACTAGGAGGGGACAGATGGGGAATGGTAATTATCACATTATGGTGGGACGGTGGTCATAGATATCATCTCTGTATATTCTGGTAGAGTAATTGTACAATTATATGGAAGTTTGTGACGTTATGTCTGGTCACGAACTAGAGTAATTGTACAATTATATAGAAGTTCGTGACATTATGTCTTGTCACGATCTTTTACTTCTCCAAGGACTTCACTTCGATGGTAATTTACATTGTAGAGTAAACTTTAATTCTATGACATCTATATCATGGTGTATATTTTATTTGTGACAAGACATAATGTCGACTAAAGCATGATGAGATTATTTTCTTCACACGAGTAATATCTACGATTACTCCAGAAAAATATGTTGTTTCTACAGATGATATCTATGACCACCATCCCACCATATTGTGCTAATTACCCATCCCCATCCATCCCATCCTGTTCAATCCATCAACTCGCTGGCCACTCACTATATATAGGCTAACCATGCCCCATATCGCAACAAAATGAAATCTTCGGGAAAGCCATGGAAATTTTCTTTACTGCCTTTGTTCTCTGCCTTTTGTTGTTTTATGAGAAATGCTTGAGGCTTATGATTGCTCCCTAGTGATCCTCGTGATAAATGAGAATTTCGACATCGGATCCCTGAAAAATACACACCACACCATGATATATGGGCATTTCGAGCACTCTCAAATTCCCAATACATGGTTTTGCCATTATGTTCTTTGGCACCAATCACATTTCCGTCAATATTCTTTCTGTCACTCTCCTTTCAATAATTGATTGGTATGTAAGCTGCTATCTTGAAATATTTCCTCTCTAACACAACATGCGTTGCCACAGTCATGAAAGATAGGCTTGCAATAGTCGTTGAATTTTTTTTATTACCAGACCATGTTGTCATCTTCTTCATCCTGCATGGACACGTTTCTAGACATGACGATCCATTTCCATCCAAGGGAGAAGCCGATACTATGAAAATACTCACAGCAGATCTAAGAGATGATGTATACCTCACAAGACATAATTTAGGAATAAGATTAAGAGTGGTCAATGCAGTAAAATGAGCAACAAAATAATAATACAGTAGAACTCGGATAGAGACAAAATAACTTCACACACACTAATTCATTAATCACAATATGGACAAATAAGTAGTAGAATGCATGAGGATTCGAATGCGAAGGTGGAAATTCGAATTAGCCTTCATGGAGTGATCAAAATATCACTGGAGTGTCATCGGAGCACAACTAGAAGTCTTCATCATCATCATTGGAGTCATCAATGCTCAAGTAACTGTCAACCATCAGTCAAACTGAGTCTAATTGAGTGTGGTAGGTGTAATTGAGTGTAACTGATTATAACTGGCACTAACTGAATGAAGGAGGCTCAGTGGAGGGCGCATGAGGAGCTAACTAGAGTCCAAATGGGCAGTCTAGTCTCATTGGAGGTCCATTGGAGTGATATAGGCAGTTGAGAGTCAGTCTTTCCTTAAATCCAGAAAATAACTAAAGATAACTTGATTAACTGAAGTGAAACTGAGTGGTAGGTGAGAGAGGGCGAGTGGCTTCCTAAAATCAAGGAAGAAGGGCGCACTAAGCTCTAGGAGGGCTAAAACTGATCCATGAGAAGCTCCCAGGGCTAGCTAGCTGAGGGCTAGGTGGTGGGACTGATGACTGGGATGCATTCAATTGCATGCATGCATGTAGAAATGAAAGCAAGAATGAAAATGTAAATAATGGAAATACTGGTATGACTAACATGGAGTATAGGAATATCCTAATAGATACCATCTCAAACCATAGTGAAGTATATATTTTCATTCCACTCCAGCTATTTTCTGATTTCTTTAGGACGAAGAAATGTCTTTTTCTTGGGGGAGATGTCGAAGGATCCTAGGTCATCCTCCCAAATAGTTCCCCCATTCTACCACTTTGGAGAACATGTCAAACTGTTGTGCTAATCACCACATGTCGAGTCAGTTAGTGACATTATCTATTGAATCGACGGGTCGTTATGTATCCATCTGTAAACTCTATGTATAGATTGTTGAGCCGGATATAGGCGGAAGGAAGACATTGTATTGTATTGTACTTGGTCTTGAGTAATATAAGACTTCTTGACTATGCTACCATTACTCTTCTTTTGTTCCTATATATATGCTTGCTTGTTTATTATATATATATCATGTGTTGGCTTAAGATATTGTTCTAGAGGTTTCCAATGTAGACCCAAGTTCTTCACTATCCAAGGAACCAATGAAACCCCTTCTCACTGGCCCTTTCGGAAACAACCTACGAACAGGCTGAGGTCTCACCCGAGGTGTAGCTATGGGGGTGTTGTGGAATCAGGTTTCCACAACAATGTGATGAGTTGTTTAAATAGATCTACTGCGCAGCACGCTGCGGGGCTCGTGCTAGGGGCTGAAGACTACAAAACGATAGACTGTTTCATGGTCCTCGCTTTTACAAAACAATATTCTTGTGCATCCAAGGACAGCGCGGTTCAGACAGATCGCAAATACTAGGACATCGTAACTGACTTATACGCCTCCTCTGCAGACTTAACCACTATGAATACTTTACTTAGTGTTTACCCATACATCTTCTACCTTAGATTATTTAGCCTTAGACTGGTGCAAACATATGATATAAACAATACTGCACATACCTGGTGTTGCGCATCGAAGAGTTATACAATTTGAAATTTACATACCCATGTGATTATTCAATAGATTGATACTTTCATTGACTTAGGCTACTGCGCATTCATCATTCACCCATACATGTAATACTTAACACATTATTCCCATCTTTCTCCTATGGTGAATACATATAAAAGAATTAACATTATGACCGATAAATGAGAATCCAAGCATTCGCAGTAAGCAAACAAACAAGTGCAAAACACAAAAAATAACACTACACAGGATTTAACATGGTTCACCCATAGGATGGGAGCTACATCCATAAGAACTATTGTTATATTAGTCTTTTGGAAGGGTACAACAATTCTCTGTTTGCGCACTCAACTGTAGACCCTCGTCTCTCTCAATAGGCCTCTACACACACAGCTTTCAGATCCTTTACAAAAATGTCTCTCAACAGAGATCTATTCAGTCAATAACAGAATGAAAATACAAAATGAGAGATTCAACAACCCTTTCCCATACAAAATATTCCTTATTTATAGACCATGCTCGTAGGTCATGTCTTTACAATTTATAGGAAAAACCCCAAGGTTCCCAAAACTGGCGCGGATGCCCGCCACCTTGCGTCTCGCCGTCGACAACTTGCTTCAATCACTTTGGCCACCTTACTAGACCACTCATGGCTCTAACGGATTTCTAACAGCCACAGTCACTAGCAAAACGGTTACAACCGCATCGTGGCCTGTCACTTTCCCCTCCTTTAACCTTCATGTCGCCGTCGACTTAGTGGCCTAGCTTCTCAACTGCTTTCCACCACTCTCTTAGACAGTTCACTTGCCGCTATCATCCACTTTGTCCCTTACTCGAAATAGGTAGATTCCTCATCCGACCTTTACTTATATTCTTTACCAAAATTAGCTGCTGTGATGTTACTGTGCAATAGCATATCTGCGCAAACTTAAACATATACCCTGCACTGTGCAATCCACAAAATTGTACCTTCTGCGCACTCAGCCTGAACTATGCAATTCCAAGATTGCTCTTTATCCAAACTTATACCCACTTGGGCCCTCCCCAATAGGACCTTAACACTTACCTATGGATCGTTCCCAATCCACTTCCGCGAGCCGATTTTTCCCGCATATCTTCGACACTTTTTAGCTTAGCGGTGAAATTGCTTAAAGTGAGGACAATCTCGTCAACTGTTTCCTTTGCCTTTGTTTCAAAAGTCTTAATGGTTTCCAGATGTGCCTACAAAACCTTCTCCCGAAATTATGCTCTAAGCGTTCCCTCTATTGTTTTTTGTTCGACGAACTTCTCATCAAAGCGCTGAACTAGGTTCAACCCTTCCTCTTCTATGCTCTCCAGCTGCGCAAAAGTGATAGATTCCTTTTCCCTTAGTGCCTTGAGCTATTTCTGGAGTTCCTTTACTTCGATAAGCTTAGGTAGATTTTGCTACGTGAGCAGATCTTTCATCTCTGTGGTTGCAACTTCAATTTCTTGTTGTGTCTACTGCACTTCCTCCTTAATCTTCCAAAGTTTCGGGTCTTCATTCAATCCTATGACAATTGCATTTACCTGTTCAAGTAAACCTTGACATCTTGCTACTTCAGATTGGATGCTGCCCAATGTCGCCTCAACCTCCTCTTGTGTGGCTGAGTGCTGATATGATGCTGGAGTTGACTGCCTAGCTTCTAGGTTTGCGATCAATCCCTTATAGGAAACTTCCATTTCAATCATTTTGGCTGTGAGGGACTCTACCTTGGCCCCAATCTTTCGTATGGTATCTTCAACATTTTCTTCCTCTGTGCATTCTTCAATCTTTGCACATACCGCTGATACGGTCTCTTTTATCTTGCGGTCCCTCTCTCGGACTTCAAATAAATATTGTTCCTTCCACTCGGATTCTTGCTTGAGATCTTCAATATTTTCTTTCAGCTTGACACTTTGGTCATAGGAGGCAATGCCTCTTTCTCTTATTTCCTTTGTAAGTTGTAGATGCATCTCATTCAGGTCTTCCATCGCCAATGACCCAATTTTGAGGCCAAAATGTGCCGATTCTTTCGTTGCTTCGCGCACCTTATTGTTTGGGAAGATGAAGTGCATCGGTTCTATATGCGCAACCCTCAGGTAGGGGATTACTATATGAGGTGGCTGCTTCCGCGCACTCGTTCCTCCTAACTTCCCTTCGGAATATGATGGTTGATGGCGTAAGCTCGTCTGGGTGACCATGGTCTGCTCTATTTCCATTGTCTGAATGAGACAAAGTTGCATCTGTTCTTGCTTAACCTCTTTTTCTGCCTGGGTTTCCTCCCATACCTCCTGGAATTTTGTGGTGATTGTCTCGCAATCATCTGGATGTAGCTATGGACTGAATTCGGGCCTCTCAGACTTCCTCTTCTTCCATTGGCATTTCGCCTAGGAAGGTGTTTCAGTTTCCTTTCTTTTGTCTCCTACCAGGTCTTTCATTTGGGTCTACTCAGGATCCTTTTCCTCCTCAATAGGTGTAGGTCTGATTTCTTCCTTTTCGTGGCTCTTTCCTTCATCCTTGTCATCATCTGGGTCTTCTTTCATTTCATTATCTTTTCTTTCTAGCTTGTCTTCCTCTTTTTACTGCTCATAGTCGGACTCAACATCGATTGGATGTTCTTTTTTCCAATTGGGCTCCCATCTCTCCATCATTTGTTTGATTTTCTCAGCATCTAGTTGATAGAATCCGGTATACCATAACTCTGTATCCGTGTTTTCCCAAGGCTAAATGTATGATATGTTCCTTTTGGCCAAGAATCTCATTATCCCTCTATATTTATCTATGAGCAGTTACGAGATGCGCAGTGTCCTCCGAATCACATCAAATATCTACACATAGTAGGTATAGAATACTTCACTGCTTTCCCGCTGCCTTAAGGGTTTTGAGCTAGCCCATAAGTTGGTGTAGCGTGCTTTGTTGGATTGCCCCTCGAGAACTGGAATACCCTGATAACTAGTGGGCTCTTTCCAGCCGATGAGAGTAATCAATACTAGCAGCCAACTAAAATGGAACAGGGATCCATTATCTTGAGCTTCTTCAAGGTTTGATAAGAACTCATTAAGTAGGTATTACACCCAGTTGTAGGAAGTTCCCTTTAATGTTTTATTTGCAAGACAGACTACTGTGGCCGATACCTCTGGTGGTCTGCATTTGCGCAGCACCTTTCCTACTAGAAGTTGGACTGTGAAATTAGTGGCTTCGTCATTGATTTCACTGGTAGGGAAACCTCGTTTTTTCCTAGTTACCTTGAATTCTTCGGCTATTTTGGCAGCAAGATCCTTTTCTTGTGCCTTCCCTACCATCACTATTGACGGGTCATCACCTCTCTTGTTTAGAAGAGTGATTTGATGTATGAGATCAATATTCATATCGATGCGGTTGTCCAACCATAGGTACCCATCATGTACACAAGATAATAGAATGTGCACTACCGCCATGAGCTCTGGACTCCTATCAAAATGTGGGATGCGTAGCAGGTGCAGCAACTCGGATGGTTCTATGCCTTTTAGTTAGTCCTAAACATATAGACATTCAATTCCGGTCTGCACATCAAGCTGCCGATGCATGTATCGGTTAGGTTGGAACTGGGAAACTTTTTCGGCTTCGATTGTGCTCCCTCTAGCAAGTTGTGGTCCTCAAATATGCAATCCCTTACTCTTCCTAGAAGGTCTTCTACAATTCTCACATGTTTAGACATGGGTGGGATGGGAATTTCGTAAACAACATTCTTCTGCAATTGGATAGGTGGTGCATCATCTTTCCTAGGTGGAATGTAGTCATGTTCCAGGCGGATGGGCTTCTCCATGAATGTAATCAGTTTTTGTATCTTAATCAGCTTCGGCCCTCCCTGGTTTGTAGCTGGCTTTTTTCCCTTTTCTGTAGCCTATCTTGCAGAACTTCGGGATGAAGCTCCCGGTTTGATTGCAGGTTTCATAGCTGGAGCTGTCATGACTCCCTGAAAACCCAACTAGATGAATATTTTCAACACTTCGGCACTAGAAATTGGTTCAGACATGCACCTACAGACTGTTGGGCTCTATAGTTGTGGAAACTTTGAAATCGCACACAGACGAATAAAGTTCCCAGTAAAACTCTGAAATGCTAACCTGAGGGCTATTTATAGGCCCTACTGGTGTCGAACATGGCGGGCGACCATTAGTGAATTGGTTAATGGTTCTTATGTCAGCCAGATCTCCTGTGAGATCCTTGTCACTTCAACCAATCATCATCCCTGGACCAATGATGTTTCCTTAATTGTAAAAAGGTGGCGGCATGGGCAAGTTTTCAAGTCAGTTAAGTTAGCGTTTGATTTCCAGCTTGTCAGCTGAATCTTGGCTAGATTTCGGTCACTTCTCCTTTTAATATGTCCCAAACTGTCATATCTGTTGTTTAATGCTTAAGATTACCAGCGCCGTCATAATGGCTAACAGCCCACTAATCGGCCGACACTTGCCCGATTAATGTTTTCCATGGTGTCACGCTGGCAGTTTTGATGTACATGTGTGCCTCTTTAATTTCAATGGCACAGCTGTGGTCCCCTCATATGCCTCTTGCCATAGCCTCTCGGGCTCCACAGTTGATTCGTGCAACTTGATCTACACAGTTGGTCTGCGGAACTGGGTATGTGCAACTACATTTTCTGGTTCAAACTGCATGGTATATCTCTCTCTTTGTTTTTTTTTTTTTGGATGCAGCTTCACTATTGCGCAGTATATACATTTTCATCATCATACTTTTTGTATAGACTCTTCCTCATTTCTAGTTCCCACTTCCAACTGTACTTGGCACTTAGAAATTTCCTTTCTTTCTGATTATCCAGGGTTCTGTGGAGCAGGACTATCCTGATAAGGTTTTAGTCTGCTTCCATTGACTAGACCAGGCAAGTTATCTCTTGCTAATGTGGTTAACTGGACTGCGCCACCATTAGTTACATGTAAAACAATATATGGTCCAAGCCAATGCATTTTAAACTTTCCAAAAAATTTCATGAATTTACTATCATATAGGAGGACTAGATCACATACCTGAAAGCTCTTGTTTTTGATATGGCGATCATGCCATGCTTTTTTTCTTTCCTTCTGCACTTATTGGTGAAATCCTCTGATGAAGCGATCCTCCTCCAGACCAACCAAGTGTAGAAGCCTTTCTTTTAGTGCGTCGCGATCTTCCATGCCTGTAGACGCAGCTATCTTTAAGCTAGGAGCAATGTATTCCATTGGCATTATTGCTTCCTATCCATAGGCCAGCTTAAAAGGTGTGTGTCCAGTCAAATTTTTGCAAGTAGTTCTATATGCCCATAAAACGGTTGGAATGCGCAAATCCCAGTCATCCCTATTCACATTGCATACCTTAGTTAGCACATTCTCCAATACTTTATTGAACGCTTCAACAGTTCCATTCGCTTGTGGGTGATATGGCATACTTCGCCGATGGTCGATGCAGAACTCTCTTGTCAATGCCTCAATAGTTCTGTTTAGAAAGTGAGTGCCTTGATCACTCATCAAAATCTTTGGGCATCCAAACATTGTAAGGATGTCTTCAAATATGAACTGCGTGGCAGTACCTGCGCTATAGTCCTTCACGGGTTTCGCTTCTTCCCATCTGGTGAGGTAATCAGTTGTAGTAATAATGTACCTCGCACCAGTTCTTTTCCCTAGTGGGTTTATAGGTCCCACAAAATCAGTTGCCCATTTGTCAAATGCCTGTAGTGTCAACTGTGGATTCAATGGCATCTCGTCTCTTCGCGATGGCCTTCCTGTCCTCTGACAGACATCGTAGCTCTGGAAGTACTCCTTTGTGTCTTTGTGAATCATAGGCCAGCATAGCCCTGCCCGCAATATCTTCTGTGCAGTGGCTCTTCCTGCGTAGTGACCTCCTGCTGCTCATGAACGTGCATAAGCTAGTATGAATGGTTTCTCGTGCTCTACCACACACCTACGCAGTACTTCATCTGGCCCCAATTTGTATAGCTATCCGACAATTATGGTGAAGTGTGTTGCTCTTACTAACAACTGTTTCTTTTGCTGCATAGTGAGCTCTATAGGTGCCAACCCAGCAGTTAAGAAATCTATGATGTCTTTATAATATTCATCAGCTATCTGGATAGCAAACAGCTGCGCATCAGGCAGATTGTCTTCAAGGTTCGTAGGCTCCTCTCCTGGCTCGATCCTTGACAGATAATTGGGTCCTAAGTTCAATCTTCCCATCTTAACGAATATTTCAAAGTCGTACTCCTGAAAGAGTAACAACCATCTGCAGATTCATCCCCCTAACACTGGCTTGTTGACTAGGTATTTCAAAGCAGAATGGTCAGTGGACATAGAGAGGTGCGCACCCACCAAATAGTTCCTGAACTTCTATAGTGCATAGGCCATAGCTAGGCCTTCTCTCTCAGTATTAGTATAATTCTTCTCTGCAGATGAGAGCTTCCTGCTAGAAAATGTGATGGGATGGTCAATACCTCCCTCTCCTGGTTGTGCTAAGACAAATCCCAATGCTATATAGAAGCATCGACATGGACATGAAATAGCTTCTCCCAATCTGGAAAAACTAGGATCAACGCAGTTACCATTTTCTCTTTCAAGGTGTCAAAGCCTTGTTCACACTCTACGTTCCAGATGAATGGCACATCTTTCTTCAGCAGCTTCTCTATTGCTACACTTATCTGTGCATAACCTTTTATAAATTTTCTATAGTAGCCGGTATGCCCCAATGTAGTGCGCAATTGCTTATCTGAATTCGGTGTGGGAAAGTTTACAATGACTGCAATTTTCGCAGGATCAACCATCAAGCACTGCTTGTACACAATGTGTCCTAACATAATTCCATAAGGTACACAAAAGATGCACTTCTTCAGGTTTAATGACATTTGATGTTGTCTACATTTTTCTAGCATCAATCTGAGATTTGCACAATGGTCTTTCAACAACCCGAACACTGTCCAATCATCAAAATAATATTCTAAAATCTTATGCATGAAGTCCTTAAATGTTACGACCACAACTCTGGAAAAGATGGCGGGCGCACTCTCCAGACCAAATGGCATCACTGTGTACTGGAATGACATCCATTCTATGGCAAAAGTGGTCTTGTGTCTATCCGCGGGGATAAATTCTTATATGATGATATCCCAAAAAGCCATCAATAAAGGAATAGGCCTCATTTCCTCCAACATTATCAAGCACTTCATCAGTGAAGGGAGTTGGAAATGGGTCATGCATTGAAGCATCATTCAATTTTCTAAGATCCACACAAATCTTGATCTCTCCTTTTGTCTTCTTATCTTGGAAAACCATAAGGCTTATCCTCTCAGACTCTTCAACCAGCTCAATGATCCCCGCATCGAGCATCTTATCAAGTTCTGCCTTAACTCGTTCTTTGTATCGCGGATTCAGTATATAGGGCCTTTGTTTAATAGGCTTCGCACCTAGATTAAGAGGTATATTCATAATTCCTAAGTCTCCCAAAATGCCCTTCATCTCTGTAAATTTTGTGGGGACTAACTCCTGATATTCATGTAGTAGATCTGCGATCTTCGTAACCATATGTTCATTCCAGTAGTCTCCAATACATGCAAACTTTGGCTCTTCGCTAGTGCCAATGTTCACTTTCCTTGTTTTCACTTTCCTTCGCGTGTGCACCTTTTGACTCAGGTATATTTATGTTGAGAGGGTCCTCCTCATCATTTCCTTCTTTTTCTTCAGCCTCTTCAGCTAGGTTATAACATTCCATGGCATGTTCTACCTGTTCCTTCCATTCTGTCTATAGGATTACAGGTACGCTGTCAGCTCCAAAGAACTCTTCTAGTGTCATGTTTCTTTGTGGACATTCTCGTCTGGATATTCTTTCCTTAATGATCTACAACGCATCATTTATGGTAGGACTCTCATCTTCAAAATTGAAACTCTTATGGAAGTTCACAATCAGGGTAGGACAATTTGTAGTTTCCCTATGCAAATCCATGTCTAAGTACCATTTCTTTGGAATTTATTCCTCCAATGTGTGCACAAATAGATGCACCCATTCTATGTGTGGTCTCTCCTCCCATGCTTGTGAACATACCTCAATATGCTGCCTTGGATCTGTCTGTCCATTATATTTTTCAAACGGTAGTTTAACCTTGTCAGCAAACCTGATCTGCATCTTGATTCTGCATTGATCCCATGTGGTCAATGTCTACTTATGCATAGCCCACCATCTAGCAAGTGTCTCACGCAATGCCATATCTAGTGTTGGTAAGCGATGTTCATCTATAATTGATACAGTATATTCTTTAATAAAGGAATAAACATTAGATAAACCATCATAGGTGGGGATTGGGATTACCTCCTTTCCAATCCATTGCAGTGACTTTGTAACCTGCACGCATCTCCTTGATGATACTTCATGCATATGACTTTGCCAGTTCTCCAATCCTGCATTAGAGTCTGAGATGCAAGAACTGTCACATCTCCAACTGAGTGTTCCATCTGTAGTAGGATTAATATAGTCTTCCTGGTTCGCAGTCATCTTGTACAGTCGATCCATATCTTGAGCTCTAGATTCTTCCTGAATCGACTCACTGTATTTGTCTCCGTATGAAGGGTCCAATGGTGCGATGACCCTGAGATGATTTCCTTCGAATATCGTCTTCTTTGTCTTCAATTTTATGATAGAGAGGTTATCCATATCCCAGTCAATCCCTAGTAGTGTAGCAAAGGCTGGCTATCATCCACGATCTCGATAACCTCGAAATCAGCGTGAGTTTTCACTCCATCAATGTCAACAACATTAGCTAACCATCCAAAAGGTATGAATTTCTCCTGGTTGGCCATTCTCAACTAGATAGGTGACCATAACAGCTTTGATCTCCCCATCTACTGCCATGTCTATTTTGTTAAGACATTTACTTCTGATCCCAGATCAAGAATGATCTCATCCATTTCATAATCTCCTATTTGTGCACTAAGTCTCATTTCTCTCCCTTTTCTCTTATGTTTCTTGATGTGATGAACTGCGCTATCAGTATTTTCACATTCGCTACGCGGTTCATACTGGTCTAACAACTTATGTAACTTTGCTATATCGTTTGGACTCTTCAACAACTTCATGCAGCTCCTTAGGAACTACGCAATAGAGGTTCCTGTTTCTGTTGCGGCGCTCGTCCTGTCATAAGTAGCTAGCATATATTCCATATGCAGTATTTCATTGTGTAGCAGGATTCTCGGTGATCTGGGTGCCGACTCTTTGAATATATCCCGTGCTTCTTCAAAGGTTTCTTTGTTTTTATTTAAGTCGAAAGCAGGTGCCTCCTCGCCGCTTTTCTTATCCATATTGTTTCAAGAGGAGTCAGCTTAGTGTTAAAATATCCTGAAGTTGAAGCTTCTGGTCCTCCATCTCTCCCTATCATCGAGCCACTTCACATCAATACGTTGATACTTGGATCCGCAGGCCTCCTCTCTACTATGATCAACTAAATGTTTGGGTTTGGCACCTCTAGCCACTTCCTTTTCTGCATTTCTACCTCTAATACTAGAAAATCTTCAATAACATGATCGAATGATTTACAATAATTACACGTAGTGCATGGGTTGGTACAGTCTCTAGATACATGGCCATCCTGGTCACAGTTATAACAAATGATTTGAACTCGGCCTCCTCCTTGCATCAGACCATTATTCCTTCCTCTCCTGCGGTATCCTCCGTGGCCTCTGTATGCTCCCTCATCATGCTGTGCATTTTCTTGTTTCTACGGAGTCTCTCGTTGGACTCTATACATTCCTCCATAGATATGCTCAATGTCTTTCTTTCTTTCTAGCATGAGCTCATATGCACGGTAGTTGGATTTATCATGCCCAACTAACTTACAGAAATTACAATATAGGTTCTTAGGTGTTCTTACATATTTCTCTATCAGATGGCAGTCTTCTTCTCGGTGTCCTCTAGTTCTGCAAATTTCACACCATGGCCATTGGTTCGGATTTAATGGGATTGGTCCACCCATGTTAAGGAAATATTGGAATAACGGACAGTGATCCTTAGTGTGTCCTTCTCCCTTACAACGTGTACGCTAGACTTCCTGTCTCTCTTGTTTTCCCTTCTTGATAACCTGCAATTGTAGTGTCAGGGTAGCCAACTAGTTCTGAATCTGAGACATCCCAATGCTACTTTATCCAATTGGTGAAGCTTCCAACTTCATCGCGATTTCCAAGGCTTCTGCCCGTGAAGCCACCTTCTCCTGCATCAAGGGTTGTCTGATATGCGGCAACAACGTGCCTATAAACCATTCCTTGTGTTGTTGTGGTGCTATAATGAAGCTTACTTGATCCAACAGTGTCTTAAATTTCTGATCAAACTCCCAGGCTATCTCATTAGGTTTCTATTTGATCTCTTTCAACTCTGTTATACACTGTGATTATGATTTTGGCTTCTTAAATTCTGCTAAGAGTGAATCCTTGATTTCTACCAGGGTTCTATTCTTTCCCTGCGAGTATTTCATGAACCAATGCAAGGCTCTGTACCTAAAGGTGGTGATGAGCTGTGATTTCTTCACAACGTCATCTTGTACTTGCCTTACACTCCATATGGCTTCACATAGAAACTAATGTTGATCAGGGTCTTCTAGACCCATTCCTTTGAATATCGACAGTTTGATATCACCAGCCATCCTCCTTCTAGGCGGAACGGTTCTCTGAGTGGTGCTAGGGATAAGACTCTGAGGAATGACTTGAGGTTGAATGTTCTGAAGTGGTACAGCCTGAGATGGGGTAGGCTGAGTCGAAATAGCCTGGGCACCCGCTCCTGCGGTGTTACCAGTACTGATGTTCTGCAGTGTGGGTTGCGTGGTGTTCGCAACTAGCGGGTTCTGAACTGACGGGTTCCGAGACAAGGGAGGCGCGGTATGTGCAACCAGCAGATTCTATGGCGTAATAGGATGACGTGTGGCTGAAAGAGGTGCAGTTTGATTATCAAGCTCACATGGTATCTAGGTATCTACGCGGAGTCCATGTGATCCAGAATATTTCTTAGCGACGAACTTGTATCTTTTTCCACTTCTCAGGTTATGGATTTCTTCGTAAGAACCACTATATGTACTATCTACCATGATAGATTTAAACAAAATTTCACTACATTCAAAAAATTCCTTTCTTGTTCAAAATCGTTTTAATGTATAAATTGAGGTTGTTCAAGAACTTACCTCTGAATCCCTTGAAAAACTCTCTTTCAACTACGTTGTAGGACTTTAGCATGTCCACAGTGAACTGCATCACAAAGCTCTATAGTGTACTGTCGACCCAGAAGTCAACTGCTCTCGTGAATGGGATGTCTACTACTTTGAGCCTTTCAATAAGCTCTGGCATCCACTCGATCGGTACGTCTTGCAATCTACAGTTTCTTTTCTCTGTGATCCTTGACAACCATTCGTGTAGCTCGTTTCCAAAAGACACCCAGAAAACTTCGTGATGGTATTTCCACAGGTATTTGTTCAACCTCTGGATGTCAAAGAGATGTGGGTGTCTATTCTCCTTTATTGTGAAGTCTCACTCTGTATTGTCACACCAAGCCCAGATTTCTTTCTTGTTTGGATGCTAAAAGTCAATACCCAACAAAGCTTCTTCTTCGTCGCACATCACGACTTCAAGTCATCACGGATTCTTAGCATGGAAATAGAACCATTTGTTGGCTTAAGATACTGTTCTAGAGGTTTCCAATGTAGATCCAGGTTCTTCACTGTTCAAGGAACCAACAAAACCCCTTCTCACCAACCCTTTCAGCAACAACCTGTGAGCAAGCTGAGGTCTCACCCGAGGTGTAGCTATGGGGGTGCTGCGGAA
Source organism: Larix kaempferi (assembly GCA_027924585.1). Lineage (NCBI taxonomy): Eukaryota > Viridiplantae > Streptophyta > Pinopsida > Pinales > Pinaceae > Larix > Larix kaempferi. The sequence continues at coordinate 240,876 of BSBM01002073.1, read as the reverse complement.
TCAGGTTTCCACAGCAATGTGATGAGTTATTTTAATAGATCTACTACACAGGGCGCTACGGGGCTCGTGCTGCGAGATGAAGACTGCACGACGATAGACTGCGTCGCTGTCCTCGCTTTTAAAAACCAAGATTCTTGCGCAACTAGCGCATCCAAGAACTGCATGGTTCAAACAGACCACAAATACTAGGACAACGTAACTGACTTATACACCTCCTTTGCGGACTTAATCACTATAAAGAATTTACTTAGTGTTTAGCCATACATCTTCTGCCTTAGATTATTTAGCCTTACATTGGTGCAAACAGACGAGATAAACAATACTGTGCACACCTGGTGCTGTGTGTCGAAGAGTTATACAATTCAAACTTTACATACACATGTGATTATTCAATAAACTGATACTTTCACTGACTTAGGATACTACGCATTCATCATTCACCCATACATGTAATACTTAACAAATTATTCCCATCTTTCTCCTATGGTGAATACATATAAAAGAATTAACATTATGACTGATAAATGAGAATCCAAGCATTCATAGTAAGAAAACAGACAAGTGCAAAACACAAACAATCACACTACACAGGATTTAACGTGGTTCACACCCAAGATGGGAGATACGTCCACAAGAACTATTGTTATATTAGTCTTTGGGAAGGGTACAATAGTTCTTTGTCTGCGCACTCAGCTACAGACCCCCTTCTCTCTCAATAGGCCTCTGCGCACACATCTTGCAGAGCCTTTACAAAAATGTCTGTCAACAGAGATCTATTCAGTCAATAATAGAATGACAATACAAAATGAGAGATTCAACAACCCTTTACCATACAAAATATGCCTTATTTATAGACCATGCTCGTAGGTCATGTCTTTACAATTCATAGAAAATACCCTAAGGTTCCCAAAACAGGACCACTCGTTGCTCTAATGCCCTTTTGACAGTCGCAGTCACCAGCAAAATGGTTACAACTGCATCGTGGCCTGTCACTTTCCCCTCCTTTAACCTGCCTGTCACCGTCGACTTAGTGGCCTAGCTTCTCAACTTCTTTTCGCCACTCTCTTAGACATGTCACTTTCCACTATCGTCTGCTCTATCCTTTACTCGAAATAGGTCGCTTCCTCATTCGACCTTTAGTTATACTTTTTAGAAAAATTAGTTGTTGCGATGTTACTACGCAACAACATATCTGTGCAAAGTTAAACATATACCCTGCATTGTGCGATCCACAAAATTGTACCTTCTGCGCAATCAGCCTGAACTGTCTAGTTCCAAAACTGCTCCTTATCCAAACTTATACTCACTTGGGCCCTTCCCAACATCATGTATCACTGGTATCTATATACTTGCGTGTTCATAGAGGTTTTTTTGCTTGATGTATGGAACTTTTGGCTTTGCAATTAGTTGATGGATAATTGTTGTTATAGGAATATGTAATCAATGAATTCACTTTGAGGGGCATTAAAATATTCAAATTTGATGTGTTCTTTCTTTTAAAAAATTTCTCGGAATTTTATGTGTTCTCTTTTAAAACATACATATTATATAATCAAATAATAGAGAAATCATAACATCACAAGTAAGAGAATATAAAATAATATTGCACTACATTCAGCAAACCAAATCACAAGATAAGTTAGAACATAAAAAAAATGTTTGTTCCGACCTCTATTTTCCGACAAGAAGGATCGGCCACCGCTTCGTTTAGTAGACAATTGTGAACACCTGTATCCATCAATTCCCTATATATAGAATGGTGAACTGAAGAAGGATCAACCGACCCTTCTTGCAGTCAAGAACTATTATCAAAAGAATAGTGGGCAGAAGAAGGTTCGACCGCCCCTTCATTTATGAGGGAATTGTAAAAATATTCAACCTACGAAGGCTAGTCCATCAATTCATGTATATACAAAATGGTGAACACGAGGAGCATGCTAAGAACAACAAGGGTCGTCCAAACCTTCCTTGACAAGATAAATGTAAAAATATTTAATCTATGAAGGCTATGTCGACAATTCCTGAATTTTGACTTCCGCTATAAATAGTAGGTATACGGACATCATCTAAGTTATAAAATATAAAAATGTTTGTCTCGACTTCCATTTTCTGATGACAAGGATCAACTACCCCTTCGTTTAGTAGATAATTGTGAACAACTATATCTAGCAATTGACCTATATCCAGAATGGTGAAAGAAATAATGATTGACTGACCATTCCTGCATTCTAGAACTATTATGAATAGAAGACTGGGAATAAGAATGGTCATCTGCCCCTTCATTTATGATGGAATTTTAAAAATATCGAACCTACGAAGGCTAAGACGTCAATTCATCTATATCTAAAATGGTGAACACCAGAAGAATACTGAGCACAAGAAGGGTCAGCTGACCCTTCATTTATGAGAGAAATGTAAAAATATTTGATCTACGAAGGCTAGGCCAGAAATTCCCAACTTCCAATCATCCAGTTGCATAGAGTTCACTAAGAAATTTCAAATCATACCAGACTTTCCCAAATTGGACTTAGGATGAAGAAGTTATGGGCCTGAGAAGTTGAGAAGTTGGGGCTTCTGACTTTCCGAATCTGCATTGCGGATTGCGGAAGACAAAAGGGTGACTTTTCCAGATTCGTGAAATTGGGCTCCCACATTTCCGAGTTCCGCATTAAGGATTGGGGATTGCGGAACTCGGAAGGAAATTTTTTTGGAGCAATGGAATTGGTGTTCCGCACTCCTGAGTTTCGCATTGCGTATTGTAGATTGCAAATTGATTTTTTTGCGAAACGGTGAGTTGGTGTTCCACATTCCCGAGTTCTGCATTGTGGATTGTGGATTGCGGATTGATTTTTTTGGAGAAATGGTGAATTGTGGTTCCTCCTTTCCGAATTCTGCATTGCAAATTGCAAATTGCAGACTAAAGGTCATTGCGGTTGTGCGAAGGTGTAAAGTTGCAGAACCTTTGGAAAAGAAGAAAAAAAATAGCAGGTGTTTCAAGGGTTGTCTCCCATCACCTCTAAAGGGAACAGAGGTGGTAGGGGACATGATAAAGTTGTATAGGATGCAAAATTTTCAACATTGGGGCTCTATGGTCCAAAGTGTGAATGAACATATAGGTGGAAGGGTGCCAAGGGTGCTGATTTGACAAAAAGTTGTAGTCCATGTGGGTAATTTCCAGAATTGCATGGATAGGGAAAAAAGGGAGAGAAAGCATCACAGCTCTATAAATTGTTCCTTGAGTTGCTTTGTTAAATTTGGATGCTTTATGTTTTATATGCATTCCTAAAATGTCTAATAAATATCTTTTATAATGCACAGTGGTTGCAGAAGATAAAACTTGAATAGTTGTAGTAGAGGCATCATACAGGGAAAATAAAATGGTGACCGAGAATCATGCCTAGGACCCTTATGAGCATGATGATGATGTACTGGGAGAAAATGTGCAAGGAGGACATGATGACACTGAATCCAATGGGAGAAGGGAACAAATAAATCCTTAGAATTTGGTTGAAACCATGATAAGATTTAATGAAAGACCGATGAAGGATCAAGAAGAACACAACCAGCTCAATGCTACTATCTTGTAGAGACTCACTGATATGTAGAAGAAGATAAACCTTGGGTCCCACCCAAGCAATGTAGGAAAAGAAGGAAGAGATGCAGGGATTTGCTCTAGAGGTCACTCTAGGAAGAGGAATCCAAGCGCAAGAAATATTTTTGTGAGAAAAATCATAGAACACCCTTCTCAATATCTTCTTCCAGTAGGTCATGTGACTGCAGAGGCTCTCCATGAATTCCAAGGCATACTTCTTGTAGGTTTGGGGAAAGAAAAAAGTTTAGAATAATTCCATAGGGAGATTTCAGGAAGGAAAGGCCTCCCACATTTGATGGAGAAGGTAAGACTGGCCAAGAGGCAGAGGCATGGTTTCTTGGGATGAAGAAACACTTCCTGATTCATGATTACTCAGGAAATGAAAAGCCTAGAATTTCCATTTATAATCTAAATGCAAGAGCTTCAATTTGGTGGGAACACCTCATGCAAGTAAAAAGGATCAGTGAAAGGAGGATCAATTGGGAGTAATTTAAGAAGTATTTCAAGGAAAAATACCTTCCTGCTATGTATTATGACATCAAGAGGAAAGAATTCAATGAACTCAAGTTGGGATAGAAATCTATGGAAGAACATGTCCATAAATTTTTGGAGCTATAGAGGTATGTGGACTGCATCAAACATGAGAGGGTAAAGATCCAATGCTTCCTTGGAAGTCTACCTCAAATTTTCAGAGATAGGATTGAGATTTTTAACCCACCGAGTCTTTATGAAGCCATTAGGATGGAAGTACATTGCTATGAGTAGAGCAAAGGAAAATCATAGGTTAGTTGGGGTCAGATAAATATTTCTCATGATCAACCTCATTTATAGCTATATATTGAAAACTATCTTGGGTTTTGAGGAAATCTAAGATCTATCGATCGTCATAAAAAAACTTCCAACTAGTTACATTGTCAGGATAGAATGTCTATATACTAACTCAATGGAGAAAGTATTAGGAGACAAAACCTTCTAGAGGGATCAATATGGAGGTAGTGTTGGCCAATAGATCTGCATCAAAATTTTGGGACCTAGGGACTGACTTAATATTGAATGCATTAAAAGAATTAGTCATATCCCTTACAAGCTTCTGATAAGTAATCATATAGGGAGAGATACAGTGGATTTTATTCCTCACCTTTTTTACAATAATTTCTGAGACCCTGTAGCATTCAATTACCTAAGATCCGAGATCAATTTCCTTCCTGAGTCCATGAACCAGAGCCTCATATTCAGAAATATTGTTGGTGCATTCAAATTCTAGTCTGTAGAAAATCATAATTTTTGTCCCCTTTGGGTCTATTAGGACACATCCTACACCAGCTCCATGTTTAGATCTTGAGCCATCAAAGAACAAAGTCCATGCATTTGAATCTATCCTAAAATTAGTATTCACATTATAGACATTATGTATAATAGAACCAGAGAATGGGACATAAGTAAAATTAACGATCTGGGATTGATTTTGAACATTTTGAACAGGTGATGAATCTGTAGGTGAATCCCTGAAGAATGTGTCAAAAGTGTGGTGTTCTATGTGTGAGCTATAATAAGCACCAGGTTCACTGGAATCATTCAAATAAGTTACAATTGGTTTCATGTAAGGTTCTCTACTGATTTTGATTCTATTAGGTCTTCCATTATAAGGAAGCCACAAGTGGGACCAATCAGTAGAAAAATAACCTTTAATATTTTCTAACCAATCCCTACTTAGTCACATTCCATATTCGTCAGGGATATCAGCCACAACTATGTCGATGGTCTGGTGGATCCTTGGATCAGCAAACAGTGTAAGAAGAACATTTTTCAATTTTCCCACTACCCTAACCCTTGATCGGTCAAGTTGAACTATTTGGGTAGGGAAAGGTTCCCATGATGCATTTGGTTTCTTGCAAATAGACAGAGGCATCACATTAGATGAAGCACCTGAGTCTATGATGCAGCTATGGACATTCCTATTGAAAATTTCGAAAGTGAGCAAGAAAGGAGGCATGTTCTTCATGCCAGGATTTTGGTCACCGGGTTTAGGATATGTCTCCAAGTTGTTGTTTTGAATTTCCCTAGATTTGCTCACAATCATGCTTATAGGCAAACTGTCTCTCATGGCAGGGATTTTCAAAAGTTCAAAAAGAGAAATGTTAGCCTTCACTCTTTTCAATTCCTCAATTAAACTATACTCAATCTCAGGAATGATAGTTTCTTTTTGTGTCACTGCTTTGCCTCTGTTTGGGGTAGGTGTAGAAGTGGAAAGTTCCTATGTAGACTGTCCTTTGCTTCTTGTATTATAAGGATGCTGGACATTAAAAACAGTCTCAAGCTCTTCCTCCTCTTCATCCATATGGAGTTTTGAAAAGTAACTGTTAGTGTTGACCTAATGGTCCTCTTTTTCATCTAGTGGTTCTAGATCCTGATTGTCTTTTGGATTTTCATCAAGGTGATCAGGAGGGTTGTGAGATTCAACAACCAAAGATTTAAAAATGGGAAGGATTTATTCAGAATTTAATCCCTCATCAAGATTAGGTGGAACTTGGTTTTGTGGGGGTTGATAAGGTCTCCTATAAGGTGGTCTTATGAATCCTCTTTCAAGTCCACAATTTCATTAGAGATATTAGGAAGAAATTTTTTCACGTCATTCATTTCAAAAGGATCCTTGTTTTGCACAATGGGTTTAGGAGGATTTTCTTATTTTTTGCAAGAGGTAGAAGGTTGATCAGATGGAGTGTCAGGATAATCTTTTAAACAAAACATGTCCTTATCTACCTGGATGGCCTCAGTAAAATCCTCCTACAAGTTATTCTTTCATTCTCTTTTGACCCACATGGCTATGGGGATAGGTAGACCTTTAATGTAATATGCAACCAATAATTTTTCCACAGGAAGAACAGTGGTAGGGATTCTGTTTTTTAGGTAGGAGAATCTCTGGTTGTAATCTTTAACCCTTTCTTTTCCCTTAATTTTCATTGAGGACAAATCAATGACCAAATCCTAAGGGGTTTTATTGTCTCCAAATTTCTGGATAAAGAGATTTTCAAAATCATTATAGGAAAATATGGATCGGGCTTCCAGGGAAAAATACCAAGTGGATGCTTTCCCATCAAAGGTGTAAGGGAACAATCTACAGACTACATCTTCATGTATGACATTCCTAAGCCTAATAGCCTGCATGAAGGTTTTAATATGATCTAGTGCAGGTGATTTATCATCTGGATTAAATTTAGGAAGCCACTTTTCTGGGTTTTGGGAAGTCTATGTTGATCTCCAACAACAAATATAGCATCCTGGTCTAGCCAAGGTCTGTTTTGGCCTTCTGCCATTGGTATATCTTCTGAAAAAGAACTTGAGGATTACTCACTGTCTAATGATTCCTCAGATGAGGATGATGATCAAGGAGGTGTTGGTGGTGGTCCACTTATTTCAACATTGGGTTGTGGGATTTGCAGATCTTGATCTATTTCTTGAAATAATGAGTCGATGTGGAAGTTAGGAAACAGTTCCTGTCAAGTTGTGTTTTGATAATTCATGTTTTGATTATTAGAATTCTGATTATTGGTTTCAATCAAAGAATTGTTGGCTTGATGTTGCTAGGCTAATATCTGTCTCAGGATCCGATGGTCTTCAAGTCTTTCTTCAACCCAAGCAGTGATCTCATGAGTACATTTTCTCAATTGATCAAGGGTGAGAGGCCCTCTAGTGGGTGATATAAAAATAATTTGAGGCCTAGTTCTTTCTTGTCCTGTTACAGGAGTTGCAGGAATTACTACTAGATCTTGAACGTGTTGTTTCGTGGATGTAAATGATTGAGTGTGGCTCCTAGTAACAACCAGTGATCTTGTTGGAGGAGGTTTACTAGTGTTTTGTTTAGGCATGACTGATAAATGGCCCACCTTTTAGTGCCATTTGTTGAAGACTTGGATATGTTAATGCTGGAATGTTTTCCAAGGCGAACAACAGAGGGTGGCAGCCCAATCTGAAAGGCCTCAAATAGCTCTATGCAAGAGCAATTCTATCCCTAGACTGTTTGGTGTGGTTGACTCCGATGGATATTAGGCCTCCGCTAGAACTTATGTGAGTTGATCCGTATGTATCTATATTCTTGTGAGGGAAAATCAAACATGTTCTATCTCTAAGGGTAAGTAGTGTTTGCTTAAGGGAAATCTAAGTAAGTTAGATCTAATATTGAGAAATGTGTTTTAATGTGCAGGACAATCAAATATGGAATTTGGTTAAATTTTTCGCCAACATATAGACATACGAATTGGATATATATAAACCAGCTTTACATAAAATAAGAAATGACAATTGAATGATATTATCCAAAGAATTAAACACATTTAAGAGTGTTCTATTATGCTCTGCTAATTAACAAACTAGCAGTAATGAAACTATAACTGTTAATCCTTTGCAGAAATAGATAAATGCATTAAATAAATAAATTCTCTTAACTTATAATAATATCTAAATTGTAAGTTCAGACAAATCCAACCTACAGATTAGATACATTCATAAAGATGCAAAGATAAAATAGATGTGATTAAATAACAAAGGTGAGAAAATCAGAAATTATCATATAAATTTGACAAATTACACAAAGAATATAACAAAGAGAAACTGAATGTGATTGATTAAGCTTGCAAGAAATTACAATGTCTCCACAGAAACAGAGCGTCTCCAATTCTTCTTTGGTGATTTCTCTCTCCCCCCCCCCCCCCACGCCCCTATGAGATCTCTACCCTTTAAATAATAATTACATTGAATTACATCAGATAGATCCCCCATAAGACAAGTATTTTTCAAACTATGTATAATCTAAGAATGGCCAAGGGAAATTCTCCACTTGGCCCATACATATAACAGTTCTTCCACATCTAGATATTTGGCCAACTCAAGTGCCAACTGAGTGTTGCATGTGAAAGACTCGATCTCATTTTTCTTGATCTTATGCCATGCATGTAGGAAAAGGTGGATCTTTATCCCTTGACTGGCAGGTTTCTTGACCAAATATTCAACCTCATAAATCTGAATGTATTCCAGCTGCTGAATCTCCTCCTTGGCTCATGCACATCTGGGATCAGCCTACTCGATCATCAGCTTGGGTGGACATGCTTTCTGGATGGGGTCCATGGTTGGAAAATATAGCATGACCATCAAGTTATCAACAACATACCATCTTCTGCCACAAATTGCTTGTGCTTTCTGGATTGTTTCCTCAATTGACTTACAAGCGTGTTCCCATGCACCTAAAGAGTTTCTAATTCTCCTGAACTTGAAATTATCAAGAATAGGATCATCTTTGGGTTTTTCCTTGATGTATTTATGCCCGTCACTCACATATTCTATAGCTCTGGTTGATTCTTCCCTTCTATCATTATGTTGTTCTAGAAGAAGAGAATGTCGGTCAAAGACATTGTGTGTCTCCTGAATGTCATTCAAGGATTCAAATAGTTTAGTCAAAAGTTCCTTATGATCTTCATTGATTTTAAGGGCCAACTCTTTGAACTCTTCCCTGGAAAATCTAGAGAAGTATAAAGAATATGCCTTGGTCACTGAATCCTTCAGATATTGCTCAAGTAATGTGATATTCTTAGCATAGCCAACGTTCAACACTTGTGTGCTTGTTGTAGCTGTTGGTGGAGAGATTCATTGTGTGACTGTAGGTCTCTTAGCTGATTGTCATGTGTTGGGCGTGGCCCAGATGGGGCATTTTTGACCAGGAAGAATTTTGAGAACTGTGGAGCTAAGCGCAGTTAAGTTTGAACAATCTTGGGATAAGTTTTGGTATGCTACAAAGTTGCACGCAGCATAGTGATGGAGGAGCTGTGATGTCGGTGTTGCGAGGAGTACAACGCCGCGATTTGCCACATCAAGGAAGATCCAGCTAAGTAGAGCATGGAAGGATAAAGGCATTTATTTTGGTTAGGTCACAGAAGACCTATTTTTGGCAAAGATCGTCGATAACTACCAAGAAGTGGGTAAGTGCAGATTGGAGGTAGGTGACTGATCACAATGGGTAGAAGAATACTACTACTCGAACCAGTCATCTAATGCTGGAAAGGAAGGAACAACTTGGAGGAGGCAACATGCTGATGCGCATATAACAGAAGATCCACTGCCAGATATCAGTAGTCCAGTTTTGGGAAAACCGCGACAGTTTTGTAAACCTAAGGGTTCTTCCTTCAAGATGTAAAAGACATGGCCTATGGGTCTTGATTTATAAATAAGGAAATTTTGTAAACGGAAAGGGTTAGTTCTTCATTTTGTCGATTATTATTGAATATTGTGAGATCTGTTAGAGTAAAGCATTGTAAACGCTCTGCAACTGAGTGCGCAGAGACCTAATTTTGAGAGAGAAAGAGAAGAGCGTCTACAGCTGAGTGCATAGATGAAGAACTATTGTACCCTTTCCAAGATAAATAAAAAATAGTTCTTGTGGACGTAGCTTCCCATTCGGGGGGGTGAACCATGTTAAACCATTGTGTTATGTGATTGCGGTGTATGATTGCCATTAATTTGTGATCTAATTTACTTACAGTGCATGCATAAAGTTATTATTGTATGTTATATGTTTACTGTGATCTGTATTCACTGTGGAAAGGATGGAATAAGATGCTAAGTAGTTCATGTATGGAGGAATATTAAATAGTAAAGCAGCTATAAGTCTCGAATGAATGGATCGATGAGATAACCACATAGTTAATTGCTAAGGATTGAATCACAGTATCAAGGCACACAACACTGTGCATCTCACATATTTGCATAAGTTATGTTGTTTATCAAGCTAAGTAATGATGAATGATTAAGGATTATTGACTAAGAATTGAATAGAAGTGATCAGATCTCATTAACCCACTGCGTGGCTTGGGGATGCACTGAGGGTGCAAATATATTTGATCCTGAAAATACACGGCGCGGAGTAGAAGACTCCGCGCAATCATTGACCATAGTGCACAACTCGTACCACGCTGTACATTAGTCATTTGAAAACACTCGCATCACAAGGTTGTGGAAACCTACTTCTATAACCACCCCCCTCAACTTCGCCTCGGGTGAGACCTCAGGCTGCTTGCAGTCTATTGCCGAAAGGGCCGGTGAATAGGGGTTTTGTTGGTATCTTGTACTGTGAAGTACCTGGGTCTACATTGGAAAACCTCTAGAGCAGTGCTGCAACCAACAAATGGTTTTGTTGCCATGCTAAGACCAGTGATGCAATAGTGTATTTAGAAAAGTAAATGTCCGACAGTTGGAATCCAGAACAGAAAGAGATCTGGGCTTGGTGCAATAAGATCGAAGGAGACTTCGCAAAGAAAGAAAATAGACATCCGCGACTATCTGATGTACAGTGGTTGAACAGATACTTGTGGAGGGACATCCATGAAGTTTTTTGGGCTTCATTCCCAAACGAGCTACATGAGTGGATATCATGCCTAGAAGAAAGAAAGAATTGCTCCCAAGGCAGAATACCCACAGAGTGGAGTCTGGAGCTTACTGAACAACTCAAAGCAATCGACAGCCCATTATCACGAGCAATTGACTTCTGGGTTGATAGCATATTAGAAGGATTTGTGATTGAACTTGCTGTAAACACGCTAAAGTCCTACAACCAAGCTGAAGCATACTTTTTCGAATGATTCAGAGGTAAGTTCATAAAAAACCTTAGTCTATACATTAAAATGATTTTGTTAAGATTCAATATGCTAAGACAGCATTACATTCCATTTCACAATAATAGCATATACAGGATCACTGAAGAAACAACAAGCACATCATAAACACAAGAGACACAAATTTATCCTGGGAAACCCTCATGGGGTAGAAAACCCAGCAAAGCTTCCTCAATATAGATGACCAGCAATATACAAAGATGCAAACCAAAGACATGATCTCCTCCTCCTCCATAGCAGACCTCTCTCTCACAAGTGCGCTACATTTCAAGTGAGGGAAGTGTGTAATAAGTGAGGAACATCCTCCTCTACTTATACTAGTTTCCCGATTGAATTTTACACAAGCTAGGTCGGACTTAAATTAATTACTGGGTTAAACAACCTATTACAACTGACTGGGCCGACCCCTCTAGGGTGATCTAATAACCCTTTGACCCACATAACACATACAGGGCTGACCCCCACTAGGGAAGTCTAATAACCCAAGTTATCACAATCTGACGAAGGAATAAACATCTCCCGATATACAATAAGATCTTCCCGGAGGAATGAAACATCTCCAGAATAATAAAGTACAAATGTAATATTCTTTGAAGTTACAATATTTCAACACTCCCCCTTAATGACAAGGATATTATAACAACATCTGTAGGAGTAAGGAGTCATCGACTACATCATACATGATACATCTATAAATCATTGGAAGCTTTCTCAACATCATCAGTAACTCAAGCAATTACTGGAACATCTTCAATACTGGAACATCAACATCTTTAGTACTGAGTCTTTATCTTCTGTAGCACTCGAACAGCTACAGCAACATCAACATCTGGATCCTCACGATCATCAACATCGTCATCACACGATCATCAACATCATCATCACACGATCATCATCATCGTCATCACACGATCATCACGATCAACAACATTGTCATCTAGATCATCACGATCAGTAGCATTGTCATCTAGATCATCACGATCAACAACATCATCATCTAGATCATCACAATCAACAACATTGTCATCTAGATCATCAGTATTAGTATCCACACCAATACAAGTATACACATCATCAATACAAGTATCCTCATCAATACAAGTATACATACAAGTATCCTCATCAATACAAGTATCATCATAAATACATATCATCAATACAAGTATCAGTCAAGCATACACAATAGCATCATACCCTACAACACACATGATCCTTCCTTTTGGAATTACAGGATCATGGACAATACTTCCTTTCAGAATTACGGGATTCTAGTCCATCAACACTGGTGATCCTTCCTTTCGGAATTACGGGATCATGGAAAATCCATCCTTTCGAAATTACAGGATTCTAGTCCATCAACATTGGTGATCCTTCCTTTCGGAATTACGGGATTATGGACAATCCTTCCTTTCAAAATTACGGGATTCTAGTCCATCAACACTGGTGATCCTTCCTTTCGGAATTACGGGATCATGGACAATCCTTCCTTTTGGAATTACGGGATTCTAGTCCATCAACAATGGTGATCCTTCCTTTTGGAATTACGGGATCATGGACAATCCTTCCTTTCGGAATTACGGGATTCTAGTCCATCAATATTGATGGTGCTTAGAAAATCCTTCCTTTCAGAATTACGGGAGCCAGTCTTTACAGAGCTACCACACTTGGACGATCCTTCCTTTCGGAATTACGGGATCCTTGTCTACTACAAACTTCATTCTCGAAGACATAGGTCTATGGATCAATTCAAGGGACTGAAGTCCAGGGACGATACAATCCCCACCTATCCACTAAGGACTTCATTCTCGAAGACATAGTTCTACAGATCAATTCAAGGGACCGAAGTCCGGGGATGATACAATCCCCACCTATCCACTAAGGACTTCATTCTCGAAGACATAGGTCTACGGAACAATGGAAGGGATTGAAGTCCGGGGATGATACAATCCCCACCTGTCCACTAAGGACTTCATTCTCGGAGACATCTATCTACGACTCAATTCAAGGGACCAAAGTCTGGGGACGATCCAATTCCCACTTTTCCATCAAGGACTTCATTCTTGAAGACAACTATCCAAGGATCCTTTTAGAACATGTGTTCAAGGATGATGCAATCCCTCTTCTTTCTCGGATAAATATGTCTACGGATCCTTTTAGAACATTTGTTCAAGGATGATGCAATCCCCTTGTCAACTTAGACCCTGTCTAAGGACCATCCACCAACCTCTCTATTGGCATCACCAATATAGGTATCCACATCATCGACCTCACTGTCGATGCAGGCAATCTCATCATAAGTGACCACATCACTCCCCCTTTCGAGGAGGGTCCTACCAAGCTTGTCTCGGAAAATACTCAAAATTTACTTGAGGTAGAGGTTTGGTTAGTACATCGGTAATTTGTTACAAATTCAAACTTTATAGTTCCTTTCTGCACCATATCTTGTCAGATCTCTATGTGCTTTGACTTATCATGGAACACTGGATTCTCTGTCATCTTGATACAACTCTGTTTGTCACATAGGATCTCTATATTCCGCTTGTGCTGAGATCCACACTAGATTGCTTCCTGCTAAACCATGAGATCATGGTTGATCCCAGACAATAATATCCTCTCGATGTGCTCTTCCTGTCTAATACACTTTCTTCTCAATCAACATTTGTGTATCCATCTGAAGTCATGATCTCCAAGATAACATAGATCAAAGTCTATCGTATCCTTTAGGTACCTCATCACATGATTTGCAACTATCAGGTGAACACATCTAGTTTCCACTAGATACTGACTCAAGGTGTTCACAGAAAGGCATATATATGGCCTGGTATTCATCATATACATCAAAGATCCAATAACATGTTTGTACAGAGTCACATCAACTAACTCTGAGGAGTCATCAGCTAACAACTTCAAGTAGGAACCCATGAGAGTGGCCATCGTTGTTCATTTGAACAAATCAATTCTTCTCAAGATTTTCACAGCATACTTTCCTTGGTTGAGAAAGATTCCTTATGAGCCTTTTCATGCTTCCAGTCCTAGGAGGTAATGTATCAATCCGATATCATTCATCTCGAACTCTGTAGCTAGCTTCTTCTTGCTTTCCATGATTTGTTTCTCATTCCCTGTCAGAAAGAGATCATCTACATACAATAATAATATGATCCATAACCTTAAGGTAAAGGTTAGGAACAACTTTACTTCTAGTAAAACCCAAGCTTGTCAAGAAACTATCAAATCTCCTTCTGTGACTGAACATCATTGATACTCTGCATTGAGTGATCTTCTGCATATCTATCTATGCCATCTCCCATCATATGGGTCTACTAATATGAGCCTCGAGATCATTCAAACTCTGTGGTGAGTTCCTTCTTGCATCCATGTCATCTATGTATAGAAACCATATTCAACCTTGTAGCAAAGGTTGAGATCCACATCACCCATGGTGATCATTAAGCTCATCAATTGACTATCAATCCTGGGTACCCATACAGAACCCAATTCACACTTCTTCTTTAATTACACCATTAAGAGAATGGTCTTATCTAGCCACTTGGAGCAAACATCTCGTCATGATTCTCTTCCTCTTTCTAAAAGAATCTTTTAGCCACGAGATTTGTAAATCTTCTTGTTGAACATCCATCACTTGTTCGGTGTTCATCATTCTTCATGATCTTTCCTACAAATCAAAATTAAGTACATGATTAGTAATACTGAACATAATCATGAAATCATGTTGACATGATAACCTATTATGCATATATATATCATTTACATAGTTATGCAACTATCTTGACCAATACTTTGGCACAACACTTTTCCATATCCTGTATGCATACAGTGGCTATCTAGATGCCTTCCATCTCTACCAGAACATACTATCGAGAGTGTGCACAGCTCTCAGCATGTCAGCAAAGAGGTTTCATTCTAGACAAGCAACAATGAAATGTTTGTCCAATTTACCAATGACATGCATATTAGTAGTATCTTGTTCAATGCTATATGAATGTTTACACTCAGCATGATATATTCTAAATATGGATGCAATCTATTACAAGCAATATCATTTACTATTTCAAATAACAACTCAAATACTTATATTTTATGTTTGTGTGGTTGCATCCCGCTTGATCTTGTATATGTCTTTTTAACTTCTATTCATTCTGTACCACTGTGCATGCTCAAGTGTGCACTAGTGTCATCCTCATGATCTCATACATAAACATACATTCATTAGTATATTCTCAATATTATCAAAACATTATAATTCTTGAATATGTATAATCATTATCATAATAAACATTAGTATTCAAGGTTTTAGGGAAGTCTTCTTTTACTCATGCATATTCTTGTTTGATCATAGGACTCTTCTGGTTAGTTAAATCATCAATCAAGATAAGAGACATAATATGCATAAACCCTTGATTACTAACTTTATGAATAAGCATAACCAATCATACCAAGTATACTTATATAAGGGATCCCAACACAAGGTAAGATTCTAACTTGACATAGGAAAACATACTTGGATTAGTATACCTGCTTAGTTATGTCTAACATACCTAATCAATATCTTCTTTGTTCTCTTCAATGATTTAGAGATTCTGTGCTGGAACCTGCATATCTCATAATAGAACAAAGTCATACATACCTCATAAGTGATCAAATAATATGGAGGAGTCTTTGTCTTCATGTTGTCATGGTCATGGAACTTGATTTGTCTTTCATGATGTACCTGTATCTTGTTAGCAGACAACATCAACCTCATACAACACCACAATGCATTAGTACAATCATATAACTCTAATCAATGAATGTCTTCTATCATTCAAATTCATACTTTTATTAAGGTGATAAGATAATTCAAACATTGTACTAACCTAAATAATATGAGTCCAAACATATTATGAACTTAATCAAGAATCAAATTTCAAGACATACCTGTATCTCCTTAAGTCATACTTGTCGAGATTTCTTGTAGTCTTCTTATGTAAGGCCTTAGCCTCAAATCCCCCTGAAACTGGATCTGGAGCTTGATTAGGGTTTGTTAAAGAAACCCTAAAAATTCAATCTTTGACTTTCACACTTCTGAATGGATGAAAGGATGTGTCTTGTTGAGTTGATCAATCTTCCATACTTCAATTTTGAAATCTCCAAAATTTGACCCCTCAAAAATTTGAAACTTCTAGATCTTCTGGACAGGATCTCGAACTAGGGTTTGATGGAGCCCACCCTTCTACCTAATCAGAAGGTTCGATCCAAGGCTCTAAACTCTTATTTTTCTGAGGAGCTTCCAGCCATGGTCACAGACTTAAAAAATTCCAACTTTCTTTGAAACCCTAAATTCCGGAAACCATGAATGAATGTGCTCAAAAATAATTTTGTTATGACAGAAATATGTACCTGATTATTTCTGCTGTAACTCAGAACTTTTCGATCCACAGGGTCTGAAATTTTTTTTTGTGGTAGCCTGACCTGTCATCTTTCCATCCCAATAGGTCTGACCTCAATTGGATTTTCTGAAAGAGAGTTATGCCAAGTGTCACAACGTGACCTGTTTGTGGGATAAAATAGGATAGAGAACTTGTACGGTGTGCCACGTATCACTGGTTCAACTTCAGCCTCTGACAACATTTTCTGAGATAGTGCGGTCTGTGTAATACTTGTCCATTTTTACGAAATTTCCTTTGGAGATTTCTAGCCCAAGTTATGACCTTTTTTCCTAGGTCACCTTATTATCACTGAGATCTGGAAGAGGCAGAAACCCTAACTTGTACTGATCATAAATCACATAGTACACCGAATCTAAGGGTTTCCTTTGGACACAAGGTACCTGGCGATGGTATCTACGCCCTGCAAAGTTTTCAGATCCTGAACCTTCGCCAAAATGGATTTATAGTGAAAGTCCCACGTTGACGGATTTTTGCTATATAAAACCCTAACCTTCAAATTGTCGCAAGTGAAGCAAGTGTCGTAAGTGCCATACATTTCCTTCCTTCAGGTTAGCTCTGATACCATGTTAAGATTCAATATGCTAAGAAAGCATTACATTCCATTTCACAATAATAGCATATACAGGATCACTGAAGAAACAACAAGCACAGCATAAACACAAGAGACATAGATTTATCCTGGGAAACCCTCATGGGGTAGAAAACCTAGCAAAGCTTCCTCAATATAGATGACCAAAAATATACAAATATGCAAACCAAAGACATGATCTCCTCCTCCTCCATATCAGACGTCTCTCTCACAAGTGCGCTGTATTTCAAGTGAGGGAAGTGTGTAATAAGTGAGAAACATCCTCCTCTACTTATACTAGTTTCCCGACTGACTTTTACACAAGCTAGGTTGGCCCTAACTTAATTACTGGGTTAAACACCCCATTACAATTGACTAGGCCAACCCCTCTAGGTTGGTCTAATAACTCTTTGACCCACATAACACATACAGGGCCGACCCCCACTAGGGAAGTCTAATAACCCAAGTTATCACAATCCGACAGAGGAATAAACATCTCCGGATATACAATAAGATCTTTACAGAGGAATGAGACATCTCCAGAATAATAACGTACAAATATAATATTCTTTGAAGTTACAATATTTCAACAGCTTTTAGTTGAGAAAGGTGTTTTAAGAATGCAACAATAGTCCTAAATCTGTCATGGTAGAAAACAGATACATTGATTCTGACGAAGAAAACCATACTTTTAGAAGTGGAAAGAGATACAAGCCTACTAACGAAAAGAAACCCACACCATCTAGAAACTGTATAGATACCAAAATTCCATGTGATATCAATAATAAAAACACTCAGTTATCAGCCACAATCCATCATATTATACCTCAGAATCAATCAGTCCAGAACCCACCCGCTGCGAGTTTCGCGCAGACCATCCCACAGATCAGTAATACTAGTAACACTGCAGCAGTGAGTACTCATAGCACTACGACTTAGACTATTCCATAGAATACTCTCCCTAGTACAATCCAGCAGCCCGTGTCTACTTTTGTCACAGGGAATCAGTTCCAGAACAATACACAATCCCGAAGAAGAATGATAGATAACGATATAAAACTACCGATATTCAAAGGAACGGGTCAGGAAGACCCTGATCAGCACTGGTTTCTATGCGAAGCCGTGTGGAGTGTTAAGCAAGTGACAGATGATGCTATAAAAAGACCGTAGCTCATAACTACTTTTAGAGACACAGCGTTGCACTGGTTTATGAAGTATTCTCAAGCACAGCCGAGAACCCTAGCAGAGATCAAAACTATGATTCCAACAGTGTTTAAGAAACCCAAATCAGGATCACTGTGCATAACAGAGTTGAAAGAAATCAAGCAGAAACCTACTGAATCGGTCTGGGAATTCGACCAAAAATTCAAAACATTGTTGGACCAAGTGAGCTTTGTCATAGCTCCACAACAACATCAAGAATGGTTCATTGCTGCACTGTTGCCGCACATCAGACAACCACTAATGCAACAGAAGGTTGTATCTCAAGCTGAAGCCTTGGAGATCGCAATGAAGTTGGAAGCTTCACAAATTGGTGAAAGTATTTCTAGGATGATACAAATTCATAACCAATTGGCTACCTTGACATTAGAATTACAAGGTATGAAGAATGGAAAAGAGTAGAGACATGAACTATGACATGAATTTTGGTGCACAGGATGCAAAGGAGAGGGCCACACCAGAGAACATTGCCCCTTATTTCAAGAATACCTTAATAGTGGCGCACCAAACCCAATAAATATGAATCAAAACCAGGCACTGTGGTGTGAAATTTGTAGAAGTAGAGGACACAGACCTGAAGACTGCTACCTGATACAAAAATATGTAAAGACACCTAAAAACTTATATTGCAATTTCTGTAAGTCAGTTAGACATGATGAGTCCAATTGTCGTGCTTATGAATTGACGAATGAAAGAAAGCGAGATATGGAAGCAATGCGAGGTGTTGGAATGTACCGTGCTCAAGAGGAAAATCAGCCAAAGCAAGAGAACACCCACTATGATCAAGGAGGATATAGAGACCACGGTGGTGGATATCATGGGAGAGGAAGAAATACTTGTCAAAATCAAGGAAGAGGATGAGGCCAGGTCATATGCTATAACTGTGGTCAGCCAGGTCATGTATCACGAGAATGTACTAATCCACGCACCACATGAAACTACTGTAAATCATTTGATCATGTCATTGAAGATTGCCCGGTGCTTGAGGTAGAAATGCAGAAGAAGAGAAGAATAGAAACACCAAACCCTAACATCTAGTTGATCGCATCAGAGAATAGATCTACAGGTCAGAGTGTCAACGCAGTAATGCAAAGTGGCACTGATACAGGAAAAGACAACAGCACAGAAGCCTCGACTTTTGGAACAACTGATCCTAAGAAGAACCCTGGACAAACAGTAGGGATAAGAAAAGCTCCCCGGAAAGCACCTCCATTGAACTTATAGAAAAATAAAGAAATATTTAAAGAAGCACGGGACATGTTTAAACAACCACCACCTACTTCACCAAGGATCCCGTTGTGAAGTCAAGAACCACAAATAGAAGACATGCCACTGGCATATGATTAGACGTGCACTGCACTAGATGCCTCTAATTTGTTGTGCAATTTTTGCACAGCTGCATCAAGTTATTAAAAAAGAACGATGCTCTTATGGAATTTGAAAAACTATTAAATCAGGATGAATCATGCAGTAAGAAAGGAATAGCACATGGCACAGTACATAACATCAGAAGTCCCAAAAGAACCGGCAGGGAAATGCGGTTCACTGCACAGATAGGAGACTATGAGATGGATGAGATCAGTCTTGATCTTGGATTTGAACTAAATTTCTTAACCAAGTAGACATGGCAGGCGATGGGAAAACCAAAGTTACAGTGGTCACCTATACAGTTAAGAATGGCTAATCAAGGCATAGTTATACCGCTGGGAAGGTTAACCAATACCATTGTCGACATTGATGCAGTGTGAAGTTATGCAGACTTCGAAGTAATTGAAATTGTGGATGATAACAATCCTTATCCAGCACTGCTGGGCATCGATTGGGCAATGACGAACTCTACCGTCATCAATCTCAAGACAATGAAAATGATATTTGAAGGCAACGACATAAGGGTCATCGCACCATTGGATCCTTCACAGGGAGAGCGATATGTTGAACCTATTCAAGAAGAGTACAGAGCTCAAGACCTTGACCATATCTATCAAATGACAACAAATGGTGCAGATTATATTGATCCTACTATGGATGGAACGCTCAGCTGGCACTATGATAGTTCTTGCATCTTAGACTCAGAGGTAGGATTAGAAAACTAGCAACACAGAATGCATGAAGTATCTGCCAGGAGATGCGCGACAATTACAAAGTCACTCCACTGGATTTGAAAGCAGGTAAGTCCAATCCCCACTTATGATGGTACAGCTAACGTCTATTCATTTATCAAAGAATACACTGCAGCAGTGGAAGATGAACATCGTGTCTCAGCATTAGACATGGCACTCAAAGAAACACCTGCCAGATGGTGGGCTACACACAAAAAGACAATGACAACTTGGTACAAGTGCAGAATAAAACTACATATTAGATTTACTGATAAGGTCACACTACCATTTGAGAAATATAATGGTCAGAGGGACCAGGATATCATATCGCAGCTTGTGTACAAGCTTGGAAGGAAAGACCGCAGACAGAATGGGTATATCTCTTTGTGCATACATTGGAGGAGCCTGTTCCAAAAAAGTGGTACCTACAGGAGGAGATGTGCATAGGAACCACAGATTGGTCCATCGTTACTATGACCTTCCAGAAGGATTTTAGTTTTCAAGATGACCAGCCGACTATACATGACGCGCTACAACTGATTAAGCAAAAGATATTTATCCCACATCGCAAGGAAGAAAATATAACACTAGAAGAGTTTTTTGACACAAACAATGTACTTGCGAGTCTAAAACCAGATTGGTCAAAATAGATAGAGCAGGCTTTAGACCGCTACAACATAGCTGGAGAAGTTGAAGATAGCGATGCAGAGGACTCGTGCAACATAAAAATCCTAGAATCAGAAGGAGTACGTGAGGTAGAGGAACTTCCACTAGAAATTCTAGATATGAGTGGACCGGTTAAAACAAAGAAAGTGAACATCGACACCCCTGAAGAGCCAAAGTTCGCCAATGGAGTACATTATACCCAGCTTGAGAATAGTTGCATTTACAGGGATGGCAGATCACGCAGCACTAGAAGAAAGGCTATCACACTTGGTTGGCTTGGAAGAAGAATGCTTCATCGCGGGATTCCACCAGCAACTGCAGAAAGAATGAGAAAAAGCATGGCACAATCGCCACATCAAGAATAAGTCTTTTCAGGTAGGTGATCTAGTCCTACTGTATGATAGTAAATTCATGAAGTTTCCTAGAAAATTTAAAATGCATTGGCTTGGACCATATAATTTAATAGATATTACTAACGGTGGTGTAGTCCAGTTAGCTACTTTAGCCGGTGATACACTACCCAATTTGATAAAAGGAAGCAGACTAAAGCTTTACCGCGATAGTTCTTCTCCGCAGCATCCAGTATGACCATAAAGAAGGAAAAAGTTTCTAGGTGCCAAATATAGTCGGAATTGGGCACTAGAAACTGTGGAAAATTCTGTACATAAAATTATAGAAATAGATTTATACAACACACCACATTGAAAAAAAAAAAAACAATGCGCTGTTGCAACATTCAAAAAGCAGCAACTGGAAAGAAAAGAAATTATATGTCGCGAAGTCACTATGCAAAACCAAAGATTTCCTACAGTACAATTCAACGCAACACTCCAGAAAATAGCCGTTACAGTGCCGGTTGGGAATATAGCTATTATACAGCAACTTCCTACCGATCCCTCAGAAATTTAAAGCACAGATAGTTGTTCTGATCACAATTTTGAAAGACAAGACAACAAAATTAACCGGATTTGGAAAACGAATACCACCATTAAATGCATATCTAGCCGTTCAAGGGTGAGGAGGAGGGTCCACTGCGCCTATAAATAACACTGCATATCATCTTGTGGGCATATCAAACACTTAGAATTTTCTGCAAATACTTCTATCTGAGCTAGTTTTTGTAAGCCGTCTACAACCATTGAAAGTGTTTGCATGCCTAAGAGATTTTTATTTGAAGAAGAGTTCACGGTTGAAGAGACTATGAGGTTGTTCCAATACAGAGGAATTGACGAATTAATGAGAACCCCAAATAATAAAATCGTTAAAGAATCAAAACAAAATCCAAGGAGATCACCAAGACACGGCCCCTCAATGCAAGACAAAGGGAAAAATCTAGCAGCGCCAAGATCAAAACTACCGCAGACAAGTTCGGTAGGGCCAAAAAAGCCCCTTGCCGATAAAGAGATACCGTTAACTATGACTCCAGACTACATCTCGCTGCGTGCAGTGGATGTGCCAGCCATTAGACTGCTAAAGAGCCCAAAGAATGAGATACCATTCTCACCAATATCGAAGCATGTAGAGGTGGACAAAAATATGTTAGGAAAGATTCTAGAATGCAAATGGGAGGACTATGATCTGCTAGCAATGCAGAAGGAGAAGCCAACTGAACCAATGTTCCCACATTTCCAGCTCGACAAATACATGTGCTGGAAGAAGAATGCAAAGGGTGACCTCACCTTGGTCGCCGAGAGCTAGTTTTCAAGAGTAGCCAAGTCAGGGCTGCTCAACCTACTAAGGCTTCCACATTTTGACAGATCACTGGAGCTCAACATGGTGGTGCGAACTCTTATGGCTTGCATACACTAGGGATATTTATGGCTAGACCAGAATATCGACCTATCAATTGACTTGATCCACTGTATAACTGGATCAAGCAAAAAGGGAGAAGAACCAAGGAAGTTCTTCCAGGGAAAGACAAAGGATAAAGAGGTAGTAGCATTGATGAAGCAAATAGAATCTGTGATCAAAGGAAAGCGAGACTTCCAGAAGGATGACATAAAGGACAAGGCAATAAGGTTTGTCATGCATCTCTTAGCGGGAAAAATCTTAAGAAAGTGCAGACCATTAGAAATAAATGCAAGCATAGTACTACTTGGCGCTGCAGCTGCCGAGGGACAAGAATTCAATTGGTCCCAATATCTATCAAATGAGTTCCTTGAAGAACTGAATGATACGCAATTCAATGGTGGAAACTTCCACTTCACCTAGGTCATCGTATTGATTGGCTACCTGGGGTGGAGGGAACCGAAGCAATATGTCAGACTTCGGATCGTAGAGGTGCTAGATTTCAGAATCTATGGGAGAACTTGAATCCATAAAGACAACACGAGATCGCGCTGGTCTTTTACACATATTATGACCAAGTGTGTGGGGCCATCATGCTCACACCTTGCATACCAAAGCAGGTAACAAGCAAATATATCCTCATTATAAATTTTTATGCTGCGATGAAATGCATCTCCATTTCAGCCAAAGTGCAGAAAAAGAATGCTGATTGGTACCCAGGAAACTACCATATGTACGAGGAAGATATTGAGAACTTAATGAAGGAATGGCCAGCTGAATTCGGAGTTGAGGTTATGGATATCGAAAGTGATTCTGGCGAGGATGACCCTATCCCATGTTCCATTGTAGAAGATAAAGAGTCAGGAAAAAGGAAGGATGTTGGAAGTCCTTCGAGGCACAAGGAAAAAAGGAAGAAGCAGAAAGCAAACAAAGACCAATTAGACACAGTGCTTCGAGAAGATGATTACTTAATGATTTCTGCGAGGGTAACTGAACAAATGGAGGAACTTTCAATAGACAAAGAGAAGTAGGAAAAGGCAATTCAAGAAAGCTTAAACCAGAACCTCACTACACTGCAAGGGTTATCCCAAAAATTTGATGAAATTAGCAGAAGATTACCCTTGCACCATAAGTCAATAGCTGAAAAAGGGTCTACAGGGACTCCGCATCAACAAATAACGGTTCCCGCGAGGTCCCATATTGTCCATTTGTAGCCACTATCTATCAGGTTGCCATTACAAGATCAAGCAATGCTAGATTCAAAGAAAGTAGAGCGCGTGGAGCTTGATCTTGCAAGCATACCATTTCCAGGACTCCATTACTTGCAGATGCAAGTTGTTGAAGAAATGCATGAGAGAACTACAGAAGTGCTAAAGCAGAGCTCGCGGAGAGTTATGCTACTGCAGGATGAGAATGATCATTGGCTAAGATTGGAGACAATGATCACTGAGGTTGCAGAAAACATTGATGAGTTTGAAGTACAAATAGAACCATAAGATAATATTATAAAGATTGGCGATCTGGTCAATAGTCTTAAGAATGAGAAGGAAGACATGGAGATTCTCCATGAATCTGAAATTGCTGTCCTGAAACCACAGCTCAATCCACAAACTCCACCAGATGAATAGCAGTTAAGACAAGGAGTAGTGAAGACCGCAGACAGAATATTGCTATCGAAGTCACTAAGTGCCAGAGTCTACTGGAAGCAGCATTGAAGGCATTTAGTGCCCTTGAAGAAGATCAACAATTACAGGAAGTAAAGAAGAAAGTGAAGGAAAAAAAAGAAGAAGTAGAAAAGATGAGTGAGGAGGTTAAGGCGCTGCCAGCAAGGGAGAAACTCCTAAAATATAGGGAAATCAACAACCTAAAGAAGGAAGTTAAAGCATTGCGGGAGAAGCAGACAGAAACGGGCGATAAGTTGCAGCCATTATTAGAAGATGTCGGCACGATCCCACAAGAGATCAAAGAAAAGTTAAAGGAACTGAACTAGGATCAAGAGAAAGTGGAAGGCCAGATCGGCCATGAGATAACACTTGAAATGGTAGAAACAGTTGGGCAAATTGAACAGGATACGAAGACCGCGGTAGAAAAGCTTATGGAAAGATTCAATGAGTTCACTGCGAAGATCAGCCCACATGCAGTGGAACACCTTCAAGGAGTTCCAGGTGGCTCGGGGGTGAGCCACATGTAAGTGTTAGGGGCCTGTTGGGCCTGGCCCAGATGGGGCATTTTTTAATAGGAATAATTTTGAGAACTGCGGAGCTAAGCGCAGTTAAGTTTGAACAATTTTGGGATAAGTTTTGGTATGATGCGAAGTTGCGTGCAGCATAGTGACGGAGGAGCTGTGAGGTCGGTGCTACAAGGAGTACAGTGCCACAATGTGCCACATCAATGGAGATCCAGCTAAGCAGAGCATGGATGGATAAAGGTAGTTATTTTGGTTAGGTCACAAAAGACCTATTTTTGGCAAAGATCGTCAATAACTACCAAGCAGTGGGTAGGTGCAGATCGGAGGTAGGCAATTGATAACAATGGGCAGAAGACTACTACTACCCGAGCTAGTCATCTAAGGCCAGAAAGGAAGGAACAACTTGGTAGAGGCAACATGCTGGCACGCATATAACATAAGATCCATTGCCAGATATCAGTAGTCCGGTTTTGGGAAAAGCACGACAGTTTTGTAAACCTAAGGGTTCTTCCTTCAAGATGTAAAAGACATGGCCTAAGGGTCTCGATCTATAAATAAGGCAATTTTGTAAATTGAAAGGGTTAATTATTCATTTTTTCAATTAGTATTTAATAGTGTGAGATCTGTTAGAGTAAAGCATTGTAAAGGCTCTACAGCTGAGTGCGCAGAGACTTAATTTTGAGAGAGAAAGAGAAGAGCGTTTGTAGCTAAGTGCGCAGATGAAGAACTGTTTTACCCTTTCCAAGATAAATAAACAGCAGTTCTTGGACATAGCTTCCCATCCGGGGGGGTGAACCACGTTAAACCACTGTGTTATGTGATTGATGTGTATGATTGCCATTAATTTGTGATCTAATTTACTTACAGTGCATGCATGAAGTTTTTATTTTCTGTTATATGTTTACTGTGATCTGTATTTGTCATGGAAATGATGGAATAAGATGCTAAGTAGTTCATGTATGGAGGAATATTAAACAATAAAGGACCTATAAGTCTCAAATGAATGGATCGATGAGATAACCACATAGTTAATTGCTAAGGATTGAATCGTAATATCAAAGCACACAGCACTACGCATCTCACATATTTGCATAAGTTATGTTGTTTATCAAGCTAAGTAATGATGAATGATTAAGGATTACCGACTACAAATTGAATAGAAGTGATCAGATCCCATAAACCCACTACGTGGCTTGGGGACGCACTGAGGGTGCAAATAGCTTTTCTCCTGAAAATACTTGATGCAGAGTAGAAGACTCCACGCAATCATTGACCACAGCGTGCAAGTCGTATTGTGATGTACATAAGTCATTTGAAAACACTCGCATCACAATGTTGTGGAAACCTGCTTCTGCAACCACCCCCTCAACTTCGCCTCGGGTGAGACCTCAGGCTGCTTGCAGTTTGTTGCCGAAAAGGCCGGTGAATAGGGTTTTTGTTGGTATCTTGTACCACGAAGTACCTGGGTCTACATTGGAAAACCTCTAGAACAGTGCTGTGACCAACATCATGCTCATCCCTCAACTGTTGAAGTTGAGATTGATGTTGTTCCTTGGATTCAGACTACTCCTGCCTGAGCTTCTGCAATTCTTCCTTCCTAGCATCAATCTCTTTATTTAAAGTGGTAACTGAATCATAATTAGACCCTGCAAAGGCTCCCATGGTTGCTGTAGTTTCCAATGCTTCTTGTTGGGAATCAGTAGATGTTTTCTGCCATATAAAGCGATTGGGGACATGGCCCTACATAACAGTCCCTCCTCTTTGTCTCTTAGCTCCTCTTTTTACCACAGCCTTCTCAGATTTGTTGTAGTAGTATTCTCCCAAAGAAAATACAACATCCTCCCTGAACTCTGCCACCATGTCCACTATTGAAGTTGATATATCAAACTTCGAAACTAAAGGTGGAGTCTAGGAAACAATAGAATTTGGGATTGGGAAGTTGATTTGGGTGGTGGAGATGTAGGGTGAAATTATGTTGGAGACCAATTGTAAGGAAGAGTAAGTAGAAAGTGGAGAGATGACCTCTGGGAGTGACAAGTGGTTCTGGAGATGAAACAAAAATAGGAATAGCAGCTAGCTGTAAAGATGTGGTGGGAAGTTGGGTTTCAACATCTTGTGTAAGTGCAACCGAAATTGGGATCATAGCTGGCTCTTGTGAAGTCACCATAGGGGTTAGCAGTGGTTCAGTCGTTGTGAGCAAAGGAGTTATGATATCAACGAATGAGAGGGAAGATGAAATGACTGGTATATCCAAGGATGTAGTGGATGTTGTATCTATGGCTATGGTAACCTCTAGTAAATGAATATCAGGGACTGAGGTATCAACATTCATAACTTCCAAGGGGTTAGAATAAGTTGAAGTGACTGAAATCACTTCAGGAAAGGTAACAGAACATGCGAATTTAGAGGGAAGAGTTTCCTCATCCTCATCACTGTCTTAAATGTTAAGCATGGTTACCTTGGGAACAGGCTTTGTGTGATTATTTTGATCACAGAAGATCGAGGAGCTATGGAGAACCTCACAAAATCGAATTAGTTTGCAAAAACTGTGGAAAAACTTGAAAAAGAGATAAATTTACACACAATGTATGCTCAAATCTTTGATTAACTGACTGTCTAACATGTGAAAATGTTAGTAACAGGTTTTTATTACATCCATGAGAAAATCGAGAGCATTAGGTGGCTCAAGCTGAGTGTACAAGTCATCAATGCCAAATTGGCCTCAATCCCCCCTAGGTGGGTCCAACTCAATCCCAATCACCCCAAACAGCTACGAATTCTGGTGTGGAGGTGGCTGAAGCATGCTGAGTCATTAATTAGCTCAAGGCAGGCGTGGGTGAGCAAATAGAGGAGGTTTGGGGGCCCAAGGGAGCATTAAATGCTCCAAATCTAGCCAAAAGTGGGCAAAAATCCACCCTAGCGCCCTTGGTCAACTAAATTCCCCAAAACAAGGAGAGAGGGCGCACCAGCAATAAATGAGGGTGCACTTGTGGACAAAACTGGAGGCTGGGTGAACTGGTTTGCTCATAAGTGGGTGTGAACACTCTCAAAGTGGGTTTTTGACCAACTATAGTCACTTAATCCAAAACATGGTTTAATTAAGCACATGGATAATTAAAATTTATGGATTATGGTACTAAGTGTGGTTACTGTTCTAACACCCCCCCTTAACCATAACTTTGTACATCTCATGAAAGATAAGTGGGATGCCTTGGCAACAAAGGCTCAAGTCACCTCAATACAAACAGAAATTTTATTTGTCCATATGAACCGAGGAAAAGAAGTAAAACCTCATGGGATAAAAACTTCCCTAAAAAATGGACATGGGGCTGAACCTGCAATTAAATTGCAGCAATCACCATCCATCACTCACTCCAAGCAAAGATCTCAAGTAAGTGAAGGTCTTCTCTGTAAAGCACTTGGTGAAAATATCAGCAGTTTGCTCGGTGGATGGGCAATACTGCAGTGAAATCACCCTGTCATGCACCAAGCCCCGAATGTAATGCATGTGGATCTCAATGTGCTTTGTTCTTTGCCTCTGTACTGGATCAGTAGATATCTTGATGGCACTTTGATTATCCACCCAAATATTGGTTGGAGAATCAATAGCAACACCAAACTCCCGAAGAATGCCTTGCAACCAAACACACTGTGTGGCTGCGTTCACTGCTGCCCTGTACTCGGCCTCTGCTGATGAAAGAGAAATTGTATGCTGTTTCTTACTTGACCAGCAAATAGGACCTTCAGCAAACATAAACACAAAACCTGAAGTGGACTTTCTATCGATGGGATCTCCCGCCCAATCGGAATCAGAAAATCCAGCTAGTTGAAGTGAAGAACCAGCTGCATAGTGTACCCCGAAGCTCTTTGTTCCTTGGACATAATGAAGGATTCTTTTGGCTGCCTTCCAATGGATCTCATGTGGCTGCTGCATATACCTTGCTACAGAACTTACAGCATAAGACAAATCAGGTCTTGTATGTGTAAGGTACAGCAAACTTCCAACTAGCTGCCTATAGAGAGTGCAATCCACCACCGGAGAGTCTTCAAATTCACCTAGTTTTATGCCTGAAAGGAATGGGCACTTGGATGCCTTACATTCAGCCATTTTGAACTTGAATAACAGGTCTGAAGCATACTTAGATTGACTCAGCAAAATACCTCTCTCAGATTGCTCAATTTCCAAACCCAAAAATTGCCTTAGCAATCCTAGGTCGCTCATGGCAAATTCACTGTGCAAAGAAGCTTTAATTGAGCCAATTTGTTTGGTGCAGCTCCCTGTAATTAAGAGATCATCAACATACAGTACAATGACCTGCAAATTACCATCACAATGCTGCAAATAAACATTTGGATGAGACTTGCATCGACAGAAACCAATTGAGAGCAAAAAAGCATCCATTTTGGCATACCAAGCCCTGGGGGCTTGCTTGAGTCCATAGAGTGACTTCTTCAACCTGCATACAAGTGTGGGATTCTCTTGGAATCCTTCAGGCTGCTGCATATATATCTCTTCCTGTAGCTCACCATGCAAGAATGCACTTTTGACATCCATGTGGTGAACTTCCCAACCTTTACTAGCTGCCATGGCTAGAGCTAGTCTAATTGAGTCCATCTTTGCAACCGGTGCAAAGGTCTCTGTATAATCCACACCATGGATTTGTGAGTAGCCCTTAGCCACTAACCTAGCCCTATATTTCAGATCAGAACCATCAGCAACAGGTTTGGTTCGAAAAATCCACTTACATTGCACAAGTTTCCTCTTGGGAGGAAGAGGCACCAAATCCCATGTTTTGTTCTCTTGGACAGATTGGAATTCTTCTTGCATTGCTGCCCTCCACCTTGGATCATGATGAGCTTCCTGATATGATGTTGGATCAGATCCAATCATCATATAACAGTGATCAGCAAGCTCACTCTCATTTGCAAAGGAAGCATTGATTGTTTGGGATCTAGTCTTCCTAGGCTCTTGGGGATTGCCTGCCAATTCACCTGCAGCTTCTATGATTTTTTCAGCCCACTTGGGCCTTGATGGTGACTCATGTACAGCAATTTCATCTTCAGCTATGTCATCTTCAGCAATATCAGAAAAATCAGAGGAAGAATCATCACTAATCTCATTGAGGTGTGGAGGAGAGGAGCTTTCCCCCGGTGCAAGCTCAAAATCTGGAATTGGTTCTTCTTCGAATTGCACACTTCTCTCAATGAAAGTTTTAAGTGTGGATGTGTCAAAGAGCTTATAGCCCTTTGTGTCCTCACAATAACCAACCATGATACATTCCCTGCTCTGTGGCTCCAAAGCCTTCCTCTTTTCTGATGGAATTCGAGCCCATGCTCTAGACCCAAAAATCCTGAAATTTGACACATTTGGTTTTTGGCCAAACCATGCCTCATAGGGGGTTTTTCCTTTGACTGATTTGTGAAAGGATCTGTTCTGAATATGAGCAGCACAATTGATGGCTTCAGCCCATAGCTTAGGGCTTAGATCCCTAGCTTCAATCATGCAAGTAGCCATCTCCTTGAGAGATCTATTCTTCCTCTCTGCCACACCATTTTGCTGAGGTGTGTAGGGGATTGAATGTTGCATTTGGATGCCACATTCCTCACAAAGGTGCTGAATGTTATTATTCACATATTCCTTTCCATTATCAGTCCTAAGGATCTTTATCTTATGACCACTATGGTTCTCCACTAGGGCTTTCCAAATCTTAAGTTTCTCAAACACTTCTGACTTCAATTTAAGGAAGTAAACCCAGCAGAATCGAGAGTAGTCATCTATGAATGTAAGTACATACCTTGATCCACCATATGATGGAGTGGGAAGAGGACCAATGAGGTCTGAATGTACCAATCCAAGTGGTTGAGTGGCTCTCCTTGCCATTCCCTTCTCATAGCTGCGCTCAGGATGCTTTCCAACTACACACCCAATGCATGCACCATTCGATGATCTGATTTCTGGAAGCCCTTCCACCATCTCGTCCCTGTGCAATTGCTGGAGATATTTGTAGTTCATGTGGCCAAATCTTTCATGCCATAACTTGGAGGTCTTGTTGGCATGAGAGACAAGAGCATGGTCACTAGAATTTGGAATGAAATTTGAGAATTTGTACATTCTCTCATCATGATCTGCATACCCTACTGCCACAACTTGATTTGAGGAGATTTCTGAGATTTCTACCAAATCTGGAGTGAATGTCACTCTCTTGGCTTCTCCTGTATGAGTCATTTGATAGACTGATAGCAAATTTGCAGCCAATGAAGGTACATAGAGCACATCACTGAAATAGCCATGCTCCATGTCAATCCTACCAATCCCCTTGGTCTGGAGTTCTGAATCATCTCCCATTCGAACTGTTGGGCCACCATTCGAATGCAAAGAGGAGAAAAGCTCTCTGGATGAAACCATATGTCTGGAAGCTCCTGAATCAATGATGAAGGATGAGGGATTCGAAGTACCTGCTACCAAAGCATGACACTTCTCCTTATTGTCAGGGTTTGAGGTGCTCTCTTTCTTCCTTGTGCCCTCAGGGACTGGGATGTTGTTCTTCTCCAGCAGCTGCGCCATTGAGTCAATGGTTTTCTTCATACATGAGCCCTCTGGATGCCATCCCCTATGACAATAGGTGCATTTAGTCTTTTCCTTTCCCTTCTTGTCCTTCTCCTTTGACAGATTCGAACCCCCATCTGCAGACTTGGTCTTGTCAAACTTCCTCTTCTCTTGCTGCTTCGAATTCTTGGCTTTCTGCTTTCCTTTGCTTGCATTTGAAACACCCATTGCCAATGCTTGGTCCTTTGATTTTATGGTGCCCATCTGAACTAGTTTGTCCTGCTCCTGAGTGAGACACTGCATGAAGGTAGCTAGTGATGGCATTTGCCAATTTCGAAGGGTCATTTTGGCTGAGTGAAATGTGCTAACAAATACTGAAAACTCTGGGCCTAGCTTCGAAAGGATGGACAGAATCAGTTGTTCCTCCTTCTTAACAATTCCACATTGTTGCAGTTGAAGCACCAGTGACTTGAATTTCGTGAAGAACTCCTGGATGGTTTCAAAATGCGCTGGGCTCAAGCTAATGAGCTCGTTTTCAAGCTGGTGGCCTCTCAGTTCATCAGTTTTCCCAAAGAGTGATTCTAGCTTCACCCATACTTCATTGGGAGTTGTCAAACTGTCTGTATGAAACAAGATTTCCCTTGAAATGCTCAGGCATAGCAATCCATAAGCTTCATCAAGTCGATTGTAGTACTTTGCTTTCTCCACAGCAGAATTTGGCTCCACTTCTGTGCCCATGGTCACTCTATAGAGACCCTTAGATCTCAGCTTGATGACCATCTCAGCCTTCCAATCGAAAAAATTGAAGGGTGTGAGCAACATTTGGTTTTCTTCCATGACTGCTACGTTAATGGTGAGAAAACTACTGAAACACCTGCAAAAAACACTCAATTTTTATCTGGAAATCCTCTCTAGAATGCAGTTCAACGCTCAATGTTGGCCTGCAACTCACTAACTCCATGATGGATCTGATACCATGTGAGTATTTTGATCACAGAAGATCGAGGAGCTATGGAGAACCTCACAAAATCGAATTAGTTTGCAAAAACTGTGGAAAAACTTGAAAAAAGAGATAAATTTACACACAATGTATGCTCAAATCTTTGATTAACTGACTGTCTAACATGTGAAAATGTTAGTAACAGGTTTTTATTACATCCATGAGAAAATCGAGAGCATTAGGTGGCTCAAGCTGAGTGTACAAGTCATCAATGCCAAATTGGCCTCAATCCCCCCTAGGTGGGTCCAACTCAATCCCAATCACCCCAAACAGCTACGAATTCTGGTGTGGAGGTGGCTAAAGCATGCTGAGTCATTAATTAGCTCAAGGCAGGCGTGGGTGAGCAAATAGAGGAGGTTTGGGGGCCCAAGGGAGCATTAAATGCTCCAAATCTAGCCAAAAGTGGGCAAAAATCCACCCTAGCACCCTTGGTCAACTAAATTCCCCAAAACAAGGAGAGAGGGCGCACCAGCAATAAATGAGGGCACACTTGTGGACAAAACTGGAGGCTGGGTGAACTGGTTTGCTCAGAAGTGGGTGTGAACACTCTCAAAGTGGGTTTTTGACCAACTATAGTCACTTAATCCAAAACATGGTTTAATTAAGCACATGGATAATTAAAATTTATGGATTATGGTACTAAGTGTGGTTACTATTCTAACACTTTGCAAAAATTTTCTTCTTTGGTGGAGTGGCTGCAGCAACAGTTTGAGTTTCCACAACTGAAGTTAGTGCTGCCAATTCTTTTTTCATCTCAGGAGCTAATTAATCATAGCATTGAGATTTTACAAAGGCTTGGACTGTGATGTATATTCAACATGGGTTTTTCCCTTGTCATTCGCATCGTAGCTTAGCATCAATGGAACATTTGATTTCTTATCCTCCTTTTCTGCCCTTTCTTTCTGAACTTTATCCTCAAGTGACAATTCCATTTTCCTGTAATTCAAGAACTTAGTCTTGAGCTCTTGCTAATATTAAAATATGAAACTTTGTTCTTCATTTGAAGCATATGTGTTCATGAATTCAACAAAAGAGTCAACATCCTGGTAGATAGAATCATTTGGTTCAGTCTGGTGGGCATATTCATTCTTCATATGTTCCTGTGCAAAATGACTAACCAGAAACTCCTTGGGATAATGCATTCTTTTAGGATATTCCCCAAGCTTAATAGAAGCAATTTTCTTACCAAGTAGCCCAGCATGAGTTGAATTCTAAGTTGTCAAAGGTCTGAGATGAAGTGGGAACTTGGGCCACCCTCTTCTTTTGCCTCCTAAGAGTTTGGGAAAGACACCATTAGTGACAGTCTAAAAAGAAATGTCCTCTAAAAATAGTATGTCTAGGACAATCCTGCGTAGAAGATGTGCATTGTTTCCACCCCAAACCCTGAAATAAGAAAAGTATTCTCCTATGTACCAGTCCCCCATAGTAGAGACCAATGCCTTAACATATTGAGAGAAAATGGGAGCATTTTCCTTAAAAACAATCAAATGAATTTTACCAATGAAATGATCAAAGATATCATCTATCATAGGCATGAAATTTCCTTCCCATAATGCAGAGAATTAGATATGCATAGGAGGTATGGACAAGGTCCAATTCCATCCCATGGAAGGAAACTGAAAAGCAGCACAGAAGATATCCATGATGTATGCTGATTAAAAGAATGGAGGCTTTCTAGAGGAAGGAATCTTCTGGTATTTCTCAATAGATGAGTTAATCTCCACTGATAGGATTTGAGCCTAATTAAAGGACTCGCCTGTAGTGAGTACATGATGAGAAAGGGGTACCCGTTCAGATTTGAATACAGAAAAATCTGGTAGCCCATACAGTCTGCAAAGCATAGTAGCCAATAAGAAGAACAAATCTTTGAACCGGGAAATAGGGTAAGATTTATTAGCCTTAGGCGTGAAGATTTTTGAGTTAATCAGCCAATACTTAAGCATCTCATCAAAATTGAATTGGGTTCTGGTGGTGTCGAGGAATTTGGCATTGAGCAGGCAACCGGGTTGTCTCAGGGCATAAGCCCTAGTAAAGGATTTAGGCCGGAAGGAAGTTAATTGTGCCCCAGAATTGTCATTGAAAGAACCGTATTGAGGGTTGGCATAATATATGATCCACTTAATGGCATCCATATAAGGCGTAAGGGTTGGTCTAGTTGCAATGGCATGTAATTGGGAATGGCTAATGTTTTTGTAAAAGGACTGGTTTTGTTGGATTTTCGAAAGGTCATCATTGTCGAATATGGAATATATACAGCACCAATCCAGGTGAAGAGTTCCAGACACTCTGCCACTCATATAAAAAATAATACCATTGTTCAGGTCTTTGTTCTTGAGCTCTCTTAAGGTAGTTTTCGAATGGGTATTTCTCGACAGGTTTGGGAAAAGATTAAGGAAATATGATAAATAAGCAATAAACGATTAATACGAATGCTTTAAAGCTTAAATTATCAGAAAAACCATAGAAAAAGTGTCAAGAAACCAACCTGAGCTGAAAATGAATGCAAATCAGGAGAACTGGTAATAAATCCACAGTGAATTCGTCTCCTATTTGGAATTTTGCAAATTCAAAAATGATAGAAAATAGTGGAAACTGGAATATTTAAGCAATAGTGAAATAAATCTAGATCGTAGAATTCAAACCAAATCAATGGCTAAGATTAAAGGATGAAAAGCGGAAAAGAAATTGCAGAATCAAATTTTTTCAAAAAATTGATTGAGGCTTCTGCAATGCAGATTGTGGGTTACGGAAGTGCAAGTTTAGACATACACAATTACATGTTTCTGCAATCCACAATCTCCAATTGGATAACGAAGCGGTGTTTAAATAACAAGAAAAGTCAATCTTTCTACAATCCGCAATGTTGGTTGTGGGTTGCAGAAGTGAAAGTGAACTCGTTTATTATGGTTTCCATAATCCGCAATGTGGTTTACGGAAACGAAAAAATGTTTATTTACAATGACAAAGGGATTTCCGCATTCCACAATCTGCAATTTGCGGGTTGCGGGTTGTGGAAAGAAAAATTCATTTTATTGAACTTAAATGACTTTCGCATTTCGCAACCCACACTTTGCGAGTCACGGGTTGCAAAAACAACAGTTTATTTTCTGAAAATTTATGACTTCCACAATCCTCATTACAGATTGTGGATTGCGGATCGAAGGTTGTGGAAAGGATGTAATTTCAAGAAAAAGCAAGTTTTCCACAATTTTCAAAACACACGGAAAGATTTTTTAAGCAAATTTTATTCAATCTAAAGCATGGGAATAAGAAAAAAAGCAATGACAACAATAAAAAACATCCCCAAATATAAGTAAAGGAAATTCGATTTACCTTCAAAAATAATAGTGGGGCTCCCATTTTTATCAATAAAAAATGGGATCTGTTGTGGCTACAAAAGAGACAAAGAGATAGAGATTCAGGTTGGAAATGGTTGTAGGGGTTTAACGAATAGCAGTTATTTTAGAGAGGAGGGTGGGTATAGGGTGGGGGAAAAGAGATTGAGAGAGTGAGAGAGGGGGTGTTAGGGGGTTATTGGAGAGAGTGAGGGATGGTGGTTAGTTGTAGGTGGAGGAATAGGTGGGAGAGTGAGAGAGTAAATTAGTAAGGGCTACCTTGAAAGGGTGAGAGTGAGAGAGAGAGAGAAATGAGTGTTAAAGGTAGGGATATGAGTATGATGGTGAGAGAGTGAGAGAGGGTGTTAGTAAGGGTTAGATAAGGAGAGAGATTCTTCAGGAGAATATGAGTGTTATTATGGAGAGGGAGGAGTGGTTAGGGGTAGTGAGATTGTGTGAGAAAAAGTGGGGGTGCTAGGGGGTTACGGGAGAAATTGTGGGGTTGGGGTTAGGAATATATGGAAGAGTATGGTAGAGAGATAGTGAGGGGGGGGATTTTTAGGGTGATGAGTGAGTGATAGAGGGTGTTAATAAGGTTTAGGGAGGGTATGGGGGAGAGAGAGAGAGACAGAGAGAGACAGAGGAGAGGGATGTCTGAGAGAGAGAGAAAGGGATGTTTAGAGGGAGGGGGAGATGAGGTTTAGATGTAGTGAGACTATGTCTGAGAGAGTGGGGGGTTTTATGGGGTTTTGGGAGAGATAAGGGGGGATATTTAGGTGGAGGTAGAGGCATAGGGTAAAGAGAGAGTGAGAGAGGGGGATAGTAAGGGTTAGGTAGGAGAGAGAGAGAGAGAGAGAGAGGTGGAAGGGTTGTTAGAGGAAGGGTGAGGAGTAGGGTGTGTGAGATTAGTAGAGGGAGTTCATAAGGGTTTAAGGGGAGTATGGGGGATAGAGAGACAATGAGGAGGGGGGTTTGTGGTTGAAGGAGGAAAAGATGTGATAGAGAGAGAGAGAGAGAGATGCTAGGGATGCAGCAAGTCTGTGCTTGGTGGTTAGGAGAGAGAGAGGTAGAGGGATGTGGGTTAGGGGTACGTGGAGGGGTATGTTAGTTTTTAATCATTGAATTCAATAGATATAGGATCTTAACTGAAAGAACAACATGTACAACATATCAATAATAAAATAAAAGAGACAAGAGACAAGAGACACAAAACATTTCACCGGGGAAAACCAAGAAGGTGAAAAACCCCGCAACTTCCTCAGAGATAGAATAAGCACCAATACAAAGATCACAAAGATAAAACCCAAGAGATAGATGAATACAGTAGCTACTCCTCCTCCACTAGTGTGCACTCCTCCTCTCTCTCACTAATGCGAAGTGAGTCGGTGATTGAATGTGTCAAATTAGAGAGTCGCACTCTCTATTTTTACTTTTACTTTCACTTGACCTTTACTCAACTAGGTCGGCCCCAAATTAACCACTTAGCATAATGTTGACTGGGATGACCCCACTAGGGTGGTCTAATAACCGATCAAGTATAAGTTACTACACTTACAATATAACTTGTGATACTTTCAAGTACAATTGGCGACACTTCCAATTGAAGGAATAATACATCTCCATTGGGGATACAATAAAGTACAAATGTAATACATACAATATACAAGTGAATAGATTCTGAAGTTACAAATACATCAACACTCCCTCTTAACTAGGAAGGTATTCTCTTGACACAAGTCATCAATACATATATGCACAAGTCTTGAATACTCGAGCTGGATCATCGTCACTAGATCACAGAGCATCAGCGTCACTGCTATTGTAGTCGTCATCTCGATCACTAGTGGTATCTCTCAATTCTTCTTGTCATAGGTGTTGATGTATATGTAACTTCGGAACGTATTTCACATATATGTATATTGTATTCCTATAGAGATGCTATTATTACTCTATATGGAAGTGTTGTCATTTATATTGTAAGTGTCGTAACTTATACTTGATGGGTTATTAGACCACCTTGTTGGGGTCGGCCCTGTATAAGTCATGTGGGTCAAAGGGTTATTAGACCACCCTAGTGGGGGTCAACCTAGTCAGCATTATGTTAAGTGGTTAAGTTGAGGCCGACCTAGTTGAGTAAAGGTCAAGTCAAGTTAGTGTATAAATAGAGAGTGTGTCTC
Organism: Larix kaempferi; assembly: GCA_027924585.1. Taxonomy (NCBI): domain Eukaryota; kingdom Viridiplantae; phylum Streptophyta; class Pinopsida; order Pinales; family Pinaceae; genus Larix; species Larix kaempferi. The sequence continues at coordinate 202,590 of BSBM01002073.1, read as the reverse complement.
TCTCATTTTACACATTCTATTCTCTCACTCACACTTGGGAGAGTGGTGCACTTGTGGAGGAGGAGGCTTTGCTGCTAGGAGAAGACTATCTCTTGTATTCTGGTTGTATCATTCCTCTATCTATCTCTGAGGAAGTTATTGGGGTTTTTCACCTTTATGGTTTTCCCCAAGTAAACTCTGTGTCTCTTGTGTGCTTGCATTATTGTGTCCATGATTGATATGCTATAGATTTGTTGTACATGTTGTTCTCTCAGTTAAGATCCTAGATCAGATTTAAGTAAATTCTGAAAATTTAACATGGTATCAGAGCTAGCATGAAAGAAGGCATGATATGGCATGTATGACACTTGTTGCACTTACGATGCTAGGGCTTGATATAGTAAAAACCAGTCATCGTAGCACTTTCGCTATAAATCCATTTTGGCGAAGTTTTCGGATATGAAACTTTTACAGGTTGAATATTAGATCCCCATGTACCTTGTGTCCAAAGGAAAACCTATAATTCATTGTAATATGTGATTTATGATCTGTACAATATAGGGTTTCTGCCTCTTCCAGATCTAATTCAAAATCAGGTGACCTTGGGAAAAAGGTCATAACGTGGGCTAGGAAGCTCCAAATGAAATTTCATAAAGGGTGACAGGTAGTAAACAGACTGTACTATCACAAGAAAATTGTTTAGAGGAAGAAGTTGAACCAGTGACACATGGCACGCCATACAAGTTCGCTCTCCTGTATTATCCCATAAACAGGTCACGTTGCGACACTTGGCATAACTATGTCTCACAGAATCCAATTGAGGTCAGACCTGCCGGGATGGAAAGATAACAGGTCAGGCTATCTCATGAAAATTGTTCAAACCCTGTGGATTGAAAAGTTCATATTTACACCAGAAACAATCAGGTACATATTTCTGTCAAAACAGAATTATTTTTGAGCACCTTCATTCATGGCTTCCAGAATTTAGGGCTTCGGAGAAAGTTAGAATTTCTCTAATCGAAGACCATGGCTGGATGCTACTCATCGAAATTGAAATTTAGAGACCAAGATCATATTTTTTGGTTGGGAAGAAGGTCGGGCTTGATCAAACCCCAGTTTGGGACTTTGATCGGAAAGATGGAAAATTAGGGCTTCTACAAAACTTGGAATTTTGGAAATCTGTGACCACGACTGGAAGCTCCTCAGAAAAATCAAATATTCGAGTTTTGAATGAAATCTTTTGGTTGGGTGAAGCTCCGGGAAACTTAAACCCTAATTTAGGGTCCTCCCTAGTGAATCTGGAAATCGAAAAGGCAATTTCGAGGGGTGAAACTTTGCAGTTTTCAAATTCTGAATATACCAACTTGATCAGCTCATCAAGGTGCATATTTCTATCCTTTCAAAAGTTTGAAATTCAAAGTTTGAATTTTTGGGGTTTCTTTGACAAAACCTAATCCAGCTCGAGGTCTAGTTCTTGCAAATCAAGTGGATTGGGTTAATCCTAGAAGAAGATGGATTGATCACCTGCATAAGTGAAGAAGTTCCTGTCTTAGAGAGAGATGAGTCTAGGCCTTCCATAAGAAGATTAAAAGCAATCTTGACAAGTATGGCTTACATGTATGTTTCATGGTTAAGTTTATCATATGTTTTTCTTCATATCATTATAGTACAATCTTGATTAATTACTAGAATTGTCGTATCACCTTAATAGAAGATATTCATTGATTAAGGTTTTGACACTGATGAATGTACTAATGCATTGTGATGTTGTATGAGTTTTATGTTGTTCACTAACATAAAGGTACACCAAGAAAGACAAATCATGTTCTACTTCAAGAACATATGATCATGGTGACATGAAGACAAAGATTCATCCATTGTCATGGATCACATAGAAGATCTACTTTAGAGGTATGTATAACTTGGTCCTACAATGGTTAACCTATGAGACATGCAGGTTACTAGCACAAGTCACTAAACAAAACCAGAAGGCATTATGTGGGTATGTTAGACATAACTAGCCAGCATGCTAATCCAGGTATGTTTTTCCTCTATCAACCTAGAATCCTACCTTGTGTTAGGATCTTATATTGTTGTGTTGTTGATAATGATTATTCATGAAGTCATAGGTTTGAATAGTCATGGATATATGCATATTATGTTTCTTACCATAATTGATGATATGACTAACCACAAGAATCATGAAGGTATAGGTTTGAGTAATCACGGGTTTATGCATTGATGATTTAACTAATCAGAAGAGTCCTATGATCAAATAAGAATATGCATGAGTAAAAGAAGACTTCCCTGAAACCTTGAATACTAATGTTTATTATCTGTGAATGATCATGACTATACATGTTTAAGATTATTGTGTTTTGATAGTATTAAGATTATACTAATAAATGTGTGATTATGTATGAGACCTCAAGGATAACAAAATGATGATACTAATAAGCATACATAGTGATTAAGGATGGATGTAAGTTCAAGGACAGGTAATCCAGGAAGCAAAGATCAAGAGGGAGCACACTCCAGTTGTTCCTGCAAGAAAGCAAAGGAGCACACTTCAGTAGTTTCTGCAAGGATGCAGATATTCTGAGGGAGTTGACCATATTTCTACATTCCACAATAGAAAGGTGTAGAAGAAGCTACTTCAGTAGCTCCTACGAGGAAGCAAAGACTCAGAGGGAGTCCACCCAGCAACCAAACAAAGATAAGTATTTTTAATTATCATTTCTTGCATATTTGTTTGTTTAAATAAAATTGTTCAATGATGTATATGTTCATGTTCCTAGACTTAGGATATGTATTGTGCATATTAGAATGATTGCATTAATGAACAGTATACTACTAATATGCATGTGATGGGTAAGTGGCCTATGGCACTGTACAACATTCCAGTGCTACTTATCTAGAATGAAACCTCTTTGCTGACATGTTGGGAGTAGTGCAAACTCTTAACAATGTTCTGGTAGAGACTGGAAGGCATCTAGAAAGTTGTGGAACATGGATAAATGTTGTATTGAAGCATTGGCTAAGATAATTGCATGACTGCATGACATATTTATTTATGTATAAGAATTTGTCTGAAAATTATGAGATGTTTCAAATCATGCAATTTAACTTGTTTTGTAGAAAAGATCGTATACCTTCACCTACAAAAGAAGGACTACAACATTTGTTCAAGCAACAAAATTATCTATTGAAGATATTGAAGTTCCCAGGATACGAGAAAAATGCCATGATCCGTCGATCATGAAGAACGATGTTTGGGATGCGGTCCCAAGAGCTAAAGGGAAGTCTGTTGTGACTTCCAAATGGAACTATCAGATCAAGCATGCTGCACATGGCAGCATAGAGAAATATAAAAGTGATGAAATAGAAGATACACTAGATGGATTTCAAGACAACCTTCTTGAATGGTGTAGTCATATATGTGTGCAGAACTTGGTAGGATAGACAGCTTTCTATCCAGTTTGGGCTTTCCAAGAGTAAAGTGGATTCCAACCTTTACTACAAGGTTGAGGAAGACAATCCAGTGATACTACTTTTGTATGCGGATAACCTATTTGTTATAGGTGAAGATAGATTTATTGCCGAAACGCAGCGGAAGCTTGCTGCCGAGTTCGAGATGAAGAACCTGGGGATGATGCACTATTTGTTTTTGGCATGGAGGTGTGGCAGAGTGCAGATGGAATCTTCCTTGGACAAGGGAAGTATGTAGTAGAGATCCTGAAGAGGTTTGGGATGATGGATTGCAAGGCCATGGCCACACCTATGGCATCAAATCTAAAGCTTCTTTGTGATGCTTCATCGGAGCTGGTTGATGTCTCTATGTATCATCAGATGATTGGGTCCTTGATGTACCTAATGAACATGAGACCAGATATTTTCTTTGCGGTGAACACATTGAGCCAGTTCCTAACGGATCCAAGGAGTGTTCAACTGGTTGCTATAAAGCATGTTCTGAGGTACTTGAAGGGTACAAGGGATTATGGGCTCAAGTATGAAGCGAATCAAAAGTTTAACCTGTAGGGTTATGTTGATTCAGATTGGGCTGGAAGTGCTGCAGATAGGAAGAGCACATCTGGAGGCTGCTTCAGTATGGGATCAGGTGTGATCTCTTTGTTTAGCAGGAAGCAGTCCTGCGTAGCACTGAGTACAACTGAGGCAGAGTATGTTGCAGCCTATTCAGCTAGTTGTGACACAGTATGGCTATGGAAGCTACTGTCTGAGTTATTTGATCTCCCATTGGATGCTACTGGTATCTTTTGTGATAACCAGAGTTGTGTGAAGCTGTCCGAGAACCCAGTGTTTCATGATAGGTCGAAACACATAGAGATCAAATATCACTATATCGGGGATATGGTGCAGAGAGGAGCTGTGAAGCTCCTGTATATTGCGACTGATGAGCAGATTGCAGATGTGCTGACGAAACCACTAGCCAGAGTGAAGTTCGAGTACTTCAGAGAGAGGCTTGGTGTTCTTCGGATTGATGACACTTCGAGGAAGAAGTGATGGACACATTTGCAGAGGCCATTCCAAGCATGTTGGAAGGAGGATCCTTCACATGGCTGTGGATGTAAGCACTGGATGATGCTCCAGTTACTACTCTATATATGCATTAGGATGATGTTGGATATGATCAGTTGGATCATTTATATGTATATGTATGTATGCATCATGTTGGATGCTGGATATGACTAGTTGGATCATTTATGTATGTATGAATCATGTTGGATGCTGGATATGATCGGTTGGACCATTTGTATGTATTTTGTATATGCATCATATTGGATGCTTGGACCATGTATCTGTATATGTATCAGGTGGATACATTGTATGATTAGGTAGATCATGTATGTTGATATGTATCATGTATGATCAAGTGGATCATGTATCTGTATATGTATCAGGTGGATACATTGTATGATCAGGTAGATCATGTATGTTGATATGTATCATGTATGATCAGGTGGATCATGTATTTGTATTTGTATCAGGTGGATACATTGTATGATCAGGTGGATCATGTATGATGATATGTATCAGGTAGATACTTTGTATGCATTAGGTAGCTGCATGATATGATCAGGATGATCGTGGATGACGAGCTTTAGGATGTTGCTCCAGATGACTTGCAGTAGGATGTTGCAGTGATGATGATCAGGATGATCATGTATACATCAGGATGATGTATGGTGAGTATCAGGTTGAGACTCTATGGTCGTGGATCAGGTTGTGCAGATGAGCATATAATTTGGCCCTGGGAGATTTGCAGATAGTCTTTCAAGGTTTTGCCTATGGCATATAATTTGTCCCTGGGATATCTAGCAAATGCTCTTTCGAGGTTTTGCTCTGGGAGGACATATAATTTGGCCCTGGGAGATCTGCAGATAGTCTTTTGAGGTTTTTCCTATGGCATATAATCTGGCCCTGGGATATCTGGCAGATGCTCTTTTGAGGTTTTGTACTATGGCATATAATATGTCCCTGGGAGATTCGATAGGTTGGGCTGTGTGCCTGTAATAAGTCTTGGGATGCTCTTGCGAGGTTTTTCCATGACCACATATAATCTGTCCCTGGGAGATCTTATAGGTAGAGCTGTGTGCTCGTAACAGCCTGGGATGATCTTCCAAGGTTTTGTGGTGACCACATATAATCTGTCCCTGGGAGATCCTATAGGTAGAGTTGTGTGCTCGTAACAGCCTGGGATGCTCTTGCAAGGTTTTGTGGTGAGGTCACATATAATATGGCCTTGGGAGATCCTATAGGTAGAGCTGTCTGCTCGTAACAGCCTGGGATGCTCTTTCGAGGTTTTGTGACGCACGTAATAAGTCTTGAGGATTCCATAGTATGGCCAGTGATGACAAAGACCTGCAGGTGGTGGGCCTACATCCAGTATGAAAAAGGACTGTCTCTGTAGAACTTCCTATGATGAGTAGATTTAGAGATTGATTGAGATAGCAGCAGTAGTGACTATGATGATGACTCGATGATGATTATCTACTGACGATGATCCAGAGAAGATGACTTGTGCTAGAAGACCTGTGTCGAGAAATACCTTCCTAGTTAAGAGGGAGTGTTGATGTATATGTAACTTTGGAGTGTATTTCACATATATGTATATTGTATTCCTATAGAGATATTATTATTCCTCTATATAGAAGTGTCGTCATTTATATTGTAAGTGTCGTAACTTATACTTGATGGGTTATTAGACCACCTTGTTGGGGTCGGCCCTGTATAAGTCATGTGGGTCAAAGGGTTATTAGTCCACCCTATTGGTGTAGTGCTCCATTTTTCAACAGAGCCCTAAGTCATCTTCTATGTTACTTTTCTATGTATCAAACTTATCCAGGTATATGTGAGTAAATTTCTAATGAAAATTCTATGCTTTTAAATGACATTTAGTATACTGTTTTGTCTTTAATAATTATACATTCGTATTTAAAAATAAACTAACATATCAATATTTTCCTTCAACAATTTGTTTTCAGCATAAGAATATGTTTCACAGTAATAAATCAGTAAATAGCAAGGTATATGTAGGTTTCAGAGTAAGTTTCAGCATAATAATAAAATAAAATAAATAATCAAGGAAATTACCTGATGTTGATGCTTAGTAGACCGTAGGTTGTAGTAGGTTATGTTTATATTTTCTTAGTCAGCCAAGATGATGTGTCCACCCTACTGACTAGCTATTATCTTGCTGGCCCTTGGAAATCAAAGGATTTCCAAGCCCCCAAGCTCACAAACTGATAATCCCGAGAGCAATATTTACTAGGTTCTCCAAACCTTTCTCTATTCTCAAACCTTCTCTCCACTTAGAGCTATCCCCTCGTTACCTTCAACTTTCTCCCAATATCATTTCTTCCACAAAATCCAACCCCTTCTCCTCCCTTCACTCTCCCCTATATACATTTCCTTCCTCGAGAAGACTTTGGGCTTACTCCACCGCCCCAAACTCCCTCTCTCGAGCCCCTCAAACATTTACTCCCCTCACTTAGTTCATTCATACACATTACATTACAAAAATATATTTTCACACTCAATGTACCGAATAATCAATTATACTCATAGTAAATTTATTGGATTTTGACTGTTGGTTGTAAGTATTTATTACGGTAGGAATCATTGCCCAAAGGTTATCTATTCAAGACAAAGTTTATTAATTACTAGTCTATTCACCACCTTTGTATTTGGTTTTATTAGTGTAAATAATAAAATACTATATAAATAGTTTACCTTTTCAACTTGGACAAGGTGTGTCTTAATGGTTTACCTCATCCGTCAAGATAACTTGTCTTGAAATTTAAATTCTAAGATTTGTATTGAATAAATAAATAGTATTAAACCATTTTCCATCACATCACATCCATTCAAGAATTGTTATCCTATTATGTCTAACTTAGTAATGGAAATAATCACACTCTAATCATTCATTAATCGATATTTAAATTTTACCTATATTGCAATTGTTATGACATGGATAGTAATATTATTAAAATAACATTAATTAAGTAATAATATTAATTAAATCACCACAAGGTAATAATAAATGGTGAATTTAATATAAATGTTTTTTTTTTAAATCATTTGTTTATCGCAATGTTTACCAACAAGTAGTACATAGCTTAATTGACTTGTTTTACACATCTTAAATAACTTTATATTCATTATCTGAATTCGATCAATGCATGATTAACATAATTACTTATGACAACTTATACATTTATTCAATATGTTAAGTGTTTGTATATCGATACTAGTGTACATGTGCAAAGTGTGCATGCATGGCCAGCGTGTGTACAGATCAGAAATGTACTATAGACAAACCCCATCCCTCCTATGCATACCTGCTAACTAATGGTAGTATTTACCCCCATGTAGAAGAACAAGCATAATATATATAGTACAATTACTTTAACATCCTCAGTTATTTAACAGTTAATTCTTTACGATTTCACATCATTATCTTTATGTTTACATTAGTTTAATCAATCATGTACAAGGAAGGGTACCTACTACCACTAACTCAGAATCAAGGAATACCCAACCCTCAATAGTACTAACTAACACATCCTCCCATCACAACCTACGTCCTGCATCCTCCCTATCCTTCCTCTGCTAGTACAAAAGTGGATGTCGGACTCACCGACCTGACCACATAGAACTTGAGAGCGATATCGTCGGCTGAACATCGGACCTATCCTCCCCTAGCAGGCATCTGACCATCGTCATCACAAAAACATGGGAAGCGTGTCTCAGCACGGCCCTCCCATGACCTCGGGTCTCACGGAAACATAGGGTGGGAAACACATCCATCCCTCTCAACATACGGGGCCTACGCCCTTATTGACTCATACTTTGCTGCTATCGAGAATATCAGTTTGTGTTATCATATCATCATTTTTGGCTGCTAAGGTTTACTGTACGAACAAGTTTTTTTTTTGTGTCCCATATATCAGATCAAGTAACTGGCTATCCCATCGCCCTTGTGTCCTGTAGGTTAGTATTTCGCAAAATACAAATTTATAGAAAGCATTTCCCATTGATCGCCAATTGATCCATGTTATCAAAATCATTTTATTTCATGTAACCTTTTTAGTTCATCATAGATGCGTATGACATATAACACTTCAATAATTTATATAAGAAGATGGTATCACGTACCGAATCATATATTTCACATCTTATTAATGAAAACATATAAACATATACTGTAATCATAAAATAAAGAAATCATATGATAAACATGACATCGTAACCGCATGACATAGTAACATCATAATCATAGTGAAATCATAAAACAAAGTAACATCATATAATGAGGTCCATCATATCGTAATATAGTTTACTCAGTCGAGCTGAGTTCAACAGAATATATAAGAAAATAAAGTATGGTGTGGATAACTGATAAATATGCCTAATCAAAATATGGGCGTTACAATTGGGGTCGTCCATGTGGGTCAAAGGGTTATTAGACCACCCTAGTGGGGGTCAGCCCAGTCAGCATTATGTTAAGTGGTTAAGTTGAGGCCGACCTAGTTGAGTAAAGGTCAAGTCAAGTTAGTGTATAAATAGAGAGTGTCTCTCTCTCATTTTACACATTCTATTCTCTCACTCACACTTGGGAGAGTGGCGCACTTGTGGAGGAGGAGGCTCTACTGCTAGGAGAAGACTATCTCTTGTATTCTGGTTGTATCATTGCTCTATATATCTTTGAGGAAGTTGTTGGGGTTTTTCACCTTTATGGTTTTTCCCAAGTAAACTCTGTGTCTCTTGTGTGCTTGCATTATTGTGTCCATGATTGATATGTTGTAGATTTGTTGTACATGTTGTTCTCTTAGTTAAGATCCTAGATCAGATTGAAGTAAATTCTAAAAATTTAACAATGGGAAGTTATACAGAGCCAACCCTTTTTCATGCTGGTAGTAGGCCTAGCTTCCTGTACATCTTCATCATCTTTGGGCATATTGTGGAATCCTCAGGACTGATTACATGCATCAAAAAAACCTTGAAAGAGTATCCTAGCATAGACTATAGGATCTCCAAGGATATTTTACATGTGACCATCACAAAACCTCAAAAGAGCATCCTACCATAGACTATAGGATCTCCTAGGATCTTTTCTATGTGACCACCACCACAAAACCTAGAAAGAGCATCATAGCACAGACTATAGGATCTCCCAAGATCTTTTCTATGTGGTTAGGCAAAACCTTAAAAAAGTGTCTTACAACCTGCATGAACTCCAAAGAGCACCTTAGGACTTTGACGAGCACATAGCTCAACCTATCGGATCTCCAGGACTGATTACATGCCTCTAGTAGCAAAAACTCGAAAGAGCATCCTATCACAAACTATAGGATCTACTAGGATCTTTTCTATGGTACCTGTACAACCTGTCCATGGACAACCTATAGAGAAACCTCAAAAGATCATATGAGCACAGACTATCGGATCTCCCAGGATCTTTTATATGCTACTTGTAGCAAAACCTCAGAAGAGAATCCTAGCACAGACTATAAGATCTCCTAGGATATTTTCTATGCTACCTGCACAACCTGTCTACGGCCAACCTGTAGCAAAACCTCGAAAGAGCATCTGAGCACAGACTATCGAATCTCCGAGGATCTTTTCTATGCTACCTGTAGCAAAACCTTGAAGGAGCATCCTAGCACAGACTATAGGATCTCCCAGGATCTTTTCTATGCTACTTGCACAACCTGTCCATGACCAACCTGTAGAAAAACCTCGAAAGAGCATCCGAGCATAGACTATCGGATCTCCGAGGATATTTTCTATGCTACTTATAGAATATGTCCATGGAGTATCATCCTGACACTCATGATCATATTGATCATCATTATATAGGACATCATCCTGATGCACATCATCATCACATGATCACCCTCATCATATACATAGCATCATCTTGATGCATATCATCATCACATGATCATCCTGATCAGCATCATAGTAGAAACCGGAGCATCGTCCTGATGCTCATCACACATGATCGTCCTCTTTAGATCATCTTATAGTCCACAGATCACATCCCATATTCACATCATACAACACTTACACCACCGACATGGGAGAACACATCTACCACCATTTGGCCAAGGCTCCAGCCCTTACCTTTTCACCATGGGAGAACACATCTACCACCATGTGAAAAATGGCTCAGTAATTACATCACGACCAGGGGAGAACACATCTATAACCATGTCAAAAAATCTCATGTGCATCTATGTCTTCTAGACTCATCACTTCCCCTTGGAAGGAGCCTTAATTTGAAGTACGCCAAGCCTCTCTCTGAAGTACTTGCACTTCACTCTGGCTAGTGGTTTGGTGAACACATCTTTAATCTGCTCATATGTCGCAACATACTGGAGCTTTACTGCTCCTCTCTGCACCATATACCTAATATAGTGATATTTGATCTCGATGTGCTTCGACGTGTCATGCAACACCTAGTTCTCTGACAACTTCACACAACTCTGGTTGTCACAATAGATACAAGTAGAATCCAACTGGAGATCAAATAAATCAAACAATAGCTTCCTTATCCATACTGCCTCACAACTAGTCGAACAAGCTATGACATACTCTACTTCGGCTGTACTCAGTGCTACGCGGGACTGCTTCTTGCTAAACCAAGAGATCACTTCCCTCCCAATATGAATCAACATAACCCTCTAGGTTAACCTTTTGATTCGCATCATACTTGATCCCATAATCAGCTGTACCCTTCAGGTACCTTAGAATATGCTTTACAGCAATTAGGTGAACATGTTTAGGATTCGTCAAGAACTGGCTCAAAGTGTTCACCTCAAAGAAAATATATGGTCTTGTGTTCGTCAGGTACATCAAGGACCCAATCACCTAATGATACATCATGGCATCAACTGACTCTGATGAAGCATCACTCAATAGCTTCAGGTTCGACGCCATTGTTAAATTTTTAGAATTTACTTCAATCTGATCTAGGATCTTAACTGAGAGAACAACATGTACAGCAAATCTACAGCATATCAATCATGGACACAATAATGCAAGCACATAAGAGACACAGAGTTTACTTGGGGAAAACCATAAAGGTGAAAAACACCAATAACTTCCTTAGATATAGATAGAGCAATGATACAACCAGAATACAAGAGATAGTCTTCTCCTAGCAGCAGAGCCTCCTCCTCATAAGTGCGCCACTTTTTGAATGAGAGAAGTGTGAGAGTGAATGATCAAATAGAGATCTCTCGATCTCTATTTATACTTGTTCTGTCCTGCCCAATAAACTAATGGGGCCTACATGTCTAGCTTAACCCATGGTTAACTTAATCCGGGCTGACCCCACACTTGGTGGTCTAATAACCCTTTGACCCACATGGTTGACCCCCAATAGGGTGCTCTAATAACCCTTCAACCCACATGACTTATACAGGGCCGACCCCAACAAGGTGGTCTAATAACCCATCAAGTATAAGTTACGACACTTACAATATAAATGACGACACTTCCGTATAGAGGAATAATAACATCTCTATAGGAATACAAACACTTCCGTATAGAGGAATAATACCATCTCTATAGGAGTAGAAAATACATATATGAAATACATGGGTGAAATACATTCCGAAGTTACATATACATCAACACTCCCTCTTAAGTAGGAAGGTATTTCTCGACACAGGTCAGCTAGTACAAGTCTTCTTCTCTGGATCATCATCAGCGAATCATCATCCTCGAATCATCGTCATTGTCACTACTGCTGCTATCTCAATCAATCTCTAAATCTACTCATCATAGGAAGTTCTACAGAGCCAGTCCTTTTTCATACTGGATGTAGGCCTACCACCTGCAGGTGTTCATCGTCACTAGCCATACTGTGGAATTCTCAGGACTTATTACATGCGTCACAAAACCTTTAAAGAGTCTCTTTCCTAGCAAGAACTCTAAAGAGCATATGAGGCCTTTTTCATCTTGTCCAGATCTCCAGGACTTATTACATGTGACCCCACCACAAAACCTAGCAAGAGCATCTCAGGATGTTACGGGTAAACAACTCCAACCTGAAATCTCCCCAGGGCACAAATTACATGTGGTCACCACAAAACCTAGCAAAAATATCTCAGGATGTTACGGGTACACAACTCCGACCTGAAATCCCCCAGGGTACAAATTACATGTGGTCATGGAAAAACCTCGAAAGAGCGTCTTAGGATGTTATGGGTACACAACTCCGACCTGAAATCTCCTAGGGCACAAATTACATGCCATAGGACAAAACCTCTCAAGAGCATCTCAGGATGTTATGGGTACACAACTCCGACCTGAAATCTCCTAGGGCACAAATTACATGTCCTCACAGAGCAATGTCTCGAAAGAGCATCCTAGGCAGTTACGGGTACACAACTTCGACCTATAGGATCTCCTAGACATGCTCATCTGCACAACCTGATCCACGGCCACAAAGTATCATCCCGATACTCACCATACATCATCCTAATGTACACATGATCATCCTGATCATCATCACTGTAACATTTTGTTGCATGTCATCTGCAGAAGCTTGTCATCCACGATCATCCTGATCATACAATGCATCCACCTGATGCATACCAAGTATCTACCTGATACATATATTCATACATGATCTACCTGATCATACAATGTATCCACCTGATACATACAAATGATCCAACTGATCATATCCAGCATCCAACATGATGCATACATACATAAATGATTCAACTGATCATATCTAACATCCAACATGATGCATATATACATATAAAGAGTAGTAACTGGAGCATCGTCCTGATGCTCATCATCCATGATCCTCCTGATCATCATAGCATTGTCCTCTTCAGATGATCTCATCATCCACGAAGCACAGCCCAGATGCACATCACCCAGCACTTACACCACCGACATGGGAGAACACATCTACCACCATTCAGGGAAGGCTCCAGCCCTTACCTTTTCACCATGGGAGAACACATCTACCACCATGTGAAAAATGGCTCAGCAATTACATCACAACCAAGGGAGAACACATCAACCATGTCAAAAAAGCTCATGTGCATCTGCATCTTCTAGACTCATCACTTCCCTTTGGAAGGAACCTCGATCTGAAGTGCACCAAGACTCTCTCTAAAGTACTCAAACTACACTCTATCCAACAGCTAGGTCAATACATCTACAACCTACTCATACATCGCAACATACTCTGCTTCGGCTGTACTAAGTGCTATGTAGGACTACTTCCTGCTAAACCAAGAGATCACACCTGATCCCTATCTGCAGCACTAACTGCCCAATCTGAATCAACATAACCCTGCAGGTTAAACTTTTGATTCGCATCATACTTGAGCCCATAATCAACTGTACCCTTCAGGTACCTCAGAATATGCTTTACAACAACTAGGTGAACACTCCTTGTATCCGTCAGGAACTAGCTCAATGTGTTCACTGCAAAACAAATATCTAGTCTCGTGTTCGTTAGGTACATCAAGGACCCAATCATCTGACGATACATAGTGATATCAACCGGCTTAGATGAAGCATCACACAAAAGCTTCAGGTTCGATGCCATAGGTGTGGCCATAGCCTTGCAGTCCATCATCCCGAACCTCTTCAGGATCTCTACTGCATACTTCCCTTGTCCAAGGAAGATTCCATCTGCACTCTGCCACACCTCCATGCCAAAAACAAATAGTGCATCATCCCCAAGTTCTTCATCTCGAACTTGGCAGCAAGCTTCTGCTGCATGTCGAAAATCAATCTATCTTCACCTGTAATAAATAGGTCATCCTCATATAAAAGTAGTATCATTATATTGCCTTCCTCAACCTTGTAGTAAAGGTTGGAATCCGCTTTGCTCTTGGTAAAGCCCAAATTGGATAGAAAGTTGTCTATCCTACCATACCAAGTCCTGCACATATATGACTCCCTATCATGTGTCTCAGAACCAAGTGGCTGCTCCACATACACTTCTTCTTCAACTACACCATTCAAGAAAGCTGTCTTGAAATCCATCTAGTGTATCTTCCATTTCATCACTGCAGCTAGAGCAAGTACTGATCTAATGGAAGTGTATCTGGCTACAACAGCAAAAGTCTCTATGCTACCACCTGCAACATGCTTGATCTTGTAGATCCTCTTGGAAGTCACTACAGACTACCCTTTGGGACTGCATCCCAAACATCTTCATGATTGACTGGTACTCCTCAATCATGGCATTCTTCCCAGATCTTGGGATCTTCAATATTTTCAATAGATAACTTTGTTGTTGAACAAATGTTGTAGTCCTTCTTTTGTAGGTGATGGTATACGATCTTTCCTACACAACAAGTTAAATTGCATGATTAGAAAACATCTCATAGTTTTCAGAACAAATTCTTACACATAAAGAAATATGTCATACAGTCATTCAATTATCTTAGCCAATGCTTCAATACAACATTTATCCATATTCCGTAACTTTCTAGATGCCTTCCAAACTCTACCAGAACATTTTTAAGAGTGTGCACAACTCCTAACATGTCAGCAAAGAGGTTTCATTCTAGATAAGTAGCAATGGAATGTTGTATAGTTCCATATGCCACTTACCCATGTATATTAGTAGTATACTGTTCATCAGTGCAACTATTCTAATATGCATAATACACAACCTAATTCTAGGAACATAAGCATATACATCATTGAATAACATTATGTAAGAAATGACAATTCAAATACTTATCTTTGTTTGGTTGCTGGGTGGAGTCCCTCTGAATCTTTGCAACTCCATTCTGATGTGGATTGTGAGAAGTGGTCAACTCCCTCTGAATATCTGCATCCTTGCAGAAACTACTGAAGTGTGCTCCTTTGCTTTCTTGCACGAAAAACTGGAGTGTGCTCCCTCTTGATATTTGCTTCCTGGATTACCTGTCCTTGAACTTATATCCATCATTAATCACTATGCATGCTTATTCGTATCATCATTGTGTTATCCTTGAGGTCTCATACATAATCACACATTTATTAGTATAATCTTAATACTATCAAATCACAAGAATCTTATACCTGTATAGTTATGATCATTCACAAATAATAAACATTAGTATTCAAGGTTTCAGGGAAGTCTTCTTTTACTCATGCATATTCTTATTTGATCATAGGACTCTTCTTATTAGTTAAATCATCAATGCATAAACCCGTGATTACTCAAACCTATACCTTCATGACTCTTGTGGTTAGTCATATCATCAATTATGGTAAGAAACATAATATGCATACAACCATGACTATTCAAACCTATGACTTCATGAATAATCATTATCAACAACACAACAGTATAAGATCCCAACACAAGGTAGGATTCTAGCTTGATATAGGAAAAACATACCTAGATTAGCATGCTAGCTGGTTATGTCTAACATACCCGCATAATGTCTCTTGGTTCTCTTCAGTGACTTGTGCTAGTAACCTGCATGTCTCATAAGTTAACCATTGTAGAACCATGTTATACATACCTCGAAAGTAGATCTTCTATGTGATCCATGACAATGGATGAATATTTGTCTTCATGTCACCATGATCATATGTTCTTGAAGTATAACATGATTTGACTTTCTTGGTGTACCTTTCATGTTAGCGAACAACATAAACCTCATACAACATCACAATGCATTAGTACAATCATAAGTGTCAAAACCTTAATCAATGAATATCTTCTATTAAGGTGATATGACAAGTCTAGTAATTAATGAAGATTGTACTGTAATGATATTAATACAAACATATCATAAACTTAACCATGAACAAAATTCGAAACATACCTGTAAGCCATACCTGTCAAGATTACTTGTAATATTCTTATGGAATGCCTTAGCCTCATCTCCCTCTGAGACAAGAACTTCTTCACTTATGCAGGTGACCAATCCGTCTTCTTCTAGGATTAACCCAATCCACTTGATTTGCAAGAACTGGACCTGGAGCTAGATTAGGGTTTGTAAGAGAAACCCCAAAAATTGGAACTTTTAATTTCAAACTTTCAAAAGGATAGAAATATGCGCCTTGATGAGCTGATCAAGCTGGTATATTCAGAATTTGAAAATTGCAACGTTTCACTCCTCAATTTTTCCTTTGAAACTTTTGGATTCATTGGACGTGACCCCAAACTAGGGTTTGATGAAGCCCACTCATGTTCCCAATCAAAAGGTTTGATCCAAAGCTCTAAGCTTCTATTTTTCTGAGGAGCTTGCAGCCGTGGTTACAGATTTCCAAAATTCCCATTTTTGCAGAAGCCCTAATTTTCCACTTTTCCAATCAAAGTCCCGAACTAGGGTCTGATCAAGCCCATTCTTCTGCCCAACAAAAATTCTGATCTTGGTCTCTAAATTTCTATTTTGATGAGTGGCATTCATTCGTAGTCTCCGATTACAAAAATTCCAACTTTCTCTGAAACCCTAAATTCCGGAAGCCATGAATGAAGGTGCACAAAAATAATTCTGTTATGACAAAAATATGTATCTGATTGTTTCTGGTGTAACTTTGAACTTTTCGATCCACAAGGTATGAAAATTTTCTTGAGATATCCCAACCTGTTGTCTTTCCATCTCGACAAGTCTGACCTCAATTGGATTCTCTGAGAGAGAGTTATGCTAAGTGTCACAACATGACCTATTTATGGGATAAAACATGAGAGCTAACTTGTACGACGTGCCACATGTCACTGGTTCAACGTCGGCCTCTGAAAACATTTCCTGACATAGTACAGGCTTTGTACTATCTGTGAAGTTTTACAAAATTTCATTTGGAGCTTCCTATCCCAAGTTATGACCTTTTTTCCAAGGTCACCTGTTTATGACTGAGATCTGGAAGAGGCAGAAACCCTATATTGTACAGATCATAAATCACAAAGTATAATGAATTAGAATTTTTCCTTTGGACAAAAGGTACATGGGGATCTGATCTTCGACCTGTAAAAGTTTTAGATCCGAAAACTTCACCAAAATGGATTTATAGAGAAAGTTCTATGATGACTGGTTTTTGCTATATCAAGCCCTAGCATCGTAAGTGCAACAAGTGTCATACATGCCATATCATGCCTTCTTTCAGGCTAGATCTGATACCATGTGAAATTTTCAGAATTTACTTCAATGTGATCTAGGATCTTAACTAAGAGAACAACATGTACAGCAAATCTACAGCATATCAATCATGGAGACAATAATGCAAGCACACAAGAGACACAGATTTTACTTGGGGAAAACCATAAAGGTGAAAAACCCCAATAACTTTCTCAGAGATAGATAGAGCAATGATACAACCAGAATACAAGAGATAGTCTTCTCCTAGCAGCAGAGCCTCCTCCTCATAAGTGCGCCACTTTCCGAATGAGAGAAGCGTGAGAGTGAATGATCAAATAGAGATCTCCCGATCTCTATTTATACTTGTTCTGTCCTACCCAATAAACTAATGGGGCTACATGTCTAGCTTAACCCATGGTTAACTTAATCTAGGACAACCCCACAATTGGTGGTCTAATAACCCTTTGACCCAGATGGCCGACCCCCAATAGGGTGGTCTAATAACCCTTCGACCCACATGACTTATACATGGCCGACCCCAACAAGGTGGTCTAATAACCCATCAAGTATAAGTTACAACACTTACAATATAAATGACGACACTTCCGTATAGAGGAATAATAACATCTCTATAGGAATACAAACACTTCCGTATAGAGGAGTAATACCATCTCTATAGGAGTACAAAATACATATATGAAATACATGGGTGAAATACATTCCAAAGTTACATATACATCAACAACCATAGGTGTGGCCATGGCCTTGCAGTCCATCATCCTGAACCGCTTCAGGATATTTATTGCATGCTTCCCTTGTCCAAGGAAGATTCCATATTCACTCTACCACACCTCCATACCTAGAAGGTAATGCATCATACCCAAGTCCCTCATCTCGAACTCGGAAGCAAGCTTCCTCTTTGAGTCGGAAATCAATCTATCCTCACCTTTCTCAAATAGGTCATCCACATACAATAGGAGTATCACTGGATTTCCTGCCTCAACCTTGTAGTAAAGGTTGGAATCCACTTTACTCTTGATAAATCCCAAACTGGATAGGAAGTTGTCTATCATGCTATACCATGTCCTAGGTGGTTGCTTCAAGCCATACAAGGCTTTCTTCAATCTGCACACATATGCCTCCCTGTCATCTGTCTCAAAACCAAGTGGTTGCTTCACATACACTTCCTCTTCGACTACACCATTCAAGAAAGCTTTCTTGACATCCATCTGGTGTATCTTCCATTTCATCACTTGCCTACCATCTGCAGCATGCTTGATCTTGTAGATCCACTTGGAAGTCACAACAGACCTCCCTTCTGGTCTCGGGACCACATCCCAGACAGCATTCTTCATGATCTACTGGTACTCCTCGATCATGGCATTCTTCAATTACTGCATCACGGATCCTGGGAACTTTAGATTCTTCAATATCTTCAATAGATAGTGAACTTTGTTGATAGAACAAATGTTGTTGTCCTTCTTTTGTAGGTAATTGTACACGATCTTTCCTACAAGTCAAATTCAATTGCATGATTAGAAACTTCTCATATTTTTTCGAAACAAATTGTTATGCATAAAGACATATGTCATATAGTCATGCAATTATCTTAGCCAATGCTTCAATACAACATTTATCCATATCCCATATTCACATGGTAACTTTCTAGATGCCTTCCATCTCTACCAGAACATTTGTTAGGAGTGTGCACAACTCCCAACATGTTAGCAAAGAGGTTTCATTCTAGATAAGTAGCAATGGAATGTTGTACAGTACCATAGGCCACTTACCCATTACATGCATATTAGTAGTATCTTATTCATTAATGCAACTTTTATAGTATGCATAATATACATACTAAATCTAGGAACATAAGTATGTACATGACTGGACTATTAATTTCTCGATGATTTCATTCCATTATCACTAGGATCTCCAAGAGAATAACATGTACAGCATATCTACAACATATCAATCATAAACACAATCATGCAAGCACACAAGAGACACAGAGTTTCACCGAGGAAAACCAAGAAGGTGAAAAACCCCACAACTTCCTAAGAGATAGAATAATCCCCAATACAAGGTCACAAGTATCAAACCCAATAAGATGTCTATAGCAGATGCTCCTCCTCCTCCACAAGTGCGCCACTTTCTCTCTTAGATATGCGAGCTTGAGAAGTGAGTGAATGAATCAAATGAGAGACACAACCTCTCTATTTATACACTGACTTGACCTACCAATAAATCACTGGGGCCGACTTGCTACTAAAGTCTAATAACCTAACCACAAGACCTAACTAGGGCCGACCCCACACTGGTGGTCTGATAACCGATCAATACAAATGACGACACTTACAATGTGACTTGTGACACTTGCAAATACAAATAACGACACTTACAATCAGAGGAATAGTACATCTCTATTGGATATACAATAAAGTAAAAATGTAATACATAGAAGAATATCTTCTGAAGTTACAAATACATCAACACTCCCTCTTAACTAGGAAGGTATTATGAACACAGGTCATCAATACATATTGGCGCAAGTCTTCAATTCTAGAGCTGGATCATCATCACTAGATCACAGAGCATCATCATCATCACTACAACTGTACTTGACATCTCGATCACTAGACTATCTCTGAATTTTTCTCATCATAGGAAGTTCTACAGAGCCATCCCTTTTTCATGTTTGATGTAGGCCCACCACCTATAGGTATTCATCATCACTGGCCATACTATGGAATCCTCAGGACTTATTACATGCATCAACAAAACATCTAAAGAGTATCCCAGGACCCTTTATGTGCCTAAGCATGACCGAAAAGATCTCCCAGGGCACTATTACATGTTGACTATCACAAAACCTTAAAAGAGTGTCTTGACTAGCAAGAACTCTAAAGAGCATCCGAGGCCTTTTACGTGACTATCACAACCTATTCGGATCTCCCGGACATATTACATGTGACCCTCACCACAAAACCCTAAAAGAGTGTCTTGACTAGCAAGAACTCTAATGAGCATCTGAGGCCTTTTACGTGACTAGCACAACCTGTCCAGATCTCCAGGACGTATTATATGTGGTCATGGAAAAACCTCGAAAGAGCATCCTAGGACTGATTACAAGCATACTGCTCAACCTATTGGATCTCCCAGGGTGCTATTATATGCCATAGGACAAAACCTTGAAGGAGCATTTGCAAGATATCCCAGGGCACTATTATATGCCATAGGAAAAACCTCGAGAGAGTATCTGGAAACCTTCTAGGGTGCTATTATATGTCCTTCCAAGCAAAACCTCAAAAGATCATTTGCTAGATATCCCAAGGCACTATTATATGCCATAGGAAAAACCTCAAAAGAGTATCTGCAAACCTCCCACGGCGCTATTATATGCTTATCTACACAACCTGTCCACGAACACAGAGTATCAACCTAATACTCACCATACATCATCCTGATGTACATGATCACATTGATCATTGTCACTGCATCGTCCTGATGCACGTCATCTAGAGCATTTCCCTGATACTCATCACACATGATCATCCTGATCATCATCACTGCATCGTCCTGATGCATGTCATCATACATGATCCTACTGATCATACAAAGCATCCAATTGATGCTACAAATACATGATCCAACTGATCATACAAAGCATCCAACTGATGCATATAAAAATACATGATCCAACTGATCATACAAAGCATCCAACTGACGAATATAAAAATAAATTATCCAACTGATCATACGAAGCATCCAACTGATGCATACACAAAGCAGTAAGCTGAGCATCATCCTGATGCTCATCACACAATGCTTACATCCACATCCATGGGAAGGATCCTCCTCTCACCATGATTGGAATGGATCCTGTAAAATGTGTCCCATCACTTCTTCCTCGAAGTATCTTCTATCTGAAGAACACCAAGCCTCTCTTGGAAGTACTCAAACTTCACTCTGGACAGTGGTTTCGTCAACACATCTGCAACCTGCTCATCCGCCACAACATACAGGAGCTTCACTTCTCCTCTCTGCAACATATCCCAACATATCCCTGAAATAGTGATATTTGATCTCGATGTGCTTCGACCTGTCATGGAACACTGGGTTCTCAAATAGCTTCACACAAGTCTAGTTGTCACAAAATACACCAATAGCATCCAATGGGAGATCAAATAACTCATACAGTAGCTTCCTAAGCCATACTGCCACACAACTAGCCAAACAAGCTGCAACATACTCTGTTTCGTCTGTACTTAGTGCTACGTAGGAATGCTTCCTGCTAAACCAAGAGATCACACCTGATCCCATACTGAAAGAGCACCCCGAAGTGCTCTTCCTATCTGTAGCACTTCCTGCCTAATCTGAATCAACATAAACCTGCAGGTTAAACTTTTGATTTGCATCATACTTGAGCCCATAATCAACCATACCCTTCAGGTACCTCATAATATGCTTTACAGCAACTAGGTGAACACTTCTCGGATCCGTCAGGAACTGGCTCAATATGTTCACCGCAAAGCAAATATCTGGTCTTGTATTCGTCAAGTACATCAAGGACCCAATCATCTGAAGATACATAGTGACATCAACCGGCTCAGATGAAGCATCACACATAAGCTTCAGGTTTGATTCCATAGGTGTGGCCATGGCCTTGTAGTCCATCATCCCGAACCACTTCAGGATCTCTATTGCATACTTCCCTTGTCCAAGGAAGATTCCATCTGCACTCTACCACACCTCCATGCCTAGAAAGTAATGCATCATCTCCAAGTCCTTCATCTCAAACTTGGAAGCAAGCTTCCTCTTGGTGTCGGTAATCAACCCATCCTCACCTGTAACAAACAGGTCATCCACATACAATAGTAGTATCACTGGATTTCCTTCCTCAACCTGGTTGGAATCCGCTTTACTCTTAGTAAAGCCCAAACTGGATAGGAAACTGTCCATCCTACCATACCAAGTCCTAGGAGCTTGCTTCAAGCCATACAAGGCTTTCTTCAACTTGCACACATATGACTCCCTGTCATGTGTCTCAAAACCAAGTGGCTTCTCCACATACATTTCCTCTTCGACTACACCATTCAATAAAGCAATCTTGACATCCATCTGGTGTATCTTCCACTTCATCACTGCAGCAAGAGCAAGTACTATTCTGATGGAAGTGTATCTGGATACAAGAGCAAAAAGCCTCTTCATAATCTATTCCCTCTTTCTGGGAGAAGCCACAAGCTACAAACCTCGCCTTGTATTTCTCTATGCTACCATCTGTAGTATGCTTGATCTTATAGATCCACTCGGAAGTCATAATAGACTTCCCTTCCGGTCTTGGGACCATTTCCCAAACATCATTCTTCATGATCGACTGGTATTCCTTGATCATGGCATTCTTCCATTACTGCATCCTGTATCTTGGGAATTTCAGATTCTTCACTATCTTCAATAGATAGATTTCTTTAAACTTCATTGTTGGAACAAATGTTGTAGTCCTTGTTTTGTAGGTGTTTTTACACGATCTTTCCTACAAGTCAAATTCAATTGCATGATTAGAAACTTCTCATAGTTTTTTCAAAAAAACACATTCTTATGCATAAATACATATGTCATATAGTCATGCAATTATTTTAGCCAATGCTTCAATACAACATTTATCCATATCCCGTAACTTTCTAGATGCCTTCCATCTCTACAAGAACATTATTAAGAGTGTGCACAACTCCCAACATGTCAGCAAAGAGCTTTAATTCTAGATAAGTAGCAATGGGATGTTGTAGAGTACCATAGGCCACTTACCCATTATATGCATATTAGTAGTATCATGTTCATTAATGCAACTTTTCTAATATGAATAATATACATCGTAAACCAAGGAACATAAGTATGTACATGACTGAACAACATCATTATATATACAAGAAATGGAAATTCAAATACTTATCTTTGTTTGGTTGTTGGGTGGACTCCCTCTCAATCTTTGCTTCCTTGCAGGAACTACTAGATTGTGCTCCCTCTTGATCTTTGCTTCCTGTAGTATCTATCCTTTCCATCCTGAACCACTATGCATGCTTAAGTGTGCACTAGTGTCATCCTCAAGATCTCATACACAATCATACATTCATTATTATAATCTCAATACTATAAAAAATACATTATGATCATAAACATGTATGGCCATGATCATTTCGTACACAGATAATTTATCACAAGCATTAGTATTGAAGGTTTCAGAGTACTCATTTTTCTCGTGCATATTCTTATTTGACCATAGAACTCTTTTGGTTTGTCATATCATCAACCAAGGTAAGAAACATAATATGCATAAACCCTTGATTACCCAAACTTATAACTTCATGAATAATCATTATTAATCATGCTAACTATACTTATATAAGAGATCCTACCACAAGGTAGGGTTCTAACTTGATATAGGAAAGACATACCTAGATTATTATGTTAGTTAGTTATGTCTAACATACCCACATAATGTCTTCTTGTTCTCTTCAATGATTTCTGCTAGTAACCTGCATATCTCATATGTTAAGCATTGTAGAACCAAATTATACATACCTCGTAAGTAGATCTTCTATGTGGTCAAAGACTATGGATGAGTCTTTGTCTTCATGTCATCATGGTCATAGAACTTGATTTGCCTTTTCTTGATCTACCTGTATCTTGTTAGCAGACAACATCATCCTCATACAACACCACAAGCAAATTAGTACAATCATAAGTGTCATAAACCTAATCAATGAATGTATTCTATTGTTCACATGCATTCATTATCAAACAATCATAATTGTACTAACCTCAATAACATGAAAACATATTATGAACTTAATAGATTTTAAAACATACCTATAAGTCATACCTGTCAGATTGTTGTTGTTGTTGTTCCTTTTGTTCTTAGGACAATCTAAGGAAAAATGTCCCTTCTAATTACATGTGAAGCATCTTATATTTTTCTTATCTCTATGATGGTGGTGGTGTGAAGATCTCTTGTTATGAGATGGCTCTCTCTTGAACTTACTCTTGTTGGTATGTGATGTGGGAGCTTGATCTTCATTCCCCATCTCTTCTTCTTGCGAACATTCCTCCCACAGTCTATTGAAAGAGATCAATTTCCTTCTTTCACAAATTCCTTGGATGAAGGAGTCCCATGACCTAGGTAGGCCATTCAATTTGGTCAATACAATTTCACCATTCTCCACTACTTCATCCACAACTTCAAGTTGTTCCTTGGTTTGAGAGACCTTAAAAAAGTAGGATTGAATGGTCTCTCCATTCTGAAGTTTTACCCCTTTCAATTGATTCCGTGGAGTCATCTTCTGATTTATGTTCTTTCCTTCAAACAACTTGGTCAAAGACTCAAACGTCTCCTTAGGTGTCTTCAGGGAAGACACATGGGGTATGAGATGGTCTTTTATAGAATCAGCAATGATTCTCTTAGCCTTGACCAAGTCCTTCTTGTGTAAGGCTTTAGCCTCATCTCCCTTTCGAACTGGAACCTCTTCTTTTATGTAGGTGTCTGAAACATTCTCTTCTAGGATTAACCCAATCCTATACTTCCATGCTTGGAAGTTATCAGCTCCATCAAGCTTATCCTCAATCTTGGTGTGGTGAGACATGTTTAAAGAGTACTTCAAATGGAAATAGAAATTTTTAGGTCTTACCACTTGATTTGCTGAAAACTGGATCTGGAGCTGGATTAGGGTTTGTCAGAGAAATCGTAAAAATTCAAAATTTGAAGTTCAAAGTTCTGAAAGGATAGAAAGATGCACCTTGCTAAGCCGGTCAAGCTGGTATACTCATAATTTTAAATCTGCAAAGTTTCACCCCTCAAAATTGCTTTTGAAATTTTTAGATTCACTAGATAAGACCCTCAATTAGGGTTTGAATTTCTCGGAGCTTCACCCAAACAAAAGGTTCGATCCAAAGCTCTAAACTTTGATTTTTCAGAGGAGCTTCCAGCCATGGTATCATATTTCAGAAATTCCAACTTTTGCAGAAACCCTAATTTTCCACCTTTCCTCATCGAAATCCCGAACTAGGGTTTGATTTCCCTGGAACTTCACCCAACCAAAAAATTCGATCTTGGTCTCTAAATTTCGATTTTCTTGAGGAGCATCCAGCCATGGATTTAGATTCCAAAAATTTCAGCTTTCTCCAAAACCCTAATTTTTAGGTCAAAAACAGAAAATGCTTAGAATTGAATTATATCTTGACAGAAATATGCACCCTTCCAAGGAGAGTCAATATATCCTCCTTCCTTTGATGATCTGTGGAGAGAAACGCAAATGTTGAGAAGCCCTAGCTTCCGTAGCTGCACAGTGCCTTCTTCTTAGGTCAGCTCTGATACCATGTTAATTTCTTGATAATTTCATTCCATTATCATTAGGATCTCTAAGAGAATAACATGTACAACATATCTACATCATTTCAATCCTAAACACGATCATTCAAGCACACAAGAGACACATATTTTCACCGAGGAAAACCAAGAAGGTGAAAAACCCCGCAACTTTCTTAGAGATAGAATAAGCCCCAATACAAGATCACAAGGATCAAACCTGTTGATGTATATGTAACTTCGGAATGTATTTCATCTATGTATTTCATATATATTTATTGTACCCTTATAAGAGATGTTTTATTCCTCTATAGGGAAGTGTCGTCATGTGTATTGATAAGTGTTGCAAGTGTGCGTACTTGGCGACAGGTTATTAGACCACCATGTGTAGGGTCGGCCCTAAAATATACATTATATTGTGGATGTACCTAGTTAGACAAGTCGGCCCCATAAGGTCACTGGGCAAACAGGTTAGTATAAATAGAGATCAGGAGATCTCTATTTAGATCATTCGGAAAGTCACACTTCTCTCACTCAAAAAGTGGCGCACTAGTCAGGAGGAGGATCATCTGCTACTAGGAGACTATTTCAAGTGTATTTTGGTTGTACTTTGGTTGAGCCATTGCTCTCTCTATCTATGACAAAGTTGTGGGGTTTTTCACCTTAGGGTTTTCCCCACGGAAATTCTGTGTCTCTTGTCTCTCATGCTTTTGATTCTTGTGACGCTTGTCATGCTTATTGTGATTGTTATGCATTGAAATACTGTATATGTCATTCTCTCAGTAAAGATCCAAGAGTATTGTGAATTAATGCTCAAAATTTAACATGGTATCAGAGCTAACCTGAGAAGAAGACATTTTGCAGTGACAGAAACTTGAGTTTCTTGTTTATTGGGTTTCTCTCCATAGATTTTGGAAATGCAGTATAGTAGATTGACTCTACTCATCAAGGAGAATCTATCTGTCCAATCAGAATTCAATTCTAAGCATTTTCAGATTTGGCCCTAAAAATTAGGGTTTCCACAAAAATAGGAATTTCTGAAATCTGAAGACATAGCTAGAAGCTCCTTGCAAAAATCAAAGTTTAGAGCTTTGGATTGAGATTTTTGGCTGGGTAGATCTCCGAGAAACTCAAACCCTAATTCAGGGCTCTCCCTAGTGAACCCGGGAGGACAAAAAAAGGAAAATTTGAAGGGTAAAGCTTTGCTGATCTCAAATTCTGAATACACCAGGCTAATCAGCTCATCAAGGTGCATCTTTCTATCCTTTCAAAAAGTTGAAATTCACATTTTGAATTTTTAGGGTTTTTTCGACAAACCCTAATCCGGGACCAGATCCAGTTTTCAGCAGTTCAAGTGGTAAGACTTAAATCTTTTCTATTTCAATTTGAAGTACTCTTTAAGATGTCTCACCACACCAAGCTTGAGGATAAGCTTGAAGGGGCTGATAACTTCCGAGCTTGGACGTATAGGATTGGGTTAATCCTAGAAGAGAATGAGTTGGACTCATATGTAAAAGGAGACATCCCTATCCCAGAGGATGAAGAGGCTAAGGTATTGCATAAGAAGAACTTGGTCAAGGCAAAGAGAATCATTGCTAATTCTATCAAAGACCATCTCATACCCCATGTGTATTCTCTAAAGAAACCCAAGGAGATGTTTGACTCTTTGACTAAGCTATTTGAAGGGAAGAACATAAATCGGAAGATGACCCTACAGAACCAATTGAAAGGAGTAAAGTTTCAGAAGGGAGAAACCATTCAATCTTATTTTTCAAGGGTCTCCTAGATCAAGGAACAACTAGAAGCAGTGGATGAAATGGTGGAGAATGGTGAAGTGGTCATGACCACTCTAAATGGCCTACCCAGGTCATGGGATTCCTTTATTCAAGGAATTTGTGCAAGGAAGAAGTTGATCTCCTTCAATAGATTGCGGGAAGAATGCTCTCAAGAAGAAGCTAGGCTTGTGGCGCGAGAAGAAAAGATGGGAAATGAAGATCAAGCTCTCACAACACATGCCAGGAAAGGCAAGTCCAAGAAGGAATCATCTCATAACAGGATATTCTCATACCACCATTATCATAAAGATACGAAAGATATCAGATGCTTCAATTGAAGGGACACTTTGCTTTAGATTGTCCCAAGAAGAAGAAAGACAACAACAACAACTTCAATAAGAAGAAGAAGAATAACAAAAGAAGATATCATGCTCATGCTGCCGAAGATGATGAACCCCCAAAGAAGAAGGCTAGGGCAGAAAGTGATAGTGATGATGACTCATCAAGTGAAGAAGAATATGTTCTAATTTCTGCTCTCACAGGTACTATCTCCCATGGTTGTAATGATTGGTTGATTGACAGTGGGGCTTCCAAACACATGATTGGGTTTAAGGAATCTTTTGTGAATCTATCTGAACATGAATCACCCCATAAGGTGAAACTTGGGGATGATTATCAATACCCAATCAAAGGAAGTGGTGAAGCCTCCTACAACCTAGATTCTGGAAAATCTTTGAAGATGAAAGAAGTCCTTTATGTACCTGGGCTCAAGAAGAACTTACTCTCCATCTCTGCATTGGATGCAAAAGGTATGAGGGTTGCATTTGTGGATGGCCAAGTCCTAATGTGGCCAAAGGGAAAGAACATAGATGATACAGTAGTGATTGGAGAGCAAGAGGGAGGTTTGTATAAATTGAAGGGACAACCTAAACATGCCATGGTACATGAATCCATGGATCCAAGTGAACTTTGGCATAGAGGACTTGCTCATATGCACTATAGGGCACTTCCAATTGAAAGCAAGGTTGTAGAGGGTCTTCCTAAAATCAAGACCAAACATGAAGGTGTTTGCAAAGGATGTTCAAAAGGTAAGAACATTAAGAAGGCTTTCCCAAGCAGTGAAAGCAAGGCAAAGGATGTCCTGGAAATCATCCACTCAGATGTATGTGGTCCTATGTCATCCAGTTCTCTAAGTGGGTATGTTTACTATGTCTCATTTATTGATGACTTCTCCAGGAAGACTTGGGTATACTTCTTGGAGAACAAAGATGAGGTGTTTGATAAGTTCAAGGAATTCAAAACCTTGATGGAGAATCAAACTGACAAGAAGATAAAAACATTCAGATCCGACAATGGTGGAGAATTCACCTTAGGTGACTTCAAGAAGCTTTGCAGTAATTCAAGGATTAAGAGCGAGTTGACTGCTCCTTATAATACTCAACAGAATGGAGTTGCAGAAAGGAAGAACAAAACAATCATGGAAGCAGCAAGGGAAATGCTGCATGACCAGGATCTATGTATGCATCTATGGGCAGAAGCAGCTAGAACAGCTGTATATGTGCAGAACAAAACACCCCACAAGATATTGGACAACAAAACTCCAGAAGAAGTCTTTTCTGGTAAGAAACCTGAAGTCAGCCATATCAGAATATTTGGTTGTCCAGTATACACTCATGTCCAAAAGGAAAAGAGGACCAAACTAGATCCTTCAGGAAAGAAGGGTATCTTTGTGGGTTACAGTGAAAGCTCGAAGGCTTACAGAATATACTTTCCAGGGTTCAAGAAGATTGATGTCAGTAGGGATGTAACATTTGATGAAAACTCAGCATTCATCAAATCAATGAAGGCACCTATTGAAGTTTATGAAGAACCTAAGGAAAATAGATTTCAAGACACTACCATGACTGAAGCAGTTCCAGAAGTTGTTCGTGAGTTTGAAGATCCGCAAGAACCTGTAGAGCTCATTCAAGATGCAGAAAGATTTGGCATTCTAGAAGAAAAACATAGAGCAAAGAAGAGAACCAGATCACATACCAGCTATGTTGCTTTACTCTGTGATATTATGAACAAAGAACCTTCCAGTTATGAAGAAGCAGCAGAAAAGAAAGAATGGAAGGATGCCATGGTTGAGGAATACCAATCAATAATGAGGAATGATGTTTGGGATGCCGTCCTAAGACCTAAAGAGAAGTCTGTTATGACTTCTAAATGGATCTACAAAATCAAGCATGCTGCAGATGGCAGTGTAGAGAAATACAAAGCAAGTTTCGTAGCTCGTGGCTTCTCTCAGAAAGAGGGAATAGATTATGAAGAAACCTTTGCACCTGTAGTCAGGTATACTTCCATCAGAACAGTACTTGCCCTGGCTGCAGCGATGAAATGGAAAATACACCAGATGGATGTCAAGACTGCCTTCTTGAATGGTGTAGTTGAAGAGGAAGTATATGTGAAGCAGCCACTCAATTTCGAAATACATGACAGGGAGTCGTATGTGTGCAGATTGAAGAAAGCCTTGTATGGCTTGAAGCAAGCTCCCAGAACTTGGTATGGCAGGATGGACAGTTTCCTATCTAGTTTGGGCTTTACCAAGAGAAAAACGGATTCCAACCTTTACTACAAGGTTGAGGAAGGGAATCCTGTGATTCTACTCCTGTATGTGGATGACTTATTTGTAACAGGAGATGACAAATTGATTGCAAATACGAAGAGGAAGCTTGCTGTCGAGTTCGATATGAAAGATTTGGGAATGATGCATTATTTCCTAGGTATGGAGGTGTGGCAGAATTCAGGTGGGATCTTCCTTGGTCAAGGGAAGTACACAGTAGATATCCTGAAGAGATTTGAGATGATGGATTACAAGGCCATGGCCACACCCATGGAATTGAATCTAAAGCTTCTATGTGATGCTTCATCTGAGCCGGTTGATGTCTCTATGTATCGTCAGATGATTGGGTCCTTGATGTACCTGATGAACACGAGACCAGATATTTGTTTTGCGGTGAACACATTGAGTCAGTTCTTGACAGATCCGAGGAGTGTTCATCTGGTTGCTGTAAAGCATGTTCTGAGGTACCTGAAGGGTACAGTGGATTATGGGCTCAAGTATGAGGTGAATCAAAAGTTTAACCTGTAGGGTTATGTTGATTCAGATTGGGCTGGCAGTGTTGCAGATAGGAAGAGCACATCTGGGTGTTGCTTCAGTATGGGATCAGGTGTGATCTCTTGGTTTAGCAGGAAGCAGTCCTGTGTAGAACTGAGTACAGCTGAGTCATAGTATGTTGCATCCTGTTCAACTAGTTGTGAGGCAGTATGGCTACGGAAGCTACTATATGAATTATTTGATCTCCCGTTGGATGCTACTGGTATCTTCTGTGATAACCAGAGTTGTGTGAAGCGGTCCGAGAACCCAGTGTTTCATGACAGGTTGAAACACATAGAGATCAAATATCACTATATCAGGGATATGGTGCAGAGAGAGCTGTGAAGCTCCTGTATGTTGCGATGGATGAGTAGATTGCAGATGTGCTGACAAAGCCACTAGCCAGGGTGAAGTTGGAGTACTTCAGAGAGAGGCTTGGTGTTCTTCGGATTGATGACACTTCGAGGAAGAAGTGATGGACACATTTGCTGAAGCCATTCCAGGCATGTTGGAAGGAGGATCCTTCACATTGCTGTGGATGTAAGCGCTGGATGATGAGCATCAGAATGATGTTCTGGTTTCTGCTTTGTATGATCAGTTGGATCATTTATATGTATATGTACGCATCATGTTGGATGCTGGGTATGATCAGTTGGATCATTTATATATATATGTACGCATCATGTTAGATGATGGATATGATCAGTTGGATCATTTGTATGTATGTACGCATCATGTTGGATGCTTGGACCATGTATCTGTATATGTATCAGGTGGATACATTGTATGATCAGGTAGATCATGTATGTTGATATGTATCATGTATTTATATATGTATCAGGTGGATACACTGTGTGATCAGGTGGATCATGTATGATGATATGTATCAGGTAGATACTTGGTATGCATCAGGTAGATGCATTGTATGATCATGGATGACAAGCTTCAGGATGTTGCTCCAGATGACATGCTGCAGGATGTTGCAGTGATGATGATCAGGATGATCATGTGTATATTAGGATGATGTATGGTGAGTATCAGGTTGTGCAGATAAGCATGTAATTTGTGCCCTGGGAGATTTGCATATAGTCTTTCGAGGTTTTGCCTATGGCATGTAATTTGTACCCTGGGGTATCTGGAAAATTCTCTTTCAAGTTTTTTCTTGAGAGGACATATAATTTGTGCCCTGGGAGATCTGCAGATAGTCTTTCGAGGTTTTTCCTATGGCATGTAATTTGTGCCCTGGGATATCTAGCAGATGGTCTTTCAAGGTTTTGTCCTATGGCATGTAATTTGTGCCCTGGGAGATCCGATAGGTTGAGGCGTGTGCTCGTAATCAGTCCTCGGATGCTCTTTCGAGGTTTTGCCATGACCACATGTAATTTGTGCCCTGAGAGATCTGATAGGTTGAGCCTTGTGCTTGTAATCAGTCCTGGGATGCTCTTTCGAGGTTTTGTGGTGACCACATGTAATTTGTGCCATGGGAGATCCGATAGGTTGATCCTTGTGCTCGTAATCAGTCCTGGGATTCTCTTTCAAGGTTTTGTGGTGGGGTCACATGTAATAAGTCCTGGATATCTGGACAGGATGAAAAAGGCCTCAGATGCTCTTTAGGGTTCTTGCTAGTCAAGAGACTCTTTTAAGGTTTTGTGATGCACGTAATAAGTCCTTAGATTTACACAGTATGGCCAGTGATGATGAAGACCTGCAGGTTGTGGGCCTACATCCAGTATGAAAAATGACTGGCTCTATAAAACTTCCTATGACGAGTAGAGTCATAGATTGGTTGAGATAGCAGCAGCAGTGACGATGATGATGACAGTGCATCGATGACGATGATCCCGAGAAGAAGACTTGTCTAGCAGATCTGTGTCGAGAAATACCTTCCTAGTTAAGAGGGAGTGTTGATGTATATGTAACTTTGAAATGTATTTCATCTATGTATTTCATATATATTTATTGTACCCTTATAAGAGATGTGTTATTCCTCTATAAGGAAGTGTCGTCATGTGTATTGACAAGTGTCGCAAGTGTGTGTACTTGGCGACGGGTTATTAGACCACCATGTGTGGGGTCGACCCTGAAATATATATTATATTGTGGATATACCTAGCTAGACAAGTCGGCCCCATAAGGTCACTAAGCAAACAGGTTAGTATAAATAGAGATCAGGAGATCTCTATTTGGATCACTCAGAAAGTCACACTTCTCTCACTCAGAAAGTGGCGCACTAGTGAGGAGGAGGATCATCTGCTACTAGGAGACTATATCAAGTGTATTTTGGTTGTACTTTGGTTGAGCCATTGCTCTCTCTATCTCTTAGGAAGTTGTGGGGTTTTTCACCTTAGGGTTTTCCCCACGGAAACTCTGTGTCTCTTGTCTCTCGTGCTTTTGATTCTTGTGATGCTTGTGATGCTTATTGTGATTGTTATGCATTGATATACTGTATATGTTATTCTCCCAGTAAAGATCCAAGAGTATTGTGAATTAATGCTCAAAATTTAACAAAACCCAATAAGATGTCTCTAGCAGATGCTCCTCCTCCTCCACAAGTGTGCCACTTTTTCTCTTAGATATGTGAGCTTGAGAAGTGAGTGAATGAATCAAATGAGAGACACCACCTCTCTATTTATACACTGAATTCACCTACCAATAAATCACTGGGGCCGACTTGCTACTCAAGTCTAATAACCCAACCACAAGACAAAACTAGTGTCGACCCCACACTGGTGGTCTAATAACCCATCAATACAAATGACGACACTTACAATGTAACTTGCGACACTTGCAAATACAAATGTCCACACTTCCAATCAGAGGAATAATACATCTCTGTTGGATATAAAATAAAGTACAAATGTAATACATAGAAGAATATCTTCCGAAGTTACAAATACATCAACATGGACAACATTATTTAAGTAATCATATGACAATTCAAATACTTATCTTTCTTTAGTGGTGGGTGGACTCCCTCCCAATCTTTGCTTCCTTGTAGGAACTACTAGAGTGTTCTCCCTCTTGATCTTTGCTTCCTGGATTATCTATCCTTGAACTTATATCCATCCTGGACCACTATGCATGATTAAGTGTGCACTAGTGTCATCAATGTGTCATCCTCAAGATCTCATACATAGTCATACATCCATTAGTATAATCTCAATACTATCAAAACATGATGATTATAAATAATATTAAACATGTATGGTAATGATCATTTCATACACAGGTAATTTATCACAAGTGTTAGTATTAAGGTTTTATGGAGTACTTCTTTTACTCATGCATATTCTTATTTGACCATAGGGCTCTTCTGGTTTTCCATATCATCAATCAAAGTAAGAAGTATAATATGCATAAACCCATGATTACTCAAACCTATAAATTCATGAATGATCATAATTAATCATAAAAAAGTATACTTATATGAGATCCTAACACAACGTAGGATTCCAACTTGATATAGGAAAACATACCTGGATTACCATGCTTGTCTAACATACCCAAACAATGTCTTCTTTGTTCTCTTAGAGACCTTGTGTTAGCAACCTGCATACCTCAT
This sequence comes from Larix kaempferi, assembly GCA_027924585.1. Taxonomy (NCBI): domain Eukaryota; kingdom Viridiplantae; phylum Streptophyta; class Pinopsida; order Pinales; family Pinaceae; genus Larix; species Larix kaempferi. The sequence goes on along the minus strand of BSBM01002073.1, from coordinate 168,188 downwards.
AGTTAATAATTGTAGAACCAAGTTATACATACCTCGTAAGTGGAGCTTCTATGTGATCCATGACTATGGATGAGTCTTTGTATTCATGTCACCATGGTAATATGTTCTTGATCTAGAACTTGATTTGTCTTTATTGATGTATCCTTCATGTTAGTGGACAACATCATCCTCATACAACAACACGGTGTATTAGTACAATCATAAGTGTCATACCCCTAATCAATGAATGTATTCACATGCATTCATAGTTTTACTAAGGTGATAAGACAAGTCTAAAAATTAATCAAGATTGTACTAACCTCAATAATATGAAGACAAACATATCATAAACTTAATCATGAACATATTTCAAAACATACATGTATCTCTAGTCAAAATCCTGAACTAGGGTTTGATAATGGTCGAGGTTCTGCCCAACCAAAATATTTGAACTTATTCTCTAAATTTTGATTTTGCTGAGGAGATTAATCCTATGCTAAGATCACTCCAAAATAACACTTATGTCAAAAGCCCTGATTTCCCGTAGCAGTGCCAAGCCAAAAATGAAAATGCTCGGAATCCAATTCTATTGGACAGAAATAGGTGCCTTATTGTTTCTGGTGCATCTCTAAAATTTCAGATCTACGAGGCCTGAAACATCGACCTGTGGTAGCCTGACCTATCATCTTTCCAACCCCATAGATATAAGCTCAAATGGATTCTCTGAGAGAGAGATATGCCAAGTCTCGCAACGTGACCTTTTTATAGGATAAAACAGTATAGCGAACTTGTACGGAGGTCCACGTGTCACCGTTTCAACTTCATCCTCTGAAACACGGACCTGTGAAACTAAAACTCATTCCCTAACTATCAATTTTTATGGAATTCCATTTGGAGCTTCCTATCCCGAGATATGACCTTTTTTCCTAGGTCACCTGTTTAGGACTGCATTCTGGAAGAGGCAGAAACCCTAACTTGTACGGATCATATATCACAAAGTACAATGAATATGAGGATTTACTTTGGACATGAGGTACAGGGACATTTCATATTCGACCTATAGCATTTTTTAGATCTTGAACCTTCGCCAAAACGTATTTATAGCGAAATTTCCATGATGATTGGTTTTTAGTATACCAAGCCCTAGCTTCCAATTTGTCAAAAGTGCAACAAGTGTCATAAATGCCATACCATGCCTTCCTTGAGTATAGCTCTGATACCATGTTAGTTTTTCATCATTTAATTCAATAGATCTAGGATCTTAACTGAAAGATAAACATGTACAGCATATCAAGCATAAGAGACAAGCGATAAGAGACACAAAACATTTCACCGGGGAAAACCAAGAAGGTGAAAAACCTTGCAACTTCCTCAAAGATAGAATAAGCACCAATACAAAGATCACAAAGATCAAAGCCAATATATAAATGACTGCAGCAGCTACTCCTCCTCCACTAGTGCGCACTCCTCCTCTCTCTCACTAATGCGAAGTGAGTGAGTGAGTGAATGTGTCAAATGAGAGAGTCACACTCTCTATTTATACTTTTACTTTCACCTGACCTTTACTCAACTAGGTCGGCCCCAACTTAACCACTTAACATAATGTTGACTGGGCTGACCCCACTAGGGTGGTCTAATAACCCTTTAATCCACATGACTCATACACGGCCGACCCCATCAAGGTGGTCTAATAACCCATCAAGTATAAGTTACGACACTTACAATATAACTTGCAATACTTGCAAGTACAACTGATGACACATCCAATCGAAGGAATAATACATCTACGTTGGGGATACAATAACGTACAAACGTAATACATACAATATAGAAGTGAATATCTTCCAAAGGTACAAATACATCAACAGGGTATAGGGGTGTGTATGTGTGTGTTAGAGAGAGAGGGGAGAGGGGGGTTATATGTAGGGGTGTAGTAAGGGGAAGAGAGAGTGTTATAATGTTTAGGGAGAGAGAGAGTGAGAGATGGAGAGAGAGGGGGGCATGGTGTGTTAGAGAGAGGGGGAGGAGTAGGGGTTGAAATAGTGAGAGAGGGGCTTAATAAAGGTCAGGGAGAAGAAGGGATGGGGAGAGAGAGAGACAGGAGGAGGGGGATTTGTGGTAGGTAGAGTAGAAGGGTTGTGCATGCGCGCGTACGCGTGCGCGCGTGTGAGAGAGAGAGAGAGAGAGAGGTGTGTTTGTGGGTTTGGAGAGAGATATATAAGTGGGGGTTAAGGATAGGTGTAGGAGTAGAGGGGTGTGTGTGTGTGTGTGTGTGCATGAGCGAGTGAGAGAGAGAGAGAGAGAGAGAGAGAGAGAGATCGTAGAGTCAGAGTTAGAGGTGGAGTATGGGGAAGAGAGAATGAGAGAGAGGGATAATAATGTTTAGGATGAGAGAGAGAGAGACACACACATAGAGAGAGAGAGAGAGAGAGAGAGAGAGAGAGAGTCGATGGGTGGTAGGGGAGGGCATGGGTTATTAGGGGTATGGTGAGTAGGTTCGTTAGTGGAGAGAAAGGGATAGATATTGTGTTTGGGAGAGAGTTGTAGGTCTTTAATTAGTATTAGCGATTTTAGAGATAAGGGTGGGTGAGGTTTTGGGTAGAGAGAGTGAGAGTGACAAAGAGGGGGTGTTAGGGGGTTGGTGGAGGTAATGATGGGTGGTGGTTATGTGTAGGTGGAGGAATAGGTTGGAGAGTGAGGGAGAGGTGATTAGTAAGGGTTAGGTATAAGATATGTGAGAGAGAGAGAGCCATAGAGAGGAACGAGGGTTAAAGGTAGGGTGAGAAGTGTAGTGGTGAGAGAATGAGAGAGGGGGTTAGTAAGGGTAAGAGATAGAGATGCTTACGGAGAATATGAGTGGGTTTATGGATAGAGAGGAGGGGTTAAAGGTAGTGAGAGTGTTCAAGAGAGAGTGGGAGAGTATTGGAAGGTTAGGGGAGAAAGAGTGTACGGGTGGTTAGGTGGAAGTGGAGGAGTAGGGTAGAGAGAGAGAGAGAGAGAGGAGGAAGAGGAGTAGGGGAATGAGTGAGTGAAGAGGATGTTAGTAATGGTTATGGATAGTTGGGGGGAGAGAGAGAGGAGGGATTTAAGTGGTAGGGGGAGGAGTAGGTGTATTTTAGAGAGAAATATATGTTAGGGGTTTGGGGGACATAGAGAGGGGTGTGTGGTAGGCGGTAGGGGGTGGGGGATTAAGAGAGAGAGTTAGGAGGGTTAGCAGGAGGAAGAGTACGAGAGAGAAATAGGGGCTTGGGGAGACTATAAGTTTGTTTAGAGAGAGGGAGGGGGGTGTTAGTAGTCATATTTTACCCTTTGGTTGTGGAAGGATAAACCTAAGGTAACTATTTCAAAACCAACCTTTAGAAGGAAAATTAGCCTTTTTCCTACCAAAGAGGGCTCTCTCAAAATAATGTGAATGGCTAAATATATATGAAAATGATTGGGATTTTTTAAAACAAATTAATAGTTGAAATACACACAAAGACCATTGGGCATGGAGTCAAAACTAGAAAATTTTACGGACTAGCAGATAAACAATAGTAATGATTTTTACAGAGGCAAGATAGTTGTCACATTACAGTCAAAGTCTTTTGCAGGTGATATAGAAAGAAAGATAGACATTCCACAAATAATGGGCACCAATTTTTATATGAATCCAGTATTAATTTTGGAGAAAAAATGAATACTTAGACTCAATAAATCAAGGCATAAACATATGAATCTTGACTTATTTAACTTTCATCCAAGCATAGAAGATATAACATAATGGAAGAGATAACAAAGGAAGGAATACATAAACATAAGAGAAGGGAAAGTATAGACTGTAGCTTTGATCAACACATGAATCTTTGTTCTGCAAAAATGTTATTCTTTGCATGGATTTTCGTATTGTTAGAAAGAGCAACTCAGTACAGAAAGTCTCTTGCTTTTCAAAAATTTTCCAACCCTTTCAAAATGAATCTCATTGTCTTTTATACAAAATATTTTGAAACAAAACCTAACTGCTTCTTTTAACAAAAACTTAAAATAGCTTAACTAACTGCCATATGTCTTCTTGAGTTAAAGTTTATACATAAAAATATTACAAATTCTTTTCAAATTAAATTCTTCAAATTCTTCATTTTTTATGGGACCCAATGGATACTTTCATGAAGGAAGATTATATTTCATTCTTCCATATTTTTCAACCGTCGTCCATTGATCTGTTGTGATAAGATCATAGCTTGTCATCTCTTTCACCATGACCTTCATATCAATATGATCTGCATAGGAAATTTTTGGAATTCTTTTGCCGATGGAAACTAATTTATTCATTATTTCAAAATCTTCTTCAAGTTTTTCCATCAAAATTTTTCCTGTAAGGAGATGATTCAAATGCTGAAATTTTCTGTGATCCATTCTTATATCAAATAAAAATTTCTTATAATCATCCTAGAAAATCAACTCATTGTTTTCATTCCAGAATGCAGGCAAACCTTTTTCAACCAATTTATTAAACTGTTTTTTAAACTTTGTCACTTGTCTCTTCATTGCTCCGGCTCTAGATTTGACTCTTTCAATATGTGCATACTTCCCTAGAATTCTCCTCACCCAGATAATAATGGCTATCATGTTTTTAATGGCCATGGTCTTCAAATATTCTTCTGTCAAACCATTAAGGAAATTAATTGTATTTTGTGCTTTGTCTTTGGGATTCTTATTCATACTCTCTCTCATTGCAGTGCAACTTTCCAAAGATTCTTTAGCCACATTCTCCTTTATCTTCATGAATTTCAAGTATGGCCAGAATTTTTCTGCCTCTTTGATAATTAAATCCCATACCATGTGTTTGCAACCTTGCATAGCTGCCTGACCTATCACTTGGTTTGCCAATCTTCTGTTTGTTTCAATCAACTCCTTGTATTTATTTTGCAAAGACTTTGTTTCTTCATCTTTCTTTTCATTCTCTTCTTTTAATTTTTGAGTTTCTTCTTTCAATTCTTTAATCTCAACATCCTTCAAACACATCTGGGACATAGCCTGTAGAAGGATTTATGCACCGCTTCCTTCTTTAGCTTGACTAATACCTGTTTGCTGCTGAGCCAAATTTGATAATTTATTCTTCAAATATTCAATTTGATTTTTAAACTCATTTTCTCTTTCTCACAAGCAACTTCCTTTTCAACAAGTTTCAATAACTTAGTTGTAATATCGTCCACTTCTTTAGATAATTTTTCTTTTTCCTGCTCCAATACTTTCAACTCAGAGCCTTGAATAAGCTAAGTTTCCGGGATTTTTAATTTCTTTCTCAACTCTTGGATTATATTTTCTTTTTCTTTTAGCAAATTTTTTCCTGTATTCCCTCCAATGCCACTTCCAACCAAATCAATCTGCAACTTCTTGATTTGCTATTGGCAGGCTTTATTTTCTACATTTTCTTGTTTCAATTGATTGTTTAACTTCTCTACCATTGTTTTTAATTTCTCAACCTCCAAGATTTCTTCCAAACAATCAGCATATATCACTTCCACCACCTGCCTGTGTAAAATAATTTTGTCAGGCGCAGTAATTTTCTTCAAATTGAATTTCATTTTTGTAACCTTGTCACTTGATGACACAGCCAAATTTAAAGTGTTTTCTTTGACATCTTGACTAGTAACCAAATTAATATCTCAATTCAGCAAACTCCTGACTTTTGGAAATAATTGATAAGTCTGTTGAGATGAAGCTTGCTTGTCTTGGTTGTATTTGGCATACATATCTGCTCTAGTTTGAAACTTACTAACATCTCCTACTTCCTTGGCCTCTTGAAATGTATATTCTTGTATTTGAACCTCTAGTGTTACATATTCGCCTTTTCCTTTTCCTTCATCTTCTGTAAGTAAACTCAAATATTGTTGTTCATCCAACTTAGGTCTTTTTGAATTTTCCACCTCTTCATCTTCTAAATCAATTGCATCTTGTAAACTTCTTCTTCCCCCAATAACCATAGTGCTTGTTGTAGTTTATACTCCTCCTGTACATTGTGTCAATATAATCTCTCTCCCCTGGGGACTTGTAGTTGCTTTGTCTTCGCTTTCATACTGTGACCAATTGGCCTTTTCGAACATCCCTTCCACCTCCTGGTGATCGAAAGCTTTATTCTGATTAATCTGTCTCCTTTTCAAAATGATATGAAGGGGATCATAATCAATGGCTACTTCATTTTTGAAATTCATTTCTTCTAAAAAAATTTCTATGTGCAAAATGGAATACTTTTTTTTACATTAAATGGACCTATTGTAAAAGGGTATTTGATGTCAGTAGCTTTCTTGAAAAACAAAAAATGATTATCTTCCAGAATCAATTTCTGTCTAAGAAACTCAAGAGCGAAAACTCTTCATGTCAAAAATGTTGGTAACCTATACGGCTGATGCTTGAAACCATACAACCTGAGAACAGTATTATCCTTCGATAAAAACCAGTCTCCCACAGCCAAATCAGTACCCAACTGCATCAAGGTCCTCATCTCGGGTAACTCTATGGGTAATTTTTCTCCGAAAATCATTCTATACATTTATGATAGCATGTAGTTCATATAGTTAAACATATATATTATCTTCCAAAGGACTTGTAAAAATTATTTTCGAAAAATGTAGTTCTTCTCGACTGGAAAACATGACTATCCTCATCAGGTGCAACTAAAACCTAAAATTCCTCATGTTATGAAAATTAACCATCTGTAAGTGAATACTTTCAGCTAAAAACTCTTCAAATTTAAGATGTGGTGTCTGACTACTTTCAACTTCAGGTAAACTGGTACTCAATCTAAATAAAAAACTCAACTGAAAGTCAATCACCCACTCGTCTGTATGGAAACCTAAAAATAAGGCTAATAAAGACAGAACAAGCTGAGTGTTCTTGCTAAAGAGACTGGCATTTATAGGATAAGGAATCTCAGTAATTTCCAAATCTGGTCTAAGGCAAGAAGTCATGAAAATTTGCTTATTCTCAGGGGATGACTGGTGATATAGGTCTATAATTGAATTCTCAGAAAATATTTTTGGTTCAGGCATTTGGGACGTAGGGACTTCTAGGGAATCTCTTATAAGTGAGGGTTCTATTTGGAAAACTATTCTAGTTTTTTGGGCATTCATAACGGCTCGTTCAACTTCTGAGTAATTAGATGCACACCAGGACAAAAACTCCAAGAATGAAACAATTTGGTCGGGACAAAATGAGAGGAGGGACGACTGGTTAACTCTGTGCACATCCAAACCCTCTTGCAAACTCTTCAATTTAACCTTAATCTCTGCAACTGATAACCTAATTGAAGTATCAAATATATCCTTGTCTGTATCCTCCAAAGCATCCCTAGCCTTAGGATCATCTACATTCTGGACTATTTCCATTTTTACCCCTTATAAACAAGCTTAAAATATTATTAGCTCGGGTTACAAGGCCCTACCAATCGGTGACAATCATGCACTTTGTCCTGCTCTATCGCTTTATGGGGTGCCCACTTGTCCAGAACCTTCTAGCGCTGACAGTGCAAAGACAAATGTCAACTTTTACGTGTTTCTTTTCTATAGATAACCCATTTTCCTTATCTTTCAAGCATCTTTACAAGCACTCATTTTCCTCATCCGTCGATCTCTTCTGTGATGATCTGAACCATCAGATCTTACCTATGTTTAAGGCTTCGATGGATTCACTCACTGTTTGATCATTCTCTAGTCTTCAAATCTCAACCGTTAGATCTTAGTGCTATCATGCACAATGTGGTCTTGAAACTCAAAAAATGGTTTGCAATACCATTTTCTGCCTTTCCGGAGGACTATGGTGTTGCCACGTGTTCACTGGTTTAGCTTTTCGCAACCACTTTTCCACTTATTGGTTTTGTATTGTTTGTATTGCGGATTCTCTTGGAACCGTTGATCTCTTACCCACTTGTGGATCGATGATAGAATATGCACCATGTTTAATCTTATGCTCTTTATCCACTAACAGGCTCCTTCCATTAACCTTCACGCCTCTTTTGAAATCTTCACTATCAATTTCTTTCGAATGCAACTTGAAACATTGATTCTCTCAAACTTGCATTGTTTTTTAAGAATGCTTCTTTAGCCGTTGGATCGTTCCTCCATTAATCTCAATCGTTGATTTCAACGGCACATCTCCCGCCAAAATGGTTTTGCATCCTTCCAAAGTGGTTTCCTATACCACTTCTCTCATTTGTGAAGCGCTGTAGATCCACCACCTGTCCACCGGTTTTGGCCTTTTGCAACCGCTTGCTACCTTTTCTCTTCGCGCACTTTGGTGATGTGAGATGAACTGTGGACCGTTGATCTCTGTCATCCATCGATTAACGATGTATTTTGCATGTTGTATAATGCCTTCAATACTTGTTTTCAGGCTATTGTTTTTAACATTTATTTCTTTGAATTTTCCTTTTGTTGTCTTCTTTTAGTACTTTTATGCACCATTTTGGTCACTTTTGATCATGGAATCATGAAACCAAAAACAATTTTGGGACCTCTTTCATGAAATCAAGAAATTTTGAAACCACTTTCCTATTACACACCATCATTTACACTATGAAAACCTTAGTGTGAACAGGGGGTTATATGTAGTTAGACTATGTGAGAGAGATGGGGGTGTGTTAGGGGGTTGGGGGGAAGAGGGAGAGGTGTGGGTTTAGTCAAGATGGAGGTATAGGGTAGAGAGAGAGTGAGAGAGAGGGTTATTAAGGGTTAGAAGAGAGAGAGAGAAAGAGAGTTGGAGGGGGTGTTAGAGGTAAGGTGATCAGTAGGGGGTGAGAGAGTGAGAGGGGTGCTTTGTAAGGGTTAAGGAGATGATGATAAATATATAGAGAGAGAGAGGAGAAGGGGGGTTTATAGTAGGTGGAGGAGAAGGGGTGTGTGTGTGTGAGAGAGAAAGATAGAGAGAGAGGATAGGGGCCTTGTAGGTAAGGGGTTAAGTAGGGGAAGAGAGAGTGAGAGAAAAGGTTAATGATTGAGGGTTTAGGGGTAGGAAGATGTGTAGGGGAGAGAGAGAAAGTTAAACAAAGTTATAGTAATTGTTAAGGAGAGGGGAGGAAAGAGGGGGGGAGGTTACTAGAGAGAGAGAGAGAGAGAGAGAGAGAGATGACTGATTAGTAAGGGTTAGGAGGAATAGGTGTGTGTGTGTGTGTGTGAGTGAGTGAGAGAGAGAGAGAGGAAGGGGGTTAAAGGTAGGGTGAGGAGTATCGTAGTGAGAGAGAGAGAGAGAGAGGGGTTTATGAAAGTATATTTAGAGAGAGCGGGAGGATTAGGGAGAATATGAGTGGGTTTATGGAGTTATAGGTGGGGTTAAGGGTAGTGGGAGTATGTGTGAGAGAGTGGGGATTTTGTTAGGGGCTTACTAGAAAAACACAGGTGTGGGAGTTAGGCGTAGGTGGAGTAGGATAGAGAGAGAGAGATGAGGGGGAGTACTAGTGGTGTGATAGAGTGATAGAGGGGGTTATAAAGGGTTAGTGAGTGTAGGGTGAGAGAGAGAGAGTGTGTGTGTGAGGAACCTGCAACAATTAATTGATAAAATGCACAATATATGAGATCACAAAATATTTTTATTGATCGCGGGCCACTTCGAGGGGGCAACCTTCTTTGAGCAAGCTCAATACAAATAACTTCACGGTGCCTTCATTGGCCTCAACACACACTTATATACTAAGTATATGCCCAATACTATGGGTTAATACCATGGGACACATAATACTATGAGATGACTTACAAAGCTTATGCATCCAATACTATGGGTAAATACCATGGGCTAATACAAACTATGGATCAACAAATACTACGGGACAACTTACAAAGCATATGCATCCAACAACAATATACTAACAAAGTAAAGAGAAGGGTTGACACAGGTTCCTAACATCCCCTCTCCCTTAGAAAAAGCTTTGTCCTCAAAGCTTTAGATGTGGAAATTGAGGAGGAATCTGAAGGAGTGGTTCCCCTGTAGCATCCTCAGGTTGCATTCCGTGCCACTAAATTAATACCTCTTTGATAGATTGAGAGAGAAGCTGATTCCTTTTGAGTTTCAGGGAGAATTGATTGGAAGGTTGTAGATGAAGAAGAACCATATCACCTACTTGAAAAGTGCACTCAGAATGATGTTGATCGGCTTGTTGTTTCATTCGAATTCTTGCCATGTGAAGTTTGTCATGCAAAATGAGAAGAATCTAATCGCGGTTTTGAAGAACCAAGTCAATTTCCTGAACTGGGGAACTGTTGAGGGTGTATGGAAGAAGAACTGGCGGTTCTTGTCCATATATTTATTCATATGGTGTCATTTTAGATGTGGTATTGTACCACCAAACTGATTCAAGGAAATCCATAGAAATAACTGTCCAAATTTGTGTAGGGATGGGCAAGGGCTCGAGCAATCTCGAAACGAGTGTCATTTCATCCTTGTTGACCTAGAAAGTATCATAGTCAGCCACCATCTCTTGATTTGTAATTTTCAGTCCCTGCCAAAATAAGTTACATTGTTCTCGGTCATAAGTTTTGAGGAACCCAGAGTGCCCTACCGATGGATAAGCATGGAGTTCATAAAAGGCATAGCCCTGTTGAACAGATTGCAACTCATTCAGAACAAGCAAAGAAATAGTTGTAAGAGAAACTGGGTCATCAAATGTGCGAGAAGGAGAATCTACCACTAGATTGTCCTTTCCCTTCTTGTAAGTGATCGCATAGGAATAACCCATGAGTTGGATAACCCATTTCAGGTGTGTTGGGGAGGAGACCCATTGTTCCAGGAAATTTTCCAGAATCTGGTGATCAGTCTTAATGCATAAATAATTCCCTAATAGGTATGGCTACCACTTCTGTACTGCATGCAAAATAGGCATCATTTCCTTCTATGATGTAGATGCAACTAAATTCTTACTAGAAAGGTATCTTGAAGGCGGCAAGCCCACTGGTTCAGCGAAGACACTTGCATATCTATCCAAGGAAGTAGTGGAGACCGTTGATGGGTGCATCTGAATGGAATGGTGCTGAGTGATGACACCATGTGAATTCTTCTTAAGGATCTTTTCTAGGCGATGTGAACTGATGATGCAGAGAGACCCTGCTTGTAAGCCCGTAAATGTGTGTTGTTTCCCATTGACTAGAAACTGCATCCAAATTTCAGAAAAATCCCGTAAGAAGGGGCCAAGTGTGTGTAACCATTGAACGACCAAAACCACATCACATCCACCTAAGGGCAAGGAAAACATTTCAGAGTGCAGGTTATAATATTCCAAAGAGATATGCACATTTTGACACTTCCCCTTGTAAGGTAAGGTGTCCCCATTGGCAATCATGACTTAAAAGTTGAAGCAAGGATGGACAAAAAAAATACCCTGTTTGGCAATCCGATGGTCAATGAAATTATGAGTGCTACTTGAATCAATGAGTATTATAAGAGGGATATTCTTTAAGTAACCCCTGACCCGCATTGTTTGTGGGGTGGTGACTTCGGCTAAAGCATGGAGAGATATCTCTAGTGATCATCCAGAGACGGAGGGTCAACAGGAGACTAGTGAATGTCAACCTAATCATCAAGTGTCTCTGGAGATTCTACACCAAGTTCAGAGGCAGGCGGAGAATCCACATCTAAGAGATAGAGTTGTTGCTCAAGACATCTATGTCCCTGAGTGAATTTCTCATCACAATTATAACAAAGCCATTTTTCGCTACGTTCCCGCATCTATGCTTTAGAAAAATGCTTGATAGGAGTGGTGCGAGGAGATGGTGTGATGGAAGGTCGTTGGGAAACTGTATTTTTGAATGAAACAAAAGTGGATTGGGAGCGTTGTTGGGCTGTGATCTTGTCCTCTGCCAACTTAGCCAACCCTAGGGATTACATCATTGTGTTGGGGAGGAACATTTTAACCGCTGTGCGGATTTCATACTTAAGACCGTTGATAAAACAACTCCTGTAGAATTCATCAAATAATCCTTCAGTGTGATTGGCTAGTTTCTCAAATTCTATCTGATACTCTCTCACAGTGCCAAATTGGTAAAGTTTAGTGAGTGCTTTTGTGAAGTCATCAAAATCACTAGGACCAAATTATTGCAAAAGGAGTTGGCAAAAATCTGTCCATTTTGACTCATCACGAACCTTGATGTACCAACGGTACCATTGAAGGTCTTCCTGTTCCAAATGAAACGATGCAAGTGGAACTTTTTGGACATCAAAAGTATTATGCAGACTAAAATATTTGTAAAATCTCAATCACAGCTGAACCTAGCTACTGTGGATTCCTCACTGGTGAAAGATTGCACAACATTTGCAAGAATAGCATAAAAATTTAAATGAATGAAGAACAATACACATGAAATGGTGAATAATGTCAATATTATTAACTTTCCAACCTTAACATAGGTTAAGAACACCCATATATACAAATCTGGAAGAATTCGAATCCATCTGGAGTGTTCACACTGATCTAGCTTAGAAATAGCTCAAACCCCCCTAGGTTGACCAAAAAATCCCAAACCATCCCAAACTGGTTCGAATCAGCTGTGTGAATGCTAGGAATGACTGGACAGGCCCATGTGACCTCACACATGTGAAGAAACTGGTTGGTTAGAGGTTTGGTAGCTAAAATTGGGCAAAAATATGACAAAACAAGGCAAGATTGTCCACAAACTGAGCAAATGCGCCCTAGGTAGAAGAGAAGCATGCTGAGTGCATTAAATGACCTGAGGAGGGCGCTCTAGGCATGCTGAGTGCATTAATTGCCCTGGGGAGCGCTCCACATAGCTGGTTTGACTCAGCAACTGTTCACATTGCTAACCAGTTCATGATAATTTGACCATTTAGTAGCTAACCAACTTAGGGATGTAATAATTAATCACTTGGGCACTAATTAACCATCATTAATAAATGATTAATGTACATAGGTGTAAAAATGTTCTAACACCCCCCCTTAAGATAGACTTAGTGAAATATCAAAAATTAAGGCCTTGGCAACTAGGCTCAAGTCACCTTTTACATCATGAAAATTTATTTGTCCATGTAACCAAGGTAAGGAGGAAAACCACATGGGAAATAAAACCTCCCCTCTAAAATGGACATGTGGCATATATCAAAATACACCAATCATCACCATGCATCACTCACCCCAAGCAAAGATCTAAGGTGAGTGAAGGTCTTCTCGGTAAAACACTTGGTGAAGATATCAGCAGTTTGCTCACTGGATGGGCAATACTGCAATGCTATGGTCCGGTCATGCACCAACCCCCGAATGTAATGCATGTGTATCTCTATGTGCTTGGTCCTCTGTCTCTGTACTGGATCGGTAGAAATCTTGATTGTACTTTGATTATCACACCAAAGAATAGTGGGTGAATCAAAGACAATCCCGAACTCTGCAAGAATACCTTGCAACCAAACACATTGTGTGGCTGCATTGACTGCTCCCCTGTACTCGGCCTCAGCTGAAGATAAGGAAATAGTGCTTTGTTTCTTGCTTGACCAGCATATAGGTCCATGTGCAAGCATAAAGACATAACCAGAAGTTGACTTCCGATCAACACAATCACCGGCCCAATCAGAATCTGTAAATCCTACTAGTTCAAGGGATGAACCAGCAGCATAATGGATACCAAAGGACTTAGTACCCTGAACATAATGAAGGATCCTCTTGGCTGCCTTCCAATGGATCTCATGAGGCTCTTGCATGTGCCTTGCAACAGCCCCAACAGCATATGACAAATCTGGTCTAGAATGAGTAAGATATAGCAAGCTTCCAACAAGTTGCCTATACAACGAACTGTCAACTAGTGGTGAAGAACCCCATTCTGTAAGCTTAACTCCTGAAAGAAATGGAAATTTTGCAGACTTACATTCAGCCATCTTAAATTTCTGCAGCAAATCTGAAGCATACCTTGACTGACATACAGAAATTCCATTCACAGATTGATCTATCTCCAAACCCAGAAATTGTTTTAGCAATCCTAGATCGGTCATGGAGAATGCACTGTGCAATGCTCTCTTAACTGAGTCAAGTTCTTTGGTGCAGCTACCAGTGATCAAAAGATCATCAACATACAGTACAATAATCAATATCAGATCACTAACATGCTGCATATACACATTTGGATCAGACTTACACCTCTCAAACCCCAAAGATAGCAGAAAATTGTCCATTTTTGCATACCATGCTCTAGGAGCTTGCTTGAGCCCATAGAGTGACTTGTTCAACCTGCAAACAAGTGTATGATCAGAAATAAAACCTTCAGGCTGCTGCATATATATCTCCTCATTCAGATCCCCATGAAGAAAGGCACTTTTTACATCCATGTGATGAATCTCCCATCGCTTGGAAGCCCCAATGGCCAAAACTAGTCTTATGGAGTCCATCTTTGCCACCGGTGCAAATGTCTCTGTATAGTCCACTCCTTGGACCTGAGAGTAACCCTTAGCCACCAACCTGGCCTTATACTTCAGATCAGAGCAATCAGATCCAATTTTGGTTCTATAAATCCACTTGCATTGCACTAGTTTCCTCTTGGGAGGAAGAGGGACCAAATCCCAAGTTTTGTTCTCATGGAGTGAGTTCATCTCCTCTTGCATGGCTGATTGCCACCTTGGGTCTGTACATGCTTATGAATATGACATTGGATCAGATCCAACCATCAAGTAACATGCCTTACTCAGATCAGAATTATCACATGCAAAGGAATTGTGAAATTGAGATCTAGTTTTCCTAGCATCTTGGGGATCTCCCACAAGCTCTCCGGCACTTTGAATTGTTTTCTCTGCCCACTTGGGCCTTGAAGGGGGGATATGTTCAGAATCCATATCAACATCATCTTCAGCAATATCAGAATCAGAAATATCAGAGAAAGAATCACTACTTACTTCATCATCAAGACGAGGGAATGAGCATTCCCCATCACCTTGTTCACTAGCTTGCAAGAATTCTTCCTCTTCAAATTTGACACTTCTTTCAATGAAAGTTTTGTGAGTGGATGGATCAAAGAGCTTGTAGCCCTTGGAATCCTCTGCATACCCAACCATGATTGACTCCTTGCTTTGGGGCTGCAATGCCTTTCTCTTCTCCGATGGAATTCTGGCCCAAGCCCTTGAGCCAAAAATTCTGAAATGTGAGACATTGGGCTTGTGGCCCATCCATGCTTCAAATGGAGTGATTCCTTGCAAAGCTTTGTGTGGTGCTCTGTTCTGAACATATGCTGCACAATTCATATCTTCAGCCCATAATTTGGGAGACAAATCCCTTGCTTGCAACATGCAAGTTGCCATCTCTTTCAGTGCTCTATTTTTGCGCTCTGCAACACCATTTTGCTGTGGTGTGTAGGGCACTGAGTGTTGCATCTGAATGCCATGCTCTTGACAGAGCTGCTGCAAATTGTTATTGACATACTCTCTGCCATTATCAGTCCTCAAAACCTTCATGGCCTTCCCACTGAAGTTCTCAACCATGCTCTTAAAAATTTTGAAACATTCAAAGACTTCAGATTTTTGCTTAAGGAAAAATAACCAGCAGTACCTTGAGTAGTCATCGATGAAGGTGAGCACATATTTGCTGCAGCCATAGGAGGGAGTGGGGAGTGGCCCTATCAGATCAGAATTCACTATTCCAAGTGGTTGATCAGCCCTCCTTGCCTTCCCTTTGTCATACTTCTTTTCAGGATGCTTCCCAATCATGCAACCCTTGCATGTTCCACTTGAAAAACTGATTTGTGGCAGCCCTTCTACCATCTTTTCTTTGCTCAAAACTTGAAGATATCTGTAGTTTAGGTGACCATACCTTTGATGCCATATCTTGCTGGTCTCATTCCCATGTGACAGAAGCACACTTGGTGAAGAGAACTCGAGAAAGTGGGAGAACTTGTACATCTTCATGTCATGGTCTGCAACACCCTTTGCAACAATTTTCCCGGTGGAAACTTCTGATATCTCCACATCATCCTGAGTGAAGACCACCTTCTTTGCTGCTCCAGTATGTGTCATTTGATATACAGAGAGCAATTTTGCTGCAAGATTTGGCACATACAGCACATTGGATAAGAAGCCATTCTCCATATAGATTTTCCCAATGCCATGAGCAGGGATTTCTGAGTCATCTCCCATTCGAATTGAGAGGCCACTGTAGGGTGCAAGTTCAGAAAACGAGTCTCTTGAGGAAGCCATGTGCCTTGAGGCACCTGAATCAATGATGAACAAAGGTGAATGAGATGAACTAGCCACCAAAGCATGGCAGCTCTCCTTGTCTTCAGAAACGCACTCCTTCTTCTTGGAACTTTCAGGAAGAGGAATATTATTTTTCTGTAGGAGATGGGTCATGGTGTCTATGGTTTTCTTCATGCATGAGCTCTCTGGATGAAAACCTCTTTGACAGTAGCTACATTTTGTCTTCTCAGCCTTCTTTCTCTTGTTCTTGACATTATTCGAAACTCCCTCAGAGGATTTGGGCCTCTCATCCTTCCTCTTCTTCTCTTGAGATTTCGATCCCCTGGGTTTTTGCTTGCCTCTTCCACATTTCGAATCTCCAGCTGCAAGAACTTGATCTTTTTGCTTGATGGAGCCCATCAAGACCAGCTTGTCTTGCTCTTGAGTTAGCATCTCCATGAAGTCAGCCAGAGATGGCATCTTCCAACCTCTAACTGTGAGCCTTATGGAGTTGAAGGAAGACACAAAAACTGAGTATTCAGAACCCAATTTGGAGAGAATGGACAACACCAACTGTTCTTCTTTCTTCTCTATGCCACATTGTCTGATCTGCAAGACCAAGTTCTTGAACTTGGTGAAGAAGTCCTGGATGGAATCGAAATTCCCTGGGCTCAGTGAGACAAGCTCATTTTCGAGCTGGTGGCCTCTCATCTCATCAGTCTTTCCAAACAGTGTCTCAAGCTTGAGCCACACTTCATTTGGAGTTGCTAGACTTTCTACATGAAACAGGAGGTCTCTCGAAATGCTGAGACAAAGGAGGCCAAATGCCTCATCCATTCTGTTAAAAAACTTGGATTTCTCCACAGCTGAGTTTGGCTCAACCTCAGTGCCCATTGTGATTCTGTAGAGACCCTTGGATCTCAGCAAAATCACCATTTCTACCTTCCAATCGAAATAGTTGAAGGGTGTGAGCACGTTTGGATGAGATGGCTCCATTCTCCTCTGCTGCAATTCGCACTTGCTGACAATGCTGATCTTCAATACCTGCAAACAACTCTCAAATCACTCTGGAGGGATCTACACTAACAGATTCGAACCCTGTATGGATAGTGGGTGCATTCGGGAGAGCATCACACCTGAGAGGAGCCACTAGATTTCTCCAGTAAGCTCAAGGCAATGGCCTCAGGAATTATGTGGTTTCTCCACTGCTTCTGGCAATCCACTACAACAGTCTTGCTGGTTCGAATTCTAGCTCCAAGAGCTCTGATACCATGTAAAATCTCAATCACAGCTGAACCTAGCTACTGTGGATTCCTCACTGGTGAAAGATTGCACAACATTTGCAAGAATAGCATAAAAATTTAAATGAATGAAGAACAATACACATGAAATGGTGAATAATGTCAATATTATTAACTGTCCAACCTTAACATAGGTTAAGAACGCCCATATATACAAATCTGGAAGAATTCGAATCCATCTGGAGTGTTCACACTGATCTAGCTTAGAAATAGCTCAAACCCCCCTAGGTTGACCAAAAAATCCCAAACCATCCCAAACTGGTTCGAATCAGCTGTGTGAATGCTAGGAATGACTGGACAGGCCCATGTGACCTCACACATGTGAAGAAACTGGTTGGTTAGAGGTTTGGTAGCTAAAATTGGGCAAAAATATGACAAAACAAGGCAAGATTGTCCACAAACTGAGCAAATGCGCCCTAGGTAGAAGAGAAGCATGCTGAGTGCATTAAATGACCTGAGGAGGGCGCTCTAGGCATGCTGAGTGCATTAATTGCCCTGGGGAGCGCTCCACATAGCTGGTTTGACTCAGCAACTGTTCACATTGCTAACCAGTTCATGATAATTTGACCATTTAGTAGCTAACCAACTTAGGGATGTAATAATTAATCACTTGGGCACTAATTAACCATCATTAATAAATGATTAATGTACATAGGTGTAAAAATGTTCTAACAATATTGTTCTTCTTAGTATATCCATCCAGTCGGATAATTACCATTGAAGCGAGGAAAATCAAGCTTCAGCCCACGAAAATTGTTGGAAGAAGAAAACACAATGTTCATGGCTAAATGCTGAAGATGGAGGCTGAGAAATTTTTCATCCAAATCTTGGAATTTGGTTTTGAGGGCTACAAGTTCTTCTGCCATGATTTGTGCTCCTTCATGGGTGACACCCATAACTAGGAGTTTTTTTTTGTGAATGGGTAGAAAAACAAAAACAAAAGCTTATATAGTAAAGGGAAATTTGGATTTGGGAAAAACTCTTATGGGTAATTGGGGTTTGAGTAGGTTTTGGACACTTTCGAATGGACAGGGAAGTAGAAAATGAGGATTTCAGAAGCGGGGTGAAAGAATGGGAAAATTTGTCAGAGAGGGACAAAGAAGCAGAAATAGGGAATGAACACGATGGAAAAATTTGAAGGTGATTGGGTGAAAATCGAAGAAGTTATGGCAAACCATAAAAATAGAAAAATGTGGGATTTATGGTTTTGGGAAGTGGAATTTGGGATAGGGTCCTCAGGAATGAAATATGAAAAATGGGATTGTAAGGGTGTCGGTGAAGTTTCAGGGGAAACATAGTTAAAACAAAGGAGATATGGATCTGAAACGGGTCGAAATGGATCGAAAATGGTTGGATCTGAAACGGCTTTCAGAATGGATCTGAAACAGCTGGATCTGAAATGGTTTTGAGAATGGATTTGAAACGGTTGGATCTGAAACGGATTAGAATGGATTGAAAACAGCTGGATATGAAACGACTTTCAGAATGGATCTAAAATATTTGGATCTAAAAGGGCTCAAAATGGATAAAAAATGGTTGGATCTGAAATGACTTTCAGAATGGATTGGGAATGGTTGGATTTGTAACGACATAGAAGTGATCGGAAACAGTTCAGCTGAAAATAGATATGGACCCCAAATATGCTTCGCTTCCTAACGGTTCAGGGGTTTCACTTGGCCACTAATGCTGTCTGACAGCTTGTGTATTGGGGTAGTACCCCTCACTACACGGATCAGGTAAAATTGATAACAACATTTCCACAAATGACAGTTCTTGGTTTACCTCATGGGTGGGAACTAGTCAATCAGGTAGGGGTCATTTTTCTTTTTGCTACTAGGTCCTCTCAATGGGACAACTACTTCGGGGTTCCCATGGTACTCCCCACAATGGGTTTTAGGGATTATGTCCAAGTACTTCCCACAATTAAGCGGATAGGGATTATTCCCACATCCAAACCTCCAACATATGCGAAATTTTTTTTGGCAAAAATTTCACCCAAAGAGCCCAAGAAAGTGCTTTGATACCAGATGTGAGGAACCTGCAACAATTAATTCATCAAATTCACAATATATGAGATCACAGAATACTTTTATTGATCGCAGGCCGCTTCAACGGGGCAACCTCCTTTGAGAAAGCTCAATACAAATAACTTCACGGTGCCTTCATTGGCCTTAACACACACTTATATACTAGGTCTATGCCCAATACTATGGGACATATAATACTACAAGATGACTTACAAAGCATATGCGTCCAATACCATGGGTCAATACCATGGGCTAATACACTATGGATCAACAAATCCTACGGGACGACATACAAAGCATATGCATCCAAAAACAATATACTAACAAAGTAAAGAGAAGCATTGACATGGGTTCCTGACAGAGAGAGAGAGAGAGAGAGAGAGAGAGAGAGAAGGGGGGGCTAGTCATACGCATAGGAGTAGGGGTGAGAGAGAGAGAGAGAGAGAGAGAAAGAGATAGAGGGTGCGGAGTTGTGGGGGATTTTAAAGGTTTAGGAGAGAGGGGGGGTGGGGATTAGGGGTAAGTAGAGGATTAGATGGTTGTGTGTGTGTGTGTGTGTTTGTAGTGTGCATGTGTGTGTGTGTGTGTGTGTGAGAGAGAGAGAGAGGAAGGAGTGGTGATGGGTAGGGAGAGAGAGCAGAGGATTAGTTGTTGTGAGTGTGTTAAAGGGAGAGAGGTGGGTGTTAGTGTCTTATGGGAGAGAGTTAGGGGTAGGTGGAGGACTAGGGGAGAGAGAGAGTGAGATAGGGGGTTATTAAGGCTTTGGGGGAAGAGGTGTGAGAGAGAGATATGAGGGGGTTAAAGATAATGAGAGGAGTATGTTGGTGGGAAGGTGAGAGAGGGGAGGAGGGGTTTAGTGGTAATGGGATGATTAGGGTGTGTGTGTGTGATAAAGAGAGAGAGAGAGGGAGAGAGAGGGGTAAGGGGGGATGCTATGGGATATTAGTTGTAGGGAGGAAGAGGGAGATTGGGGGGGAGAAAGAGAAATAGATCATGTCGGGGTTATGTGGGTAGGGGTTTAGGGAATATTAAGGAAGTTAGAGAGAGGAAGATATAGGGTGGGAGGACAGAGAGAGAGAGAGAGAGAGAGAGAGAGAGAGAGATTCAGGTTGGAAAGTGGTAAGGGGGGGGGTATTAGGAGAGAGAGGGGGGGGTGGGGGGAGTAAGAGAGAGAGAGAGGGAGGGATAATGGAGTGGTTACGGGAATGGATATTAGGAGGTGGATTAGGGAGAGAAAGTGGGAGTTTAAGGGAAGTGAGAGGAAGAGAGATGAGGCGTTAGGGGGTCGTTAGAGAGAGAGGGAGGTGGGGCTTAGTTGTAAGTTGAGTATGGGAGAGGGATTTTATAAGGGTTAGAGAGAGAGAGGGGGCAGTCTTTAAGGTAAGTGGATGAGTTGGGTGGTGAGAGAGTGAGAGAGTGGGTTAGTAAGTGTTGGGGAGAGAGAGAGAGAGAGAGAGAGAGGTGATTAGTAATGGTTAGGAGGAAGAGGTGAGAGAGAGAGATAGAGGTGATTAATATTGATTACGAGAAAGTTGTAAGAGAGAGAGAGAGAGAGGGAGAGGGAGAGAGGGTGAGGGTGATTAGATGTAGGGGGTTGGGGGAGAGAAAGAGATAGAGATAATTATCGAGAGAGAGAGTTAGGGGCTTAGGAAATACTAGGGATGTTAGAGAGAAGGGTGTATAAGAGACAGAGAGAGATATGTGGGGATGGTAAGTTGTAGGGGGAGGTGGATAAGAGAGAGAGGGGGTTAGGGGTACAAGGAGTAGGGGAGAGAGAGAGAGAGAGAGAGAGAGATGAAGGGATGGTAGCTTATAGGGGGAGGTGGATTAGGGGAGACAGACAGATAGAGAGAGAGAGAGAGAGAGAGAGAGAGAGAGAGAGAGGGAGATGGAGGGATGGTAACTTATAGCGGGAGGTGGATTAGGGGAGATAGATATATAGATAGAGAGAGAGAGAGAGAGAGAGAGAGAGAGAGAAAACATGGTGTGGGGAGGGGAGGGGGGGGGAGGGGTGGCAAGGGATTTAGGGAAGATTAGGAAAGTTAGAGAGAAAGGGGTATAGGGTGGGGGTAGAGAGAGAGAGATGGGGGTAATTTATAAGGATTGGAGAGAGAGAGAGAGAACTAGGGGTTTTAGGGTGCATGGTAAGTTGTAAGGGGAGGGGGATTAGGAGAGAAAAAGAGAGAGAGAGAGAGGGGCATATGGAGAGAGAGGTCAGGTTTATGGTAGTGAGAGTATGAGAGAGAGGGGTGGGTGTTAGGGGGGTTCGATTATAGAGAAATGGTGGGGTTATTTGTAGGTGGAGAATTAGGGTAGAGAAAGAGTGAGATAGGGGGTTAATAAGGATTAGGGGGGAGAGGGGGGAGAGAGAGAGAGAGGAGGAATAAATGTTAGACATAAGGGGAGGAATAGGGTGGTGAGAGAGTCAATTAGGGTGTTATTAAAGGTTGGGGATTAGAGGGGAGAGAGAGAGGAAGAGGAGAAGGAGTGGGGTTATTTGAAGCGGGAGTAGTAGGGGTGAGAGAGAGAGAGAGAGAGAGAGAGAGAGATAGAGAGAGAGAGCGCAAGAGAGAGAGGGAGAAAGTGTAATTCCCCATATATGACGTTTAGTAATTAACCCTAATGAAAATTAGATTAGCATTGTTATTTGTTGCCAACCTTGGGACGTAGATGAACTAAATAATACTATTGTTATGTGAACTTATGGACTTTCTTAGGCATGAACAGTAAATGCAAATTATCTTTTGTTTTAGTAATTTGGTGACGATTATGTATGTCATTTGATTATGCATGTTGGATGTGGAAGGTGGTGCCTTGATATTAGTTAAAACTATACATTGAATATAAAACACATGTAATGTGATCCGAAAGAATGTACTTGGTTATTTCAATATCAGTTTGTGAAATGCCTTCTTACTTGGAATAGTTAAAGATATATTTATACATGAGACATGTTTGTTGTTATTTAGCTAATATACAAATCGATCAACTATGACATAGTTGTGTATTATATGTTGTAATTACAACTGAAGTTATGATTTGAAACAATGATATGACTTGCAATATGGATTTTCATGTTATTTAATAGTGAATGCAAATATTTCTATGACTTATGGGTGAGTGTGAGTTCTTGCAAGAATCACGACTTGCCTCAAAGTGTTTTTTCAATGATGAGACCCCTTAGAACAGTGATGGAATAGTATGGTTGATGTAGGGTGTTGACCCTAGTACTATCAGGGGGGGTGGAAGCATTTCCCACCGTTTATCCCCCGAAACCTAGAGTTGTGGGAGGTATGTGCTAAGCATGCTCCCCTAGATGTGTGATGATGACTAGTGGGTGCCTGTTGGGGAAGCTTGGTCGATGCAGTCGACACTTCTACTTACGGGTTCTATATATGGTTAGGTGGGTATAGTTGACACCAAAGTATATTCCAACAGAGGATAGGATGGTGAGGTCAGGTGATGGAAGTAGTGGTGAATAGGCTGTTTTGAGTACTTATCAAGATGGATGGGACCAATGATGGATTGGATGGTGGTCTACATTGTTATAAACCATTAAGATTATATGTTTGTTTATTTCATTAGGTTTATCTAATTCAGTTTTATGACTCTTTTATAAATTAGTATGAATGATGAATGATAGATTGATTAATTTGTTATGTTGTATGTTGTTTGTAAGTATATAATAATGATGCATCAAGGAAAATAAATGTTTATTAATAGTACCCAGGATTAAGACACGTGGTCTGGCCACCTACATGCCGATTCATGACTACACTATTATGATTGATGAATACACTAGTATAATAACCTAGTTGATGATTGTTGAATTATAATCCATGTCTTGAAATTTATATGATTGCTGCAGTATTATATATGTCTCTAATGGATTAAGGAAGTGTAACCTAGTAGGTATATGTGATAAATATATATTAATACATACGTATTAATATATTATTTCAATAACCCATGAAATACATTTAACTCTTAAATATGGTCAAGTAGTCATCACGGTATTGATTACAGAATTTACCATATTGATAGGATGCGTGAGCACTCTATATCATCTGGATACGCCCACTTTTCTTTCTGAAATTCCCTATGGAAATACAAAAAGTTAAATGTTCTCTATGGAGATATCATATGTTAATGTTTTGATGTAAGCTAAATGTCTCTATGGATTCTACAACACCTTTTAATAATGCTGCACCCTTTCAGAATCTAGCCCCATTTAATAATTTCCATCCAAGAGATCATTTTTATATTTTCCATACATATGGTAACCCTCTGCAGTACTATACTATTTTGTAGAAGTATTCATCATCAGTTTTAAACAGTGTTGGAGTGTTTAATGATTCATCCATGATGGGAACTTCTATTTTTCCTCCAGTTAATTACATTGAATCTTCCCCTATTTTTGTGATTTCATATGTGGCCATAATGCATCCCAGAAAGCTAACATAAAGGGTAATGGTCTATCTAGGTTGAATGCGGATCTCTTACAGACTGTGGATGGTGAACTTCCTCCTTCTTATGGCGAATAGGAGAAAACATAAATTGTAAATAATACATAAATTCTAAAGCGGAATCATACGGACATCATAAAGACAGAAAGCACAGAAGTATTATAAAATGTCCCCTTTGGGGAGGGAAAAAGAAGGGAGAAGAACATAATTTCCAGATGTCCAGCAACCCAACCTGTCCTTTTCATTTCATTCTCGATTCATGCCGGGCCTAATCTGAGACACCCTTGTTCAATGGGGGCCCTAGACACTGGAAGGATAATGCCTTGGAGGGAGGCCTGCGTCCTTCTATAACATGTTTATTTACTAGGTATTTAAGCACTGAAGTCTTTATAAAACTGAAATTTCCTCCCAATAGGTAGTGTCAAAATTTATGAGGCAATGACCTTCTAGTTCTGACTGTCCAGGATTCCGGGAAAGTACTCCCGGCAAGGACTAGCGGCTATCAACAAGGACCTCCCTAGCTAAGATGTTGCTGGTGAAGCAAAGGTGGGCCAAAAAACACTTGGAACACGAGCAAATGTCGAACCCTCATTAGTGTAAAAACAAGCGAAGGCTGAAGCCGGGCACTCTCTTCCCTCCTACAAAGGATCCTACATGACTGTGTAACCCACCGCTCTACACTAAACACCCTTAAACCCTATGCAAACCTGTTTCTACAAGAGGGTAAGTAAAAGTAAAAACTAACTAAGCACTTAATTTAGTAATTGTAATCTACTATGTGAAGCTCGTGCATCTTTCTCTGTTGATCCCATTCCATCACCTGTTAAGTCCTGTCCCCCTTTTAGTCTCCATAGGAAGGGTACAACCAACCAGTTCTTATCACTCATGAATACTTACTCGCAGAAGATAACTTAAGTGAATAGCTTTAGCAAATTAAGAAGCATTTAGGCCAGTTGTGCCAGCAGTAGCTGCTCTCTGGAAAACCTCTATGACCCGGTTTTATAGGTTGGGTTGGATAAGTCCTTAGTGTGGAGATGATTTGAGTTGGGGCCATTCGAATAGATCCAATACTCATAATTATCTATGCTATGACTATTTATGTCTCGAGCATGACCACTTAATAAAATGTGAAAGGGAGTAAGAGAAATGGCTGAAACCACTGGAAGGATCCCTCTTTGGTTGATAGATATTGTAACTGGTATTATTGTGATTGGTTTACTGGGTATATTTTTCTATGGTTCATATTCTGGATCAGGGTCATCCCTATAGTAGGGGAAATGCACTAACTATGGGGAATACTATACATGCGAAAGTGAAAAATTGATAAGACCTTACCCTTCTTAGGTATATGTGATAAATATATATTAATACCATGATGACTACTTGACCATATTTAAGAGTTAAATGTATTTCATGGGTTATTGAAATAATATATTAATACGTATGTATGTATGATGCACTAATTAAAATAATTATGAGAATAATATTATATATATGTCTTATTAAATATTAATGTGTATACACAAGTACTATTTAATATATATATTTACATATGTGTGCATGAATAATATATTATTATTATTTTGTATGGGAGAAGATACCCAATAAATGAGGGGTTAAGTTTACATGAATTCAAGGATAAGAATAAATGTTGCATTTAATTTATAGCATGCGAAATGACACTTAAGATATTTTACTATTTTATTATCTTTCAAACTTAATTTCCCAGATAGGATTGTCATAAATTGTTTTAATGATATAGCATTGTCATAAATTGTTTTAATGATATCAAGTGAAGTAAGAGTTTGTACCTAAGATATTATAATTGAACTTAAATCGAACTTGTTGTATATGAAGAAAATAATTAATTATTGTTTTATATTATTTTATGGAAAGAGGCGGTGGAGGAAGGTCGATGAAAATAAATAGTGAAGGGAGATAGGAGAAGAGGAAGCTTTTATTTGGGGGGATTGGGTTTTGATGGAGAAGTTGGGAAGTGTTGGATGAGTTTAACAACTCCGAGAAGATACATAACTTACTGGGCATCACTATTGTGTTCTCTGGGGTCTTGGGCACTGAGGGCTAGGAGGCCATTTGGATGCCTTTGTGGGGCTAGGAGCCGGCTAGGCTCCTAGTTGGCTAGGAGGTGATTAAACCGTGTTCCACCTTGGGGCAAGTTACTCGATCAATTCCAGGCTTGCTGCATAGCTTCAAAGGATTCATAGGATCCACCTCATGCACAGGGAGGTATTCTTCTAGTTAAATGTACTATTACTAGTTTAAGAGTTGTGAAGTTGATTTGTTACAAGTTTGCAAAAATTACAAGTTTATTTGTTACCGTTCTTCAATTTATGTTTGCAAATTAAATTGTTGTAGAATTTTAGTATATAAATTGTAAACAGAAGCAGTATCAGAGCCATTGGCTCAAACACCAGGACCATAAGGGCCTTTTCATGCATAAACCAAAACAGGATTAACTAGGAACCGATGTTGAGATCTATCATTACAATATGTAAACTTAACACCACCAAACAATAGCAAATCAAAACCTTTTCCCGAATACTTGTAAGCACCTGTAAACTACCTGCACCCACAGAAAACAAAGATATATTTAGTCTTTTTTATATAATACATATAGCAAGAGAGTTCTAAACACAAAAATAATAATAATAAATAAAGTAAAATAAAATTTTTACACAAGTTATACTCAATACTACAAGGAAACAGAATATGCAAAAGAAACAATGGAAAGACATAAAATTCCTTGATTGAAAGCAACAAATTTCCTAAAGCCGCCAGAGCAGAGGCTCTGAGGCATTTCTAAAAAGCTTCAGAAAATGCCCGAGACAAACAATTTTATAACCCTAATATTCCCAAAAAGATTAGTCCTGATACAAGGAAGAAACATAAAATGAAGAAACTCCACAATTGCTCAAAGCAATCGATCTTACAACCCGAATTTCACTATGGAAATACTTATTTAGGGTTTGGAAGGCAGAACACGACTAATGGGTTTAATGAAAAATATTTAATTAAGGCTTAAAAAAAAGGGATAGAGAATGTGAAGCACCTTGGATAGGTCGAGAAGAGCATTCTCCTTGTGCTCAAGAATCATAAGCTTCAGAACTAGTGGCTCTGCAGAGGGCATTCTTTTCTCCCGACTACTCTGATTAAGGTTATTTTGAGTGGAATTCTCATTTCCTGAAATGATTTTGGCCATCATTGCATTTGGACTGTTACAATACCTTGGAATGGATTGATTTGTAAGGGTTGAATGTGATTGATATTCTGAGAATATGGTGTTTGGTCCAAAGCAATAAAGGTGGGCGTTGGACCATTGGGATTTTTTTTTAAATTTCTTGATCACCTACAACATGTGGCATGCACATAGAACAAATTTTAAATCACTCCCGTGGCCCAATATTTTATTCCTGCATTAGAATCCGGTCAACAAAACAACTTATATTCTTTCCAATTCCATCTGGTAATAACCTGAGATTCATTGTCCTGCCAAGCGATTTTTCATAATGGGTTTCAGAATAATTGCTTTCCTAGTATTTCTGGTCTTCTTGAAGGCCCCATTGGAGACCATGGTCTCGTCTCAGGCTGTCCCTCGCCCCCTTTCCAGTTTTTCCTATTCCCAACGCCAGGCAGCTCAAATGGCAGCAGCGAGAGATGACAATGTTCTTTCATATAGTGAACAATTCTCATACATACAATTAATTAATTAATTAATTAATGCAACTAGCATAAATAGCAGGAAAATGTAAAACTAAATACACGGCTAGTTGGCTGGGAGGCTACATAGGTAATTTCACCGAGTGAAACGAGGTGCTCTATAGCCCAGTATGGGGGAGATGTTGGAATGTGTATGTGTAGCGTTACATGTGTCATGTAGCATTACATCTAATAGTAAAAAGTAATAAATTATATTATGTCAGCCATTAATAAATTCATGTCGGCTCATAAAATAAAAAAATTAATGAAAGTATTTAAAAAAAATCCATGTTGGCTCATAAAACAAAATATTATGAAAAGTATTTAAAAAATCAATGTTGGTTTATAAAATAAAAACTTAAAACTTAAACCAGGGTCTATCAATCAAGAGATATGTTACACCAAAATGTCGTCACCCTTGTGCAAGTGTCAAAAGTGTCGCAAGTACTGTTATTATGACCAAGTGTTGTCATCATGACCATTGTGATAATGTCGTCATTTTGACCATTGTGTAAACACTTTGCTATTTTACCTAAACCCATTTTAGAGTAAAACACATCCCTGCAGTTTCAATGATTAGACGCCTTAACTAACCTACTTTTCAAGGTCGTCACAGTCTGCCATTATGAAACATGCGACGTCGGAGGTTGTCCTAATGCAACATGCGACGATGTCAGTTATTTGGATAAAAGAGTATCTTCAAGCCCATTCTAGAAGATGAGTGATGTGGAGGCCTATCCCTAGGCTCTAGGTGAGGTGGCATTTCGGTTCCTAACCTTATGGAAATATCCCTTAACCATCTCCCCTTAATCCTCAACCTACCCTATCTCTTTATCCGTATATAAACACCTACTCTCTCCATGGGAGGGGGGCAAGGTCTATGGTACCCTTATGCTGGTAGAACCCATATTGGTGATTGGGAAGCTTGTACTATCATGGAGGTTTGGCTTGGACATGTTGGATGGAGGATGCAACGTTGAGGCTTTGGTTGTAGCTTCATCCTTTCTATGTAATTCCTACTTTTATACTGTTAATATAATCTATTTCCATAAACTGTTGTCTCATTGATGATGATGTTTAGAGTTTTCTTCCTTAACTGTTAACTTAGATCAATCATATGAAATGTATGCTTTCACTGTTTGCTTGTATCTATATGATCAACAGGGTCTTGGAGCTTGAGATCTGAGGACGTTGGAGCATTGGATCAACAAAGAGCAAAGGGATCTGTGAATCTGAGGTAAGCTATCTATCTACTAGTTTGAAATTCTATTGATCTAGGAAAGTAGATCTATATTCTGTTTGATTTGTTCTAGAATTACATTAAGCTAGGGAGATCACGCTTTAGATCTGTCTTTGGTAGATTGTCCGATAACAAATTTGGTGACCATACTGGGGAAGAACATTGTTGTTTTCAATCTGAATGTCAGTTTTAGTTGATTGCTTTTCCAAGGCATCCCTTTGGCCATTTGATTCTTAAGCCCTTTCACCATCAAATCTTCACTTTGAAGAGTCTTATTACCTTCCTCTAAGTTTGTACTTCTCATTTTCAAAACACTTCGTTACTCATTTTCTGGAGAATTGGTTCATTTTTTAACTTAGATCTCACCTGTCGCACCTGGTTAGTGTACCCAGAGCGACACTATGTCATTTTTTATCTCTGTTCTTTGTCTGTTGGATTCTCGTTGCACTTCTCGCATTGGTGAACTGCAATGTCGAACTGTGTATAACCAGAGAGTGCGCCGATCTGCAAAAATTACCATACAAGCATCCCTTCTCCATTTCTTATTTGAGTTTTGGTTTGTCTACAGACTCCTCTGCACTGTACCTTCCAGGAAAAGACCCTTTTTGTCCAAAAGTGTTTTGTTTGGCTTGTTTGTATTGGTTTTTAAGTTTTTTGAGATTTGGATTCATGTTTGGCCCTTCAAGTCAAAACTAGTGTTTTGCTTGTGTTTTTAAGCAAAATGGGTTCCATGAATCGTGCATTCTTTAGTCGTTTTGACCCATCTCAAGGTTTTAAGATCATTTTTTGGTTTGGTGTGATTGACTTGTTTTAAAGACTTGAAGAGTGTGGGATATCCATGTCTTTTTTAGCCTCTCCTTCTTGGGTTATGCATCTTGTTTCCCTTACATGCTGAGCTATTAAATCATTTTTGGGAAATATTGATTCTTTGTCTCCACTTTAGTTCAAAGAAAAGATTGATTTTGTCACTCTTTTGCTATATTCATGAAATTGGAAAACATAAGTGTTCTTCTTACTTTATTTTGATCATTTGATATTCTTGGTCTTATCATCATAAGAAGAAGAAAGGCTTGTTTCAGTTTTGTGTGCATTTGAGTTAGATAAGAATGTTAAATGCTTTCCTTTGTCTTGCATTTGATTGGAAACGTTAGTGGAATCCTTCTTTCCATAGCTTAGATGTGTCTTTTTCAAGTGTAAAAAGATAGGAAATGAGTTATAATTATTGCATTTGGTAGATCTTGAGCCTTTCTTGAGTGCCTTTGAGTTTTTTGGGTGTTTGCCATTTTTCCTTGGGAATTTCTGAATGATTAGAGTGTTGTAGATATTCTCTCACTTTCTGTATATAGATATGAAAAGCGTTTAGTTATCAAGTTCCATTTTTGATACATGCATTTGAAAATTGAAAGTGCTTCATCATTTTGTCTTATACATTGTTAAGATTAGCTGCATCTTTCATTTTCTTTACACTTTTTGGCTGATTATTGCAGAAAGTTAGAATTATTGCACTCTAGGAAGGAATTCTTCTTTTCGCTACTACTTAAGTACTTTTGGTTTGAAAGAAAAAATATCTCTCCTTACCTTAAGTAGTTTTCATTGAAAAGAAGAAGAAAATGTGCATTATCATGTAGTTGAGGATTGCATTATGTTTACATTTACGTACTCACCTCATGCATCCACCTAACCGTACAAGATAAAATTAACGCTAGCTTAAGTTAAAATAATTTAGTAACTGTGTGTAAGTTGAAAAAGTGTTCCGACATCTTTAAGCGTGGAAGCTGTCATTATTTGCCAACACTGTATCCAGGGGGTATTGTAGTCTTCCACGTACATTGGTATATCGAGCTCCTTCACGTACCCACCAAGTACCATAATCCATACTTGGCGTATATCGAAGGGTGTATCACATACTCGGTAGTATATCGGAAGGTCTCTTGCCAAATGGTTTTGCATTAGACAGCACCTCTACTGATTTGAGCTCCCATGTACCTTGCGTATATCAGGAGACACCCATAGGAATCCTAAACCATCTGAGTTAACCATTTGGCTGTCTTGGCAAAGCAATACACCAAGAATAGCACTCGAGGAGATTAGCATGCATGTATTGTCCAGGTAATCAGGTATGTAGGAAAGGGTACGGTCCCAATCCTCCTTGTCGCGTCATATTGTTGGACCCTGTAGTATATAGCGGTTTGCGATGCCTTGATAATCCCGTGAGGTTCCAAACTTTGAATCCACTCCTATTCACATAGTTTGCTTGTTGCTTTTAGACTTCAGTAGTGTTTTATTTGTGTGGTACTTTAGAGACTCTCAGGAAGCTTAGATATGGAAGACTCTTCTGGGACTACCAACCAAGAGGCCCCTTTCCAGGGTATGCCATTTGCTATTCCCCCTTGTGGAACTGTTGGTCCTCCCTTTATGGCTACATTGAGTCTTCATGGATTGAAGATAGGATTACCAGTATGGTTATTCTCTAATCCGGTTACACCAAGTGCACCAATTGTGTTGAACCTAGGTCCTTCACCACATGAGCATCGATCTCATGGTGACCCTTCTCCTTCTCCATCAAAAGTTGAATCGGCTTCCATCTCTTCCTCTTCTCCTACTGAAAACTCTGATGTTAGTAAAAAGGCTGGTGTGAAGAAGAAGAAAGGGAAGATTAAGAAGAAGAAGGTTAAGAAAGAGACCACGCATCAACCATCTGCCTCTGATGGAACTCATTCTATGAGAACACCTCGTAAGCCAAAGTTCCCTTGAAAACTTTGCAAGGGTGATCACCTTCTCAAGAATTGTCCCGGTCTTTCCCATGTGTTAGAAGTGTGGTCTAAAAACCCCAAACCGCTTGTATCGTCAACCTCTGACCATCATGTTGATGATACTCCCTCAACCATTGACCCATTGGTAAAGGGTCGGAAGGGTAGAGCTGCAGACCCTTGTTGGATATGCAAGGGCATGCATCGTACTTATCTTTGTCCAAGCATGGATGAAGCTTCACGGTGGTTGGAAGATATTACTAGTTCTCAACAGGTGCTTCCAACAAGCAATAGTAAGTTGTCCCTCGACCCCCCACTGGTTGACCAAGTGATCAATTCAGTTTTATCTATAATTGATCCCACTCTTCCTTCAGAGAGTGAAGTGATCGAGTCGATCTCATCTCCACTCGATCCCGCTCTTTCATTGGAGAAATTCTAGACTGAAGCAGTCACCATGACACAATCTTCGTCTCATTCTTATCTTCCAAGTGAGAGTGAATTGGAAACCGTTGATGTTTTCCTAGTCAGTTCAGAATGTCCTAGGCAAAAGGAGACCCTGTCCATTCCTACAGGACCCCCCTCAAGTACTGAGGTCATTTCCTTTGATTGGAATGGTCTAGCAGAATCTCGTCTTCCTTCGAGTATTCCTTTTGAAATATCTGTAGGAGTTTCTGATAAAGAAATATTTCGTACGATAGTTGATGAGGGAGCTTATGTTAGTATTTTATCCTCAACTACTTGGCAAGCTATAGGTTCCCCTCAACTTGTGCTAGTAACTGACCAGATTTTGGATTTTAATAGAAGGCCTACTGGACCTTTCAGGATTCTCCCACAGTTACCTGTCACGTTGAGAGCTAAAACTGTTTATGTTGATGTCATGGTTGTCCAAGGTCCTTTAGATTTCAATCTGCTCCTTGGACGTAATTATGTCTATGCTATGAAAGCTGTAGTGTCCACACTCTTTCGAGTGATGTATTTTCCCTATGATGGGAGGATTGTGACCATTGATCAGCTTTCCTACATGACACCCACTCATCATATGACTCCTAGTCATCAGACTTCCCTAAATGTTCCACATGTTTTAGTGGTTTCTTCCCTTTGAGAATAGGGTACAAGCACGGTTTATGTTATGTTTCAAGCTCATTAAAAAATGAAACCGAACACCTTAGCATAGTTTCCCTTTGGTTTCAAGCTTGCATAAAAATGAAACCAATCCACTGTACGAGCATGGTTTATGTTTTGTTTCAAGCTTGTTAAAAAATGAAACCAACCACCCTAGCATAGTTTACCTTTGGTTTCAAGCTTGCATAAAAATGAAACCAACCCATTAGAGCACAATCTTATTCTATCTCAATCTCGTTAAAAATGAGATAGACCCCTCTAAGCATAGTTTAGCTTTGGTTTCAAGCTTGCATAAAAATGAAACCCTCCACTTGAGCATATTTTTATTCCATTTTAAGCTTGTTAAAAAATAAGATGGGCCCCCTCAAGCATAGTTATTGTCTATTCCAAGCTTGTGTAAAAATGAAATAGATCTTCCTCCCATCAGTTCGAGTCTCTTGCTAGATCTAGAACTCGCACCTTCATTTCATTTGTTTCTCGTTCCCCCCCCCCCTTGGTGAACATTTTCATATTAGTAGCCAGTTTGGTAGTTGGGTTAGCAAGCATCATTTTTTAGATGAAATGAAGCTTGTGGGGCATGCCACATGTCGTAACCTCAGCAATCATGTTGAGGGAACACTACCATGTTAAGCCGCTAGCAATCATGCTGGGGGCATTTACCAACCTTTGGGCATCATGTTGGGAAGGAACGCATCAATAGGCCTTAACCTATGAGCATAGTTCCCTTTCTATGTCAAGCTCGTTAAAAAATGAAATAGGTTCCCATGAGCAGAGTTCTAATCTTGTGTTAAGCTCGTTAAAAATTGAAACATATCCTTTCCCTTTGAGTCGACTCTCCTCATAGACTTAGTACGTGAACCTTCTTTTCACCCGCCTATGCCTTAGGTGGATGAAATGAAGCTTGGGGGCATGTCTTCAACCTCTGGAAGTTACGTTGAAGTCAACTTGATTGCCTCTCCACACCACGTTGGAGCTAAGTCACTTACTTCTAGCAATCATGCAGGGGGCACACACCAACCTCTCTATTCCATGTTGGGTAAAAGTTCACCATCGGGAACATTTTCGAGCATACTTTCCTTTTTTAGGTTTCGAGCTCATTAAACCATGAAAAATAGCGTGAGCATAGTTCATTTTTTGTTACATGCTCGTTAAAAAATGAAGCAGACATCATGAGCATTCTTCCAACCTATCTTTGAGCTCGTTAAAAACAGTAAGATAGCATTTGAGCTTACTTTTCACCTTTTCCGTGCTCTGGTTGAAACATGAAAAGTGGTTTGAGCTTAGTTTTTACTTTTTCATGCTCTGGTTCAAACATGAAAAAGATTCTGAGTGCTTTTGATACCATTCTCGTGCTCGTTAAAAATTTGAGTTAAAAAGGTGTGTCTAACGAGTATAGGTTTATCACTTTATCTAGCCTTGCTAGACTATTTACAAAAAAGGAACTATGTCGAGTTTACTTTTTCTTTGTCATACTCAGTCATCAACCATGAAGAAGTTGTTCATGGAGTCCTTTTTAAGCTCTTTTTAGACTCCCTAAATACGAAAAGATTGCCAAGCAAACTTGATGCTTTCACCCTTGTAAAAGCATTTGAATGATCGTCTTCCTGGTGATAGTTTACCCCTTTTTCGGACCAGGAAGCACTATTTATGAAAAAGGAATACTCCAACCAACCAAGGCTGGAAAAGTCCTCTCCCGCGTTGTTTTACCCTTTTTCGGGCGATGAGGCTAACTTTATGAAAAAGGACCGTTAGAGTCTCCTTTAGTTCTTTTCAGACTTTCTAAACATGAAATGACGTCGAGTTTTCCTTCTCTGGACTCGTTAAATTTTAAACATTGAAGGGCCCATTATGGGACGAACCCCTCCTTTCCTAGGTTCGTGAAACATTTGGGATTGGACTAATTTATGAGATGAGCTATACCGAGCATCTGGTTACTCTCATCAAGCTCGTTAAAAACACATGAGGCACTGATCAATCATGATGGGGAAAAAGGAAAGATTTTGTGTTACATCTTAATTACTGTAGTACATAGTCACTCTTGAACATGTCACTCGTTTGCATTTGCATTCAGTACTTGGATAATTTGTTTGTCCTCGAGTCTTGTCAATTCCATGAGTCACGTCGCTCCTTTGGGTAAGCCAAAGAATGATTCCACCATCAGTCGCATTGGGAGTTAGTATCATTCTTGTCATGTCAATACTGCCAAGTCATGCCATGCCCATGTTCAAGAGATGTTTCATTACTCATCATCTGCAGTCAGTATACCTTCAATCATGTTGGTCTACCTTGAGTCAGTCTTACACATTACTCTACCGTCCAATCTACACCAAACATCTGTTATTTAGTTTCATGTTGATGATGGGGGATTCATCATGGACCTCCTTCGACAGGTTCATCCTCGTCGACTTCAAATCATCATCTGAGGTTTGAACTTAGAAACAAACCAAGTACCTTGGGCCTGCATGCCTTAATGGAAGGTTACCTTGCTTTCAACATGAGTTTACATCATTGACTCTTGATTGAAAGATTTCATCTCACGTTCGACTTCAACTCATTTATTCACACTTGATGATATGTACTGTGATACCTTGGGAATCATTGACATTAATGGTGATCTCCATCGCACTTGTTAATGGTATACATTAATGACTAGTAATCAAGTGGTTTCTACCATGTTCGACTCCAAAACACTGTAATCACATGGATAGATTCGTATCATTGCGGGTTCATCTTGAAGACCTTGGGGAAGTTCTTTCCTACCCACGTTGTGATGGGGATTGTTTGGGACACACAGATCCACTTTTGTATTGGTCGTGGTTGTGTTGTTAGTTCAGAGTTACGCAGATCCACTTTTGTATTGGTTGTGGCTGTGTTGTCATCTCATCATGGATCTACGATTGTGTTTAGTAGCCATGATTGTGTTTAGTCGATCTTTACTATCATGGATCTGCAATGTATTGGTCGGCAGCCATGTTTTGTGTTGTATGAGACTTGTGGATCTCGGGTCATTTCTGCAGCAACTCCTTCCAACCAGCAAGTCCTTGCCATTTTTCTTACTACAAATCATTTCACCTATCTCATTCCATCAACTTTATGATTTGGGGGGCATTCTGTTCCACCAAAATGTCATCACCCTTATGCAAGTGTCACAAGTGTCGCAAGTGTTGCAAGTGTCGTCGTCATGACCTAGTGTCGTCATCATGACCGTTGCAAGTACCGTTATTATGACCAAGTGTTGTCATCATGACTGTTGTGATAATGTCATCATCTTGACCATTGTGTAAACTCTTTGCTATTTTACCTAAACCCATTTTAGAGTAAACACACATCCCTGAAGTTTCCCATGACTAAAGCACTTAAGTGACCTACTTTTCAAGGTTGTCGCAGTCTGCCCTTATGCAACATGCGACATCGCAGGTTGTGCTAATGCAACATGCATCGATGTCAGTTATTTGGATAAAAGAGTATCTTCAATCCCATTCTCGAAGATGAGTGATGTGTAGGCCTATCCCTAGGTTCTAGGTGAGGTGGCATTTTGGTTCCTAACCTTATGGAAAGATCCCTTAACCATCTCCCCTTAATCCTCAACCTACCCTATCTCTTTAGCCCTATATAAACACCCACTCTCTCCATGGGAGGGGGGGAAGGTCTATGGTACCCTTAAGCTAGTAGAACCCATATTGGTGATTGGGAAGCTTGTACCATCTTCAAGGTTTGGCTTGGACATGTTGGATGGAGGATGCAACATTGAGGCTTTGGTTGTAGCTTCATCCTTTTTATGTAATTCCCACATTTATATAGTTAATATAATCTCTTTCCATAAACTGTTGTCTCATTGATAATGTTGTTTAGAGTTTTCTTCCTTAAGTGTTAGCTTAGATCAATCATATGAAATGTATGCTTTCACTGTTTGCTCGTATCTATATGTTCAACAGGGTCTTGCAGCTTGAGATCTGACAACGCTGGAGCATTGGATCAACAAAGAGCAAAGGGATCTGCGAATCTGAGGCAAGTTATCTATCTACTAGTTTGCACTTCTATTGATCTAGGAAAGTAGATCTATATTCTGTTTGATTTGTTCTATACTTACATTAAGCTAGGGAGATCACGCCTTAGATCCGTCTTTGGTAGATTGTCCGATAACGAAATATCAAATTTCTTGAGTTTAAATTTAAAAAAAGAAATACACCTCAAAAAATTGGATCCCTCTCGGTGCTTGATAGATACGGGTTTAAGATGGATCTATGTTGGCTAACCTCATTTTTATTGTGGAAACCATCCTCAAAAGAGCTATGGCATTTAAAATTTTGGTGGATTCAAGAGAGAAAGGTATTTCGATGTAAGGTTTACACCTAGTAGCGTGGTAAGTTCAATGAATCTAAATATTTGTAGTTTCCAATTTAGAATCTAGATAATGAATGGTGCATATAAGAAGGTTATAGTCCATGGGATCATGCAACTTGCATCTAGCTTGCATCGAGTGAAGGATCCCACCCTAAATATTTGTTGTAAGGCAAGGCCACAGGAACAACCTAAAATAGGGTTGGCATGGCCCATACCATCATATCTCAAAGCCTATCGAAGCACCAAATCACATGGTCGGATTTGCTGGACTAACCCTTATGTTTTTTTTCCAAAATATCTAATATTTATATCTCCCGATTCACTTTTGAATTAAGATTAACAAGATAAATAGGTTGTGGAAAAGAAAAACACTATCAAAAGCGCTATTGACAGAAGATAAAGTTTTCCCATTTATCAAAGGGATCAATAGCTAACTTACTTGTTTTATAGGTAAAGATATCAAAATAAAGTTTAAACCCTAAGATATTATTGCACATAGATTCCTAAATTGGACATCGACTACCGTACAACATCTTTTTAACAAAACTAGAAACGAAACTCAGCCCTCAGCTCAAGCGCATCAAGAGGTGGATGGGAAATGTAGCGAATCCAGGCAGAGAGGGAAGCCATTTTTGTTTTTTGTTCTAGTGCTCCTATTTCTCCTCCTTCTCAAAGAGTAAATAATTAAATGAAAACCAATTCGAGATGGGAGAGGAGGAGTTGGCCGCGTGGCCGCCACTAAGCCTAAGTCGCTCCGAGAGAAGGAAGTGGGAGGGTCGTGTAGCCACCACTCCAAAGGGCAGCGCG
Source organism: Larix kaempferi (assembly GCA_027924585.1). Classification (NCBI taxonomy): domain Eukaryota; kingdom Viridiplantae; phylum Streptophyta; class Pinopsida; order Pinales; family Pinaceae; genus Larix; species Larix kaempferi. The sequence continues at coordinate 130,310 of BSBM01002073.1, read as the reverse complement.
AAGGTGAGAAAGTTGGAGGGGCCAGAGTAGTCACCGCTACACAACTGAGAATATATATATATATATATATATATATATATATTAGAAAACCCCGAGGAGAAACCTTACTAGTCGACCTAGTTGCAGAGAATAGCTCGTCCAAAACTCAGTATCTTTATTTGGAACCCTAGAGAAGTTTGTGCACCTAGCCTCCAGCCCTTTCCAATGCGCCTTAGAGCCGTCCCGAATCTGCAGGAGAAAACAATAATGGAGATATTAGTGCATTTACTCAGAAGTAAATTCGAATTGAGATTAAAACATTTACTCAGCACCCAATAAAACTGTGAGTGCACAAGAAAGTAAATTGGGAAAGAAGGAATCGCCCTCCTCCTGTGCGTTTTGTATAGAAGAGAAGATACCAATGTTTTCATACCTGGAAGCTCTTGTGACTACTTTTCCAAGAATCAGTCCCAGTGGGAGAGGGTCGCAAGCGTTAACAACAACATTGTATCAAATTTTTACCTCACTCCCAGCACTGCCTGATCACGAGCGGAGTGATACCCACGAGAAGGAGAGCATATGTGGGAGCCAGAGGGACACGCCACGTGGGATGCGGGGTTTGAAACTATAATAAAATTAGTGTAAATTAATTTTAGGGTTCCTTGTGCTAAGTGTAGCTAAACCTAAAAACAAAAAAATCTTCTACTTATCTCGTCCAAACTTAAAATCCATTCCCGATACTCGGTAGTCCAAGCATCGATTATGATGTATTAATTTACTAATTATAGGGCCATTACAATACCTGGCATGCCAGCTATCTCGCATAACTTAACTTAAATGAATAGACACTAATTGAATTCATAATTTATAACTATTGATAAGGAAAGTGTTCCTAGAAGTATACACCAAGATTCCATGTGGAGGAAACATTCAGTGTAGACGTGTTGTGTTTTACAAACACAAATCTTATTGTAATCAGGTAAAAGATTATATGATCAACCCTTAAATCGGCCAGCTAAAAATTCAAGACTTCCATTGAAGCCAGATATCTAGGCATTGTTTTCTGTGCGTATATAATATCTATGGAAACAAGAGGTCTCTTATCGTTTGTAAGATAATACAAATTACTCTAGCTTTCTGTATTTTTTTTTGTATGACCGGGTAATAGAATTCCTTTTTGATAATGTGTTTTGAGGAACACTGACCTGAAATAGCTTATATGCTGAATCATTTTTTTTATTAACTTACTCTTATTATTCCTTGAGATTGCGCTATTATTTCTGAGTATTTATTTATTTTATATATTCTGTTTTGCTGAGCGGATGAATCCCTTCTTTCTAGTCTGCGTCCATGCTCTCATTGAACGCCAAGTCTACTGGAGCGCCCAAGCCAACAATGAGTCCCATGAACGAGATTATCCTTTCCCATTTTAGAGTCTCCATTTGTAACCCACTATTTACTACGGAAAGGAAAGTTCTATCATGTCTCTCTTTTCGCGTTTTTATCTATATATATATATATAAGAAAATTCGATGCATGCCAGAGGCACTATGCAAATAGGGTCTTCGTGCCATGGAGATAGGGTTTCTCGTGGCATCCTGGACACGCATATGCTCTTCGCTGATTTTAACCTACATGCTACACGTGGCCGTCATGCAAGGGTACACTGTAAAAAAAAAAGTTGGCTTAACATGGATAAAAGAGTCCACAAGGTCACTTACATTATATTATAATGTAATAATAATTAATGACGAAAATATATAAATATATCATAATGAATTGGCTTGGTATGCAATTCAATGCCAATAAATACAACCATTTTAAATATATAATGGTTTGACCAAAATAAATAAATAAAATAAAATAAAATCCCAATTTAACATTATTTATTTTATGGAGCTAACATAACTTTCATAGTTACAATAAATGTTTTTATATCTTTAACGGTATCATAAGGGTTGGTATAATAATAGTTACATTCAAGTGTTCATATATCACTTATGCTTCTTAAGAAAAAAGTATATATATATACATATACCAATGTTAAAGTCCAAATAAACACATCATCCCTATCGTTGAAGCATCAATTCTGAACTCCTTAAGTGAAAGCAAAGACAATAGTATGAGAGATTACATTTTGTTTATGCGTAACTAGTTTAAACTTAGGTAAACTTAGATAGGAAGCCATCTCAATCAATTGACTTTGAAGTACATCAAGAATATAGGGTTTTATTCTCTTTCATGTTTTAACATGGAATTTGTAGATGACATGTTCCACTAAGAGCTTATAGATAAATGACGGGATTCCATGATCTTAAAATTTACATTTAATCAAATATGACATTATATAAATAATTCCCACCTCTTAATAAATATTAAGAATTATAATTGACGATAGACATCAATAAGATTTCAAAGTTATGAAAGAAAATAGTGAGTAGGTAAGAAGGGGGTATACGCGTAAGATCAATTAGGATATAGTGATAACTAAAATTAAAGTATAAATTGATTATGATGAATAAGACTAAGGTATCTTTGACAATGTAGAAGCCTTCTAATACCATATAGTTGTATAATGTATATGTGAAGAGGTGGCAGGACAAGATTCATGAGGATCGGGAGTCAATTGTACTATTAGCATATTTAATCAATACTATAAGGCTAGAAGGGATCTATGTGTAAAAGGAAACCATAAGTATTTTGGGTATAAGATGAAACTTGCGTGGGTACTACACAATGTAAGTTATGTCGAAGTAAGACCAATTGTGGATATAAGAGGTGATATGTCAATATAAGAATGCATACCATGAGATAAAAGTAACATTACATAGTATTGAATTGTGGATTATGTAGATGATATGTTTAATGAGGATCAAGGAATTCTCATATATGTATACCATTAATGCCATATGATGAAAAAAGAAGAAAAGGCACCAAGGTCGTGAATTGAGCATGCCCCATTATAGACCTTAATGTTATCATAAAAATCATAAAGGGGACAAAAAAATTAAGAATAAGATGACGACCATAATTTGGGATATTGTTTAAATTCTAGTTAAGATAGAGTGATAGTCAAAATTCAAGTGTAACTTGATTATAATTAATAAGGTTTGAAATAGGGAAACTAAGTTCTGGCTAGTGGTCTCACGAACGAGATCGTGCTTTAAAACAAGATTTCTATACAAAACACAATAAGGGTTTAAACCAATAAGAGAAAAATGTACTTGCATTAACTAAATTATGAGTGGTAATAAAATGGAGTAAGGACTATTAATGTGTCCTCAATCTAGGGGGGATAGTCATACCTAATATAGTAAATGACCCTATGTAATAATGAAGAAATTAAAAAAAAATCATAAGGTTGGACCAAACAACAAGTGGACAGGTAGGATCCATTACAAGGAGAATTGTATTCCAATAATGCCTTAGGTGCAGAATATTGTGAAATTGGTTATATATGATATTTCCTTATGAATTGCAAAACAAATTAATATGCAATTTATTCAAGTACATTAACCATTTGTGGATAACACCCGACCAAGAGGTAATGAAACTTGATGGGTAATAGAATTGGTAATCCCCAAGGAGGCAATATTACTTACTAGTATATGATATAAAGAGTGAAATTTAGATACACCATCCCATACAATGAAAGAAATGAAATTTAGATACACCTTCCTATGAATGACATAACGGTCCTTAGGGAAGAGCAAGGTCGAGCTTCTTCTCATGAGGAGGAATAAAGATATTGCATCGCGATTTTCTTATGAATGTGAATGATGATAACTTCGGGATGAAGTTTCTTAAAGGGTGGGTGTATGTAATGCCCCATATTTGATGTTTAGTAATTAAACCCTAATGAGAATTAGATTAGCACTGTTATTTGTTGCCAACCTTTGGACGTAGATGAACTAAATAATATTGTTGTTATGTGAACTTATGGACTCTCGTAGGGATGAACAGTAAATGGAAATTATCTTTTGTTTTAGTAATTTGGTGGTGATTATGTATGTCATTTGATTATGCATATTGGATGTGGAAGGTGGTACCTTGATATTAGTTAAGACTATGCATTGAATATAGAACACATGTAATGTGATGTGAAAGAACATAATTGGTTATTTCAATATCTGTTTGTGAAATGCCTTATTACTTGGAATAGTTAAAGATATATTTATACATGAGACAGGTTTGTTGTTATTTAGCTAATATACAAATCGATCAAATATGAGATAGTTATGTATTATATGTTGTAATTACGACTGGATTTATGATTTGAAACAATGATATGACTTGCGATATGGATTTTCATGTTGCTTAATAATGAATGCAAATATTTCTATGACCTATGGGTGAGTGTGAGTTCTCGCAGGAATCACGACTTGCCCCAAAGTGGTTTTTCAATGACGAGACCCCTTAGAACAGTGATGGCATAGTATGTTTGATGTAGGGTGTTGACCCTATTACTATAAGGGGGGGTGGATGCATTTCCCACTGTTTATCCGCAGAAACCTAGATTCGTGGGAGGTATGTGCTAAGCATGCTTCCCTAGATGTGTGATGATGACTAGTGGGTGCCTGTTGGGGAAGCTTCGTAGATTCAGTCGACACTTCTGCTTATGGGTTCTATATATGGTTAGGTCGATATAGTTGATGCCATTGTATATTCCAACAGAGAATGGGATGGTTAGGTCAGGTGATGGAAGTAGTGGTGAATAGGCTATTTTGAGTACCTATAAAGATGGATGGGACCAACGATGGATTGGATGGTGGTATACATTGTTATAAACCATAAAGATTATATGCTTGTTTATTTCATTAGGTTTATCTAATTCAGTTGTATGACTCTTGTATAAATTAGTATGAATGATGAATGATACATTGATTAATTTGTTATGTTATATGTTGTTTGCAAGTATATAGTAATGATGCATTAAGGAAAATAAATGTGTGTTAATAGTACCCAGGCTTAAGACGTGTCGGCTAGCCACCTACACGCCGATTCATGAGTACACTATTATGATTGATGAATACACTAGTATAATAACCTAGTTGATGATCGTTGAATTATAATCCATGTCTGAAATTTATATGATTGTTGTAGTATTATATATGTCTTTAATGGATTAAGGAAGTGTAACCTAGTAGGTATATGTGATAAATATATATTAATACCATGTTGACTACTTGACCATATTTAAGAGTTAAATGTATTTCATGGGTTATTGAAATAATATATTAATACGTATGTATGTATGATGCACTAATTAAAATAATTATGAGAATAATATTATATATATGTCTTATTAAATATTAATGTGTGTACACGAGTACTATTTAATATATATATTTACATATGTGTGCACAAATAATATATTATTATTGTTGTGTATGGGAGAAGATACCCAATAAACGAGGGGATACGTTTACGTGAATTCAAGGATAAGAATAACACGTTACATTTAATTTATAGCATGCGGAATGACACTTAAGATATTTTACTATTTTATTTTCTTTCAAACTTAATTGCCTAGATAGGATTGTCATAAATTGATTTAATGATATCACGTGAAGTAAGACTTTGTACATAAGATGTTATAATTGAACTTAAATCGAACTTGTTGTATATGAAGAAAATAATTAATTATTGTTTTATATTATTTTATGGAAAGAGGCAGTGGAGGAAGGTCGATGAAAATAAAGAGTGAAGGTAGATAGGAGAAGAGGAGGCTTTTATTTAGGGGGATAGGGTTTTGATGGAGAAGGAGGGAATTGTTGGATGAGTTTAAGAACTCAGAGAAGATACATAACTTACTGGGCATCATTGTTCTGTTCTCTGGGGGTCTCGAGCACAGAGGGCTAGGAGGCCATTTGGATGGATTCCTGGGGCTAGGAGTTAGCTAGGCTCCTAGTTGGCTGGGAGGTAAAATCGTGTTCCACCTTGGTGAAAGTTACTCGATCAATTCCAGGCTTGTTGCATAGCTTCAAAGGATTCGCAGGATACACCTCATGCACAGGGAGGTATTCTTCTAGTTAAATTTACTATTACTAGTTTAGGAGTTGTGAAGTTGATTTGTTACTATGTTGTAAAAATTACAAGTTTATTTGTTACTCTTCTTCAATTTTTGTTTTCAAATTAAATTGTTGTAGAAGTTTAGTATATAAATTGTAAACGGAAGCATGTTTAGATAATTAGCAAAACTGGCTGCTACAAAGAGAGAGGGGTGGGGTTTTGGGGTAGGGTGTGGGCGATTAGTGGTGGGGAGGAGGAGGGGGGGTTGTTGGTGAGAAAGAGAAAGAGAGTCATGGTGGGGGGAGGGAGGTAGGTATTTAGGGTAGATGAGGGAATATATATATAGAGAGAGAGAGGGAGATTGAGGTTTACAATTGGTAAGGGAGGTTTATTAAGGGAGAGGGAGAGAGAGATGGAGAGGTAGAGAATAGGGGAGGTAGGGGGAGTAAGAGAGATAGGAAGAGGGTTGGTGAACTGGTTGGTTATGGGAAGGGAGAGTAGGAAGGGGGCTAGCAGTAGAGAGTGGGGGATTAGGTTTTTTGAGAGTGAGAGAGGAGGGTGTTAGGTGGTTGGGAAGAGATAGAGGGGTGGGATTTAGGTGGATATTGAGGACTAGGGGAGGGAGAGAGAGTGAGAGACAGGGGGTTAATAACGGATAGGGGGAAGGGGAGAGAGAGAGAGAGAGAGAGAGAGAGAGAGAGAGAGAGAGAGAGAGGTTAAAGGTAGGATATGATTAGAGTGGTGAGAGAGTGAGAGGGGATTTGTATGTGTTGGGGAGAGAGAGAGAGAGAAGTGGTTCTTTGTGTATGGGGACTAGGGGAGAGAGGGGGGTGGTTGGTTAGGGTATTAGGGGGAAGAGAGAGTGGGAACTAGGGGTTTTAGAGGACTGGGGAGGAGAGAGAGGGGTGGGTGGTAAGTTGTAAGTGAAGGGCGATTAGGGGAGACAGAGAGAGAGGAGGGGTTAGGGAGAATAGGAGAGAGAGAGTTGGGGATGGGGGGATTACAAAGTCTATGAGTGGGGGTAGGGAGAGAGAGGGAATGTTAGGGATAGTGAGAGTGAGAGAGAGGGGTTTTTCGTGGGGTTCAATTATAGAGAGAGGGTTGGGGTTTAGGTGTAGGTGGAGTAGTATGGTAGAGAAAGAGATAGAGAGGGGGTTAATAAATATTAGGGGAAAGAGAGGAGAGAGTGAGAGAGGAGGAGGAGTATGGTGGTTGAAGAGTTAATTAGGGTGTTATTAAAGATTAGGGATAAGACGCAAGAGAGAGGAGGAGGATGAGGAGTGGGGTTAGTTGTAGGGGGGGGAGAAAGGGTTAGAGAGAGAGAGAGAGATGTTAGGAGGTTGGGAGATAGATATGGGTTTAGGGTTTAGGTGTATGTGGAGGATTAGGGGGGGGGAGAGAGAGAGAGAGAGAGGGTGAGGGAGGGTGTTGGTGATTAGCGATGGGGAGGATGGGGGTTGGGGAAGAGAAAGATTAAGAGATCATGGTGATGGTAGGGAGGTATGAGTTTAGGGATTTAGGGGAGATAACGGAAGTTAGGGAGAAGGGGATATACGGTGGTGATAGAGAGAGAGAGGGGATAGAGAAAAAGGGGGGTTGGAGACGAGTGGAGGTAGGCGGGGTAATAGAGATTGAGAGGTGGGGGGAGAAGGGGGTGGTTATGGGAAGGAAGAGTAAGAGGTGGTTAAGGGTTATAGAGTGGGGGGTTAGGGGTAGGGAAAATGAGAGAAGGGTGTGCCAGGGTGTTGGGTAGAGAGAGAAGGGTGGGGGTTATGTGTAGGTTGAGGAATATGGGAGAGAGATTGAGAGAGAGGGGGGTTAATCAGGGTTAGGGAGAGGAGGTGTGCATGAGAGAGAGAGAGAGAGCAAGTGGGGGGTGTTAGAGGTAGGAGATAAGTAGAGTGGTGAGAGAATGAGAGAGGGGCTTTGTAAGTGTTGAGAGAATTGTATTCCAATAATGCCTTAGGTGCATAATATTGTGAAATTGGTTAAACCCTAATGAGAATTAGATTAGCACTGTTATTTGTTTCCAACCTTTGGACGTAGATGAACTAAATAATATTGTTGTTATGTGAACTTATGGACTCTCGTAGGGATGAACAGTAAATGGAAATTATCTTTTGTTTTAGTAATTTGGTGATGATTATGTATGTCATTTGATTATGGATATTGGATGTGGAAGGTGGTACCTTGATATTAGTTAAAACTATACATTGAATATAGAACACATGTAATGTGATGTGGAAAAACATACTTGGTTATTTCAATATCTGTTTGTGAAATGCCTTATTACTTGGAATAGTTAAAGATTTATTTATACATGAGACATGTTTGTTGTTATTTAGCTAATATACAAATCGATCAAATGTGAGATAGTTGTGTATTATATGTTGTAATTACGACTGAAGTTATGATTTGAAACAATGATATGACTTGTGATATGGATTTTCATGTTGTTTAATAGTGAATGCAAATATTTCTATGACCTGTGGGTGAGTGTGAGTTCTTGCAGGAATCACGACTTGCCCCAAAGTGGTTTTTCAATGACGAGACACCTTAGAACAGTGATGGCATAGTATGTTTGATGTAGGGTGTTGACCCTAGTACTGTTGGGGGGGTGGATGCATTTCCCACTATTTATCCCCAGAAACCCAAATTCCTGGGAGGTATGTGCTAAGCATGCTCCCCTAGATGTGCAATGACGACTAGTGGGTGCCTGTTGGGGAAGCTTGGTAGATTTAGTCGACACTTCTGCTTATGGGTTCTATATATGGTTAGGTTGGTATAGTTGAAACCATAGTATATTCCAACAGAGAATGGGATGGTTAGGTCAGGTAATGGAAGTAGTGGTGAATAGGCTATTTTGAGTACTTATAAAGATGGATGGGACCAATGATGGATTGGATGGTGGTATACATTGTTATAAACCGTAAAGATTATATGATTGTTTATTTCATTAGGTTTATCTAATTCAGTTTTATGACTCTTGTATAAATTAGTATGAATGATGAATGATACATTGATTAATTTGTTATGTTATATGTTGTTTGCAAGTATATAATAATGATCCATCAAGGAAAATAAATGTGTGTTAATAGTACCCAGGCTTAAGACGTGTCGGCTGGCCACCTACATGCCGATTCATGAGTACACTATTATGATTGATGAATACACTAGTATAATAACCTAGTTGATGATTGCTGAATTATAATCCATGTCTGAAATTTATATGATTGTTGTAGTATTATATATGTCTTTAATGGATTAAGGAAGTGTAACCTAGTAGGTATATGTGATAAATATATATTAATACCATGTTGACTACTTGACCATATTTAAGAGTTAAATGTATTTCATGGGTTATTGAAATAATATATTAATACGTATGTATGCATGATGCACTAATTAAAATAATTATGAGAATAATACTATATATATGTCTTATTAAATATTAATGTGTGTACACAAGTACTATTTAATATATATATTTACATATGTGTGCACGAATAATATATTATTATTGTTGTGTATGGGAGAAGATACCCAATAAATGAGGGGATACGTTTACGTGAATTCAAGGATAAGAATAACACGTTGCATTTAATTTATAGCATGCGGAATGACACTTAAGATACTTTACTATTTTATTTTCTTTCAAACTTAATTGCCTAGATAGGATTGTCATAAATTGTTTTAATGATATCACGTGAAGTAAGACTTTGTACATAAGATATTATAATTGAACTTAAATCGAACTTGTTGTATATGAAGAAAATAATTAATTATTGTTTTATATTATTTTATGGAAAGAGGCGGTGGAGGAAGGTCGATGAAAATAAATAGTGAAGGTAGATAGGAGAAGAGGAGGCTTTTATTTAGCGAGATAGGGCTTTGATGGAGAAGCTGGGAATTGTTGGATGAGTTTAAGAACTCAGAGAAGATACATAACTTACTGAGCATCATTGTTATGTTCTTTGGTGGTCTCGAGCATGGAGGGCTAGGAGGCCATTTGGATGGATTCCTGGGGCTAGGATTCTGCTAGGCTCCTAGTTGGCTGGGGGTTAAAACCATGTTCCACCTTGGGGAAAGTTACTCGATCAATTCCAGGCTTGCTGCATAGCTTCAAAGGATTCGCAAGATCCACCTCATGCACAAGGAGGTATTCTTCTAGTTAAATTTACTATTACCAGTTTAAGAGTTGTGAAGTTGATTTGTTACTATGCTATAAAAATTACAAGTTTATTTGTTATTGTTCTTCAATTTTTGTTTTCAAATTAAATTGTTGTAGAAGTTTAGTATATAAATTGAAAACAGAAGCAAGTTTAGATAATTAGCAAAACTGGCTACTACAAAGAGAGAGGGGTGGGGTTGTGGGGTAGGGTGTGGGTGATTAGTGGTTGGGAGGAGGAGGGGTGTTGTGGGTGAGAAAGAGAAAGAGAGTCATGGTTGGGGGAGGGAGCTAGGTATTTAGGGTAGATGAAGGAAGATAGAGAGAGAGAGAGAGAGAGAGAGAGAGAGAGAAAGAGAGAGATTGAGGTTTACAATTCGTAAGGGAGGTTTATTAAGGGAGAGGGAGAGAGAGATTGAGAGGCAGAGAATAGGGGAGGTAGGGGGAGTAAGAGAGAGAGGAAGAGGGTTGGTGAACGGGTTGGTTATGGGAAGGGAGAGTAGGAGGGGGGATAGCAGTAGAGAGTGGGGGATTAGGTTTTTTGAGAGTGAGAGAAGGGGGTGATAGGGGATTGGGAAGAGATAGAGGGGTGGGAGTTAGGTGGATATTGAGGACTAGGGGAGAGAGAGTGAGAGACAGGGGGTTAATAAGGGATAGGGGGAAGGGGAGAGAGAGAGAGTGAGATAGAGAGGTTAAAGGTAGGATATGATTAGAGTGGTGAGAGAGTGAGAGTGGATTTGTATTTGTTGGGGAAAGAGAGAGAGAGAGAGAGGTCGTTCTTTGGGTAGGGGGACTAGGGGAGAGAGGGGGGTGGTTGGTTAGGGTGCTAGGGGGAAGAGAGAGTGGGAACTAGGGGTTTTAGAGGATTGGGGGGGAGAGAGAGGGGTGAGTGGTAAGTTGTAAGTGGAGGGCGATTACGGGAGACAAAGAGAGAGGAGGGGTTAGGGAGAATATGAGAGAGAGAGTTGGGGATGGGGGGCTTAGGAAGTCTATGAGTTGGGGTAGGGAGAGAGAGGGAATGAGAGAGAGAGGGGTTTTTCGTGGGGTTCAATTATAGAGAGAGGGTTGGGGTTTAGGTGTAGGTGTTGTAGTATGGTAGAGAAAGAGATAGAGAGGGGGTTATTAAATATTAGGGGGAAGAGAGGAGAGAGAGAGAGAGAGGAGGATGAAAGGATGTTATTGGTTAGAAGGAGGATTATGGTGGTTGAAGAGTGAATTAGGGTGTTATTAAAGATTAGGGATAAGATGCGAGAGAGAGGAGGAGGAGGAGGAGTGGGGTTAGTTGTAGGGGGAGGAGAAATGGTTAGAGAGAGAGAGATATTCGGAGGTTGGGAAACAGATATGGGTTTAGGGTTTAGGGGTATGTGGAGGATTAGGGTGGGGAGAGAGAGAGAGAGAGGGTGAGGAAGGGTGTTGGTGATTAGCGATGGGGAGGATGGGGGTTGCGGAAGAGAAAGATTAAGAGATCATGGTGATTGTAGGGATGTATGTGTTTAGGGATTTAGGGGATATAGGGTTGTGATAGAGAGAGAGATAGTGAAATTGATTGGGTTTGGAAAGTTCTAAGTGGAGGGGTATTAGGGGATAGGGATAGAGAGAGAGAGGGAATAGAGAAAAAGGGGGGTTGGAGATGAGGGGAGGTAGGGGGTAATAGAGATTGAGAGGTGGGGGAGAAGGGGGTGGTTATGGGAAGGAAGAGTAAGAGGTGGTTAAGGGTTATAGAGTGGGGGGTTAGGGGTAGAGAAAATGGGAGAGGGAGTGTTCCAGGGTGTTGGGTAGAGAGAGAAGGGTGGGGGTTATGTGTAGGTTGAGGAGTATGGGAGAGAGATTGAGAGAGAGGGGGGGTTAATAAGGGTTAGGGAGAGGAGGTGTGCGTGAGAGAGAGAGAGAGAGAGAAAGTGGGGGGTGTTAGAGGTAGGAGATAAGTAGAGTGGTGAGAGAATGAGAGAGGGGATTAGTAAGTGTTGAGAGAGAGAGAGAGAGAGAGTGGGTGGGGTTAATTTATAAGGGGAGTGGGAATAGGAGAGAGAGGGAGAGAGAGAGAGACAGGTGCATGTAAGTTATAGGGGGAGGGGGAATAAGAGATAGATAGGGGGGTTGGGTAGGGGTATTAGGGAGAGAGAGAGAGAGATGGAGGTATAAGATAGAAGTTATATATTAAAGATATTAGAGAGACATTGGTATAAGAGAGAGAGAGACAAAGGGAGAAGTGGGGATGATAAGTTGTAGGGGGCGATGGATTATGGGGGAGAGAGAGAGAGAGAGGAGTTAGTTAGAGAGTGAGAGAAAGAGAGATGGTAAGTTGTAGAGGGTGGATTAGGGGGGGAGAGAGAGAGATGTTATTAGTAAGGGATAGGAAGAAGAGGTGAGAGAGAGACAAAGGTTATTAGTAAGGGTTAGGAGGAAGAGGTGAGAGAGAGATAGAGAGAGGTGATTAATAAGGGTTAGGAGGAAGAGGTGAGTGAGAGAGAAAAATATATCAAGTTCAAGGGAGAGGGCGAGAGGGTGAGGGTGATTAGGTGTAGAGGGTGTATGGGGTTTGGGGGAGAGAAAGAGACAGAGATTGTGATGGGGAGATAAAGATAGGGGTTTAGTAAATATTAGGGATGTTATAGAGAATAGGGTATGAGAGAGAGAGAGATATGGGGATGGTAAGTTGTAGGGGGAGGTGAAGAGAGAGAGAGAGGGTTAGGGGTATAGGGAGTAGGGGGAAGAGATTGAGAGAGAGATTGAGGGATGGTAACTTATAGGTGAAGGTGTATTAGGGGAGAGAGAGAGAGAGAGTGATAGAAAAAATGGTGTGGGAAGGGGGGAGGGGCAGCAAGGGGGTTTGGGAAGATTAGGAAAGTTAGAGAGAGACAGAGAGATATGAAGTTAATTTAAAGGGGGTGGAGAGAGAGAGAGATCATGAACTGGGGGTTTTAGGGTGTTGGGGGAAAAGAGAGGGGTGCATGGGTAATTTGTAAAGGGAGGGGGATTAGGAGAGAGAAAGAGAGAGGGAGTGTAGGGAGAGTACGAAAGAGAGACATAGGTGCTTAGGGATCATATGAGTGGGGTTAGGGAGAGAGAGGGGAGGTTAGGGGTAGTGAGAGTGAGAGAGAGAAAGGGGTTTGTTAAGGGGTTTTGTTATTGAAAGAGGGTTGGCGATTATTTGTAGGTGGAGTAGTAGGGTAGAGAAAGAGTGAGAGTGGGGGTTAATAAGGAGTAAGGGGAAGATGAGAGAGAGAGAGATAAAGGAGGGATGTATTTTTTTGGTAGGGGGAGGAGTAGAGTGGTGAGAGAGTGAATTATGATTTTATAAGGGGGTCAGGTATAAGAGGGGGGAGAGAGAAAGGATAAGGAGGAATGGGGTTATTTTTACATGGAGGAGAAGGGGTTAGAGAGAGAGAGAGAGAGCTAGGTTTAGGGGTTAGGGGTATGTGAATGAGTAGGGGAGAGAGAGAGAGAGAGAGAGGTGGAGGAGGGTCTATGGGATTAGTGGTGGAGAGGAGGATGGGGTTTGGGGGAGAGAAATATAAAGAGAGAATGGTGGGGGGTAGGGATGTGGGGGTTTATGGGAGATAAGGGAAGATAGAGAAAAGGAAATATAGGGTGGAGAGAGAGAGAGAGAGAGAGAGATTGGGGTTAGAAAGTGGTAAGGGGAGGGGTATTAAGTGAGAGGGAGATAGAGATGGAGAGAGAGAGAGAGAGAGAGAACTAGGGAGAGAGAGAGGGAATCAAAGAGGAGGGGAGGTAGGGGTGTTATGACAAAGAGGAAGAGGGGGAGAAAGGGTCGGTTATGGGAAGGGATAGTAGGAGGGGGATTAGGGGTATATAGAAGGGGGTTAGGGGTTCTTAGAGTGAGAGAGGGGGGTGTTAGGGGGTTGGGGGGAGAGAGTGAGAGAGAAATTGTTAATAAGGGCTAGAGAGAGAGAGAGAAAGAGAGTTATGAGATGAGTAGAGTTGTGAGAGAGTAAGAAAGGATTAGTAAGCAGTGGAGAGAGAGAGAGAGAGAAAGAAATGGGGGTAGGTTTATAGGGAGATGGGGAATAAGAGAGAGAGAGAGCCCATAGAGAGAAAGAGAAAGAGAGAGAAAGAGGTGGGGTTAAGTTATATTGGGGGGATAGGGGAGAGAGAGAGAGAGGGGGTGATTTGGCTAGGGAGATTAGGTAGAGGGAGGGGGGTTTGGGTAGGGGGATTAGGGGAGAGAGAGAGGGGGAGGTTTGGATAGGGGGATTAGGGGAGAGAGACAGGGGGGTTGGGGTAGGGTATTATGGGGGACAGAGAGAGAGAGAGAGAGAGAGATAGAGACAGAGATAGAGAGAGAGAGATAACTAGGGCTTTTAGGGGGTTGTGGGGAAAGAGAGGGGTGGGTGGTAAGTTGTAACAGGAGGGGGATGGGAGAGACAAGGATAGAGAGAGTGGGTTAGGGAGAGTAGGAGAGAGAGGGGGGATTAGGGAGCATATGAGTGGGGTTAAGGATAGCAAGGGAATGTTAGGGGTAGTGAGAGTCATAGATGGGGGGATGTTAGGGAGGTTCAATTATAGAGAGAGGGTTGTTGGTTAGTTGTAGGTGGAGTGGTAGGGTAGAGAAAGAGTTATAGAGGGGGTTAATAAATATTAGGGGGTATAGAGGAGAGAGAGAGAGGAGGAATATTTGAAGTTAGAGGTAAGGGTAGGAGTAGGGTGGTGAGAGAGTGAATTGGTGTGTTATTAAGGGGTAGGGATAACAGGGGAGAGAGAGAGAGAGAAGGAAGAATGGGTTTAGTTGTATGTGGAGGGGCAAGGGTGATAGAGAGAGAGAGAGAGAAATGTTAGGATGTTGGGAGAAATAGATGGGTTTAGGGGTTAGTGGTATGTGGAGGAGTAGGGGAGAGAGAGAGAGAGAGGGCAAGGGAGGGTCTTGGTGATTAGCGGTGGGGAGGAGGAGGGGTGTTGGGGGAGAGAAAGAGAAAGGGATCATGGTGAGGGTAGGATGGTAGGGATTCAAGGGTTTAGAGGAGATAAGTGAAGTTATGTAGTAGTGGATATAGGGTGGGGAGAGAGAGAGAGAGAGATTGATTGATGTTGGAAAGTGGTAAGGGGGGCGGTATTAGGAAAGAGGGAGAGAGAGATGGAAAGAGAGAAAGGGGGGGAGACAGAAAAAGGGGGGAGATGAGGGGCAGTAGGACGTGTAAGAGAGAACAAGAGGTGGGGGTGAAGGGGGTGGTTATGGGAAGGGAAAGTACAAGGTGGTTTATGGCTAGAGAGTGGGGGGTTAGGGGTAGTGAGAAAGGGGGGGTGTTATGGCATTGGGTAGAGAGAGAGGGATGGGGGTTAGGTGTAGGTTGAGGAGTATGGGAGAGAGAGTGAGAGAGAGGGGGTTAATAAGGATTAGGGGGAAGAGGTGTGTGAGAAGGATAGAGAGCGACTGGGCATGTTAGAGCTAGGAGATTAGTAGAGTTGTGAGATAGTGAGAGAGAGGATTAGTAAGTGTTTAGAGAGAGAGAGATTGGGTGGGGGTAAGTTATAGGGGGAGTGGGAATAGAAGAGAGAGAGAGAGAGGGGGGAGGGGGTATGTTATAGGGGGAGGGAAGATAAGATAGAGATGAGGGGGTTAGGTAGGAGGATTAGGGGAGAGAGAGAGAGAGAGAGAGAGAGAGGAGTTAGTGAGTAAGAGAGAGATAGAGAGATGGTAAGTTGTAGGGGGGTTGGATTACGAGAGAGAGAGAGAGAGATGATTAGTAAGGGTTAGGAGGAAGAGGTGAGAGAGAGAGAGGTTATTAGTAAGTGTCATGAGGAAAAGGTGAGATAGAGATAGAGAGAGGTGATTAGTAAGGTTTAGGAGGAATAGGTGAGTGAGTGAGAGAGAGAGAGAGAGTTCGAGGAAGAGTGGGAGAGGGTGAGGGTGATTAGTTGTAGGGGGTGTAGGTGGGTTGGGTGAGAGAAAGAGATAGATATGGTGATGTGGAGAGAGATTTAGGGGCTTAGTAAATATTAGGAATGTTATAGAGAAGAGGGTATGAGAGAGAGGGAGATGTCGGGATTGTATGTTGTAGGGGGAGGTGGATAGAGAGATTGAGAGAGGGAGAGAGAGGGTTAGGGGTAAGAGAGAGAGAGAGAGAGAGAAAGCAAGAGAGATGGAGGGATGGTAACTTATAGGGAAAGGTGGATTAGGGAAGAGAGAGAGAGAGAGAGAGTGATACAAAACATGGTGTAGGAAGGGGAGGAGGGTTGGCAAGGGGTTTAGGGATGATTAAGAAAGTTACATAGAATGGGGTATAGGGTGGGGGTAGAGAGAGAGAGATGGGGTTAATTTATAGGGGTTGGAGAGGGAGAGAGAGAGAAAGAGAGAGACAGAGAGAGAGAGAGAACTGGGAGTTTTAGGGGGTTGGGGGAAGAGGGAGGGGTGTGTTATAAGTTGTAAGGGGAGGGGGATTAGCAGAGACAAAGAGAGAGAGAGGGGGTGTTAGGGATAGTAGGAGAGAGAGACAGAGGGGATTAGGGGTCATATTAGTGTGGTTAAGGAGAGAGAGTGAAGGTTAGGGGTAGTGAGAGTAAGAGAGAGAGAGGGGTGTGTTAGGGGGGTTCGATTATAGGGAGAGGGTTGGGGGTCATTTGTAGGTGGAGTAGTAAGGTAGAGAAAGAGTGAGAGAGGGGGTTAATAAGGAGTTAGGAGAAGATGAGAGAGAGAGAGAGAGAGATAAAGGAGGAATGAATTTTTTGGGTAGGGGGAGGAGTAGGGTGAGTGAATTAGGGTGTTGTTAAGGGTTAGGGATAAGAGAGGAGAGAGAGAGGAGGAGGAAAAGTGGGGTTAGTTGTAGTGGGATTAGCAGGGGTGAGAGAGAGAGAGAGAGATGGGTCTAGGGGTTAGGGGTATGTGGAGGAGTATGAGAGAGAGAGAGAGAGATAGATGGTGGGGGAGGGTGTGGGTTATTTGTGGTGGGGAGGAGGATGGGATTTGAGGGAGAGAACAAGAGAATGGTGGGGATAGGGAGGTAGGGGTTAAGGGGAGATAATGGAAGATAGAGAAAATGAAATATATGGTGGAGAGAGAGAGAGGCAGAGAGATTGATTGGGGTTGTTAAGTGGTAAGGGGAGGGGTATTAAGGGGAGTTAGGGGGAGTAAGACAAAAAGGGAAATGGGGGCAAAGGGGTTGGTTATGGGGAGAAAGAGTAGGAGGGGGATTAGGGGTAGAGAGTGCGTGGTTAGGGGTTGTGAGAGTGAGAAGGGGGGGTGTTATTGGGTTAGTAAGAGAGAGAGGGTGTTAATAAGGGATATATATATAGAGAGAGAGGAAGGAAAGGAGTAGAGTAGTGAGAGAGTAAGAGGGTATTCGTAAGTTTTGGAGAGAGAGAGAGAGAGAGAGAGACATAAATGGGGGTAAGTTATAGGGGGAGGGGGAATAATAGAGAGAGAGATGGCCAAGAGAGAGAGAGAGAGAGAGAGAAATAGATGGGGGTAAGTTATAGCGGGGGATAGGAAAGAGACAAAGAGAGAGCCAAGAGAGAGAGAGGATTTGGGTAGGGGGATTACGGGTGAGAGAAAGGGGGTTTTTTGGTAGGTTGATTAGGGGAGAGAGATAGGGGGGTGGTTTGTGTAGCAGGATTAAGGGAGAGAGAGAGAGGGGGGGTTTGGGTGTGAAATTATGGGAGAGAGAGAGAGAGAGAGAAATAGAGAACTAATGGTTTTAGGGTTTTGGGGGCGAGAGAGAGGGGTGGGTGGTAATATTTAAGGGGCGGGGGATTAGGAGAGACAAAGAGAGAGAGAGAGGGTTAGGGACAACAGGAGAGAGAGAGAGAGAGAGAGAGAGAGAGTATTAGGGAGTGTATAAGTGGGGTTAGGGACAAAGAGGGCATGTTAGAGGTATTGAGAGTGAGAGAGAATGGGAGGTTAGGGGTGTTCAATTATAGATAGAGGGTTGATGGTTAGTTGTAGGTGGACTAGTAGGGTAGAGAAAGAGTTAGAGAGGGTGTTCATAAATATTAGGGGGAAGAGAGGAGAGAGAGAGAAATAGAGGAGGAATGGAAGTTAGAGGTAGGGGGAGGAGTAGGATGGTGAGAGAGTGAAGTAGGTTGTTATTAAGGGTTAGGTATAAGAGGGGAGAGAGAGGAGGAGGATGAGGAGGAGCATTGGGGTTAGTTGTAGGGGGAGGAGAAGGGGTGGGAGAGGGAGAGAGAGAGATATGTTAAGAGGTTTGGAGAGAGATATTTGTTTAGGGGTAAGGGGTATGTGGGGGGAGTAGCGGGGGAAGGGTGTTGGTGATTAGTTGTGCGGAGGAGGAGGGGGGGTTGGGAGAGGGAAAGAGAATGTAACATCACGAAAAATCACAAAAATTTAAAACTTTTCTACATGACAATAAATGCTAATTAATAAATGCGGAAACTTTCGACTTTACCAATGCAATGTAATGTGTATTGAATGCTGTGAGGTGAATGTTCACGTTACAGGTTGGCTAGTGTAACCATAAATTCTGCATTGAATGCACCCAGCTAACAAGTTTAGTGGAAGTCCAACGTGGATGGCACAGTAAGCTTGGTTCATGTGATAGCTTCATGGTGTAACAATTGGGTACTGAGTTGTAACATGACACAAGTTTAAATGCTACCGATCTGGCTCCTTCCATGTTTTTGGTAGTGATGGCTCATTTAATGTGATAGACAGTTTGTAAGTTTCGTAAACTTCACCATAGATCTCCACCGTCGATCTAGTGAGGGCTTCAAAGCGTTGGTTAAACCCTAATTGGTTTTGGAATATCATGTTTATTGTGAACTTGTTATTTGATGGTCGTGGCTCTACACTGGATGACAAGCCGAGGGTTTGTAGCAAGATCGAACTGCTTGTGGAGGCTTTGCTCCCGAGTCTCGAACTTGTAACCTCTGAAATTTATAGAGCCAAGCTCTTTCTAGTTTGTACAGTGTTGGAAGTTTCTGTTATCAGTCTTAGGATTAGTCTTTAGGTGGATTCGATACTCGACTTGTTGAGAGTTTGTTCCAATTTAATATAGGGTTTGAAAAGAATGATCAAGGTCTTGCTAGGGTTGCTCTATCTCTCAGTCCTATATTATTGTGTTAAGAAATTAGTTTGGGGTTGGATCTAGTGATACCAACATTTGACGAATGAGGGTTTCAGTGTAGTTGCAATTGTAAAGTTGTCCACTATTGCGACAAGCTAACACTTAAAAAGGTAATGTGTTGAATTCTTTCGCTGTAGTGTTGATATAAGAGTGTTATCGTTTATTAAAAACTTCGATACTGAATATTTTCTTCTGGGATAATGTTTTAACCACTTTGTAATATTATTGCAGGTTTAACCATGCAATGGCTCCTCGAATCTGGCATTGAAGGTTGGAATAGCTATACCAACCAGTAAGCCTCGGCAATGTCTTAAGACCCTGTGTAGATGAGATGGCCAACTATTTAGTGTTCTGTTTGTTGTGTTTATAACTCAGAGAGTTCTGTACATAGGGTTTTGAGATATTTTTAGAAGAATGGGGAGGATATGCCTCGACCCATAAGGCAAATGCCTTGTTTGGTTTTGAATGCGACAGTTTAGTCAACAGGGATTTGATGCAGGAGCATCGGGACCTAGGCAAATCAGTTGAAGTTGATCGACCGAGGAGAGTTGACCAGCGGGAGTGCCGATGACCACTGGTGTGGGAAGCAGGTTCACTTGTCAAAGTCAGCAAGTCAAGCAAAAGCAGTCAGAGTGCGATCGACTGAAGGACCAGTGGATGTCGTGAGAGGTCGAGGATCGATAGGAAAGGGTCGACAGATGATGAGAAATGTAAGAGGTCGGGTAGTCGATAATTCGTCGAGCTACAACACGACAGGGTTTGGAGAAGCTAGATACATTGGGAAAGGAGCAAACCGACGAGGCAGTCGAGATGGGACTGTATTGCTATTGTAGGGTCGAAAGGACAGAAAGTCAATAAACTGTACTTAGTAGTTGTTCAGGGTTGTTGAGGAAGTTATGACAGTTATGGTGAGTTGGTGAAGGACATGACAGAGGACGTCATGGATGGAGGCTATATAGCACATCTAGAAGCTGATAGTGTAGATTCGTAGGATTTGGACAGAATCGGCGAATGGAGGGAACGCATGTCTCAGGATTGTAATAATCTTGGAAACAGCACCCACAGAGGAAAAATAGGAGAAAAGACCTTCATTCTGAGAAGGGGAGCAGAGGGAGCCAAGAGTAGAGGAAGTAGAGCATAATAGAGTGCAGAGCTGAGAGGGTTGTGAAGAGTCACACAGACCGAATGCAAAGTGTTGAGATCGAACCATAGCTCAGAGTTTCGTTGGTGAACCAAGAGAGGGTGAGGTTGACACACAGGGAGAACACACCACAGTTACTTCGTTACTGTAACGGTTGAGGCCAATTGTAGTTAGTTATTTACTTACAGTTATCTTATATTGTAACCGATTTCAGAGAAGTAATATAAGCCAATCCAGGCATCTTGTTCTACACCTTGTTTGTGTGAGCATTGTGGTTTTTGTCGTGTGTATTGTTAAGAAAGAACCTTATTTCCGTGGGGTGACTTGCGTCAGTTGGTATCAGAGCCCAGAGGTGAGTTCGGTTGGAGAAAAGAAGACCATACGAACCTGACTTGCGTCAGTGTTGAAGGTGTGAGGATTTTCAGCGAAAGTTGAATATGGCTCATAGAGGCATTAATGTCCGAGGATGAAGAGTGCGTGGCGCAGCAGCCGTCACAGTGGATCGTGAGATGTTTGATGAATGCATCCAAATGATGGGAACGTTGACAAATGAAGTCCCAGCGATCAAAGAAAACCAAAGGCGTGGTTGCATTCCTGAAGCGCTAGACCACAGCGACGAGGAAGTCAAGGAAGTGGAAGCTCGGGAAGCCGCAACAGAAGAACCAGAGGAAAAACTCATCAAGCTTCTGATAGAGATGAGAGGTCGGGTGAAGATAGATGTGGATACGTACTCGGGAAGCCTGGACCCAGAAGACTTGATCGACTGGTTCAGAGAGATGGATAAATACTTCGACGTAGAGCAGATCGAGGATCCTAAACAGGTTAAGATTGGATGTCTAAGGTTGAAGGGTCATGCCGCGTTGTGGTGGGACAATGTACAGGATGACAGACTCAAGAAAGGCAAGGAGAAAATTAAATCATGGGACAGGATGGTTGCCAAGTTGAAGGGGAAGTTCTTGCCAAGTGACTATGCAATTTCCTTGTTCCGGAAGTTACAAAACTTTCGACAAAAGAGATGACCGTGAAAGAGTACATGGAGGAGTTCTACTGATTGTCGATTCGGTCAGGACAGACTGATGAAGGAGAAGAAGATGTCACCACGTATGTAAATGGCCTGAAGTATGCTGTTTAGGATGAACTCAGCATGTCGAGATTCAGAGCAGTCAGTGAATCCTATTGGTTATCTCTAAAGGAAGAAGAGAAATTGTCAGGAAGTCTGCCGCGACCAGAGGCAGGATGACTAGTTGAGGTGGAAAGACTATCTCCATGAAAGGTCAAGGTAGTGGCTACAAGAAATAAGGTGTCGAAGATAGTCGACGCATGGAAGGGACATCGACGAAGGAAAGAGCGCAAGAGAACCGATGTGAGGGTTGTGAGAACCGTGGTTGAGGCACGTATGGTCGAAGTGGTCCACCCAAAAATGAAGAAGTTAACAGACTAGCTATAATCTGTTACAAATGTCGAGGAATGGGTCATAAGGCATATGAATGTCTAGAAAACCTACATGCTGCTGAAGAGTTGAGACCCAGACATCGAAAGGATGAGCAAGTCGACGAGAGAGAAAAGTTGGCATTAGATAGCAGTGGAGGATAGAAAAGGAAGAACCAAAATTTGACGGTTCAGAGAGCCTTGATCCAAGAAGATCAACGCAATCCGATGGAAACAACACAATGAAAGGTGATATTTTGAACAAAGGTGCAGATTAGAGAATGGCGATGTAAGACCATAGTTGATGGTGGAAGCACATAGAATCTTGTGTCAACGGAAGTCATCGACAAGATCGGGTTGAAGTGTCGAGAACACCCACACCCTTACAAGATCTCATGGTTGCAGAAAGGACACCATGTTAAGGTGACCAAACAATGTCTGATCAACTTCAGAGTTGAAGGATTGGAGGACAGCTTACTTTGTGATGTAGTTCCCATGGATGCATGCCATCTGTTGTTGGGGAGGCCATGGAAATATAATCAAAAAATGGTCTATGATGGTCAAGCTAACACAATTACAGTGTGGAAGAATGGTGTGAAAAGGACTCTTAAGCTGAGGTGAGGAGAGCCAACCGACAACAAAGACGCAGAGAGCAATATTTGGGAAAAGCGTGTGTTGATGAGCACTGCCAAGGAATTCCTCACAAAGGAGGAAAAATAGTCGGGATTCTATGCAATCATTCCAAAAGACCATATCTTGAAGGAACGACTGACATGGGGAGCATTTTGGTCGAAGTCAAGGAGTTGCTCGAAGAGTTTCGGGACATAATGGCTGAAGAGAACCCGACGGGATTGCCGCTGACAAGGAGCATATCCCATCAGATCGACTTGATTCCAGGGTCGAGTTTGCCAAATAAAGCACCATATAGAATGAGTCCGGCAGAGGGACATGATCTCAACCCACAGGTCCAAGATTTGTTGGACAGGGGATTGATCCGAGAAATCTTGATCTCGTGTGCAGTAATAGCAGTACTGACACCAAAGAAAGGTCGAGAATGGGGGATGTGTACTGACTCCAAAGGCATCAATAGAATCATGATCAAGTATAGATTTCCATTGCCAAGGATGGATGAATTGATGGAATGCTTGAGTGGAGCAACATACGTCACAAAGTTAGACCTGAAGAGTGGATATCACCAGATCAGGGTTATAGAAGGAGATGAATTGAGGACAACATTCAAAATAGGAGAAGGGTTATATGAGTGGTTAGTCATGCCATTTTGATTGACTAATGCACGTAGTACATTCATGAGATTGATGAATGAGGTATTGAAACAATTTTTGGGAAAGTTTGTCGTAGTCTATCTAGACGACATTCTGATTTTTAGTCAGACCAAGTTAGAACACTTGGAGCATGTTTGACAAGTATTGCAGAGATTGCAGGGAGAGAAGCTGATGATTAACTTGCAAAAGTGTTTCTTCATGAAGAAGGAATTAGTGTACTTGGGATTTGTAATTTTAGGTAAGGGGTTGGAGATGGACCCAGAGAAGGTGAAGGCAATAGTAGATTGGTCGGAACCGACAAGTACGACTGCAGTAAGAAGTTTCCATGGACTTGCTAGTTTCTACCAGAAGTTCATTCAGGGATTCAGTCGGATTTGTGCACCATTGACAGAATGCATGAGAAAGGGTGAGTTCAAGTGGACGGATAAGGCCCAGGAAGCTTTCAAAAAATTGAAGGAAAAGGTCACTGAGAGCCCAGTGTTGGCTCTCCTAGACTTTGACAAAGTTTTCTAGGTCGATTGTGATGTGAGTGGAACAACAATTGGGTCAGTGTTGAGCCAGGAAGGACGACCAATTGCATACTTCAGTGAAAAACTAAGTGGAGCGAAGCAGAAATATTCGTTCTATGACCAGGAATTCTATGCTATCATACAAGCATTGAAGAAATGGAGGCATTATTTGTTGCCATAGGAATTTGTGTTATACACCGATCATCAAGCGCTGAGGTATCTAAATACCTAGTTGAAGTTGGATCAGAGACACATGAAGTGGGTGGATTTACTCCAGAGATATACGTTCGTGTTGCGACATAGGTCAGGTAAGTGGAACAAAGTTGTCGACGCGTTGAGCAGGAGAGTTGCATTATTGAGCACGATAACTGTTCAGGCATCAGGAATAGAGTCGATAAAGATGGAGTATGAAGCCAACGAAGATTTTGCAAAGGTATGGAAGGCGTGTCGTGAGCCTTGGAGCACTGACAGGACTCCATATTTGAGTTATCTCATTCAAGAAGGTTACCTACTCAGAGGAAGTCAGTTGTGTATTCCCAGAGGATCAGTGAGGGAGAACCTAATTGGAGAATTTCATAATGGAGGGTTAGCAGGACACTTTGGGATCGATAAGACCAAAGTGTTGATCGATGAAAAGTATTTCTGGCCAAGGATGTCAAAAGATGTCAGAAAATGGGTTCGACAATGTCAAGTTTGCCAGTTGGAAAAGGGAAGGAGTCAGAACGTGGGGTTGTATACACCATTGCCAGTACCATAGAACCTGTGGGAGCATGTTAGCATGGATTTTGTGTTAGGATTGCCAAGGACGCAACAGGGGAATGACTCAATATTTGTTGTAGTTGACAAATTTTCGAAGATGGAACATTTCATACCATGTAAGAAGACAAGTGATGCCACAGGAATCGCTGTACTATTCTTTAGGGAAATAGTTAGGTTGCATGGGTTGCCAAAGAGTATCATGTCGAATAGGGATACGAAATTCATGGAGCATTTCTGAAGGACCCTATGGAAGAAACTCGACACGAAGTTAGATTTTAGTTGGCATATCATCCGCAAATAGACAGACAGACCGAGGTTGTAAACAGAAGTTTGGGAAACCTTCTAAGATGTTTAGCAGCCAATAGACCCAAACAGTGGGAGAATGTGTTGGCATAGGCGGAGTTTGCCTATAACAATTCTATGAATCAGTCAACAAAACTGAGCCCATTCCAGATTGTTCAAGGGAGGAGTCCACATGTCATGGCAGATCTGGTCGAATTGTCGACAGAAACTAGGAAGAGCGTGGATGCAAAATCATTCGCAGAGCATATGCATGAGTTCATGAAAATGTGCGAAGGCACATTGAGAAGAGTAACGTGGCCTACAAGTTGAGAGCCGACAGGCAGAAGAGACTATTGTCATTCCAAGAAGGGGACTTAGTCTATGCATATTTAAGGAAGGAATAGTTTCCGACAGGAACATACAACAAGTTGAAGCGAAAGAAGATCTCAAACAATGCCTATGTGTTAGAGTTACCGGAAGACTTGAACATTTCAGCAACGTTCAACGTCTCAGACCTGTATAAATTTGAAGAAGGGTCAAGCAGCGATATAGGTGAGGGAACGAGTATCGAATGGAAAAAATAGATTCTAAACCGACATAAAGAAGGGATCGTAGAAGTAATCGATGAGCGTGAAGTGGGGCGCACTCGTAGATCGTGCATGAAGGAATACTTGGTGCGATGGACAAATGATGAGTTGTAGGAGGCAACGTGGATTTTCGAAGAGGAGTTCAAGAGACTGATGGAGCAGTCGAATTCTTTTTCACCTGGGGAGACTGATGCAGGAGCATTGGGACCTAGGCAGATCAATCAAAGTTGATCGATCGAGAAGAGCTGACCAACAAGAGTGCCGATGACCACTGGTGCGGGAATAAGGTTTACTTGTCAAAGTCAGTAAGTCGAGCAGAAGCAGTCGGAGTGCGATCGACTAAAGGAGCAATGGATGTCGCGAGAGGTCGAGGATTGACAGGAAAGGGTCGATAGATGATGAGCGATGTAAGAGGTCGGGTAGTCGACAAGTGGTCGAGCTATGACACGACAGGGTTTGGAGAAGCCAAATACATTGGGAAAGGAGCAAACCGATGGGGCAGTCGAGATGGGACTATATTGCTATTGCAAGGTCGAAAGGACAAAAAGTTGATAAACTGTACTTAGTACCTGTTCGGGGTTGTTGAGGAAGTTATGGTGAGTTGGTGAGGGATGTGACAGCGAACGTCATGGATGGAGGCTGTACAGCACATCTGGAAGCTGACAGTGAATATTCGCAAGATTTGGACAGAATCAGCCAATGGAGGGAACGCATGTCTCGGGATTGTAATAATATTGGAAACAACACCTGCAGAGGAAAAAGAGGAGAAAAGACCTTCATTCTAAGGAGGGGAGCAGAGGGAGCCGAGAGCAAAGGAAGCAGAGCAAAATAAAGCGCAGAGCTGAGAGGGTTGTGAAGAGTCACACAGACCGAGTGTAGAGTATTGAGATCGAACCATAGCTCTGAGTTCCATTGGTGAACCAAGAGAGGGTGAGGTCGACACACAGGGAGAACACACCACAGTTACCTCGTTACTGTAACGGTTGAGGCCAATTGCAGTTATCTATTTGCTTATAGTTATCTTATATTGTAACCGATTTCAGAGAAGTAATATAAGCCAATCCAGGCATCTTGTTCTACACCTTGTTTGTGTGAGCATTGTGGTTTGTATCATGTGCATTGTTAAGCAAGAACCTTATTTTTGTGGGGCGACTTGCGTCAAGATTTTACCCTCAGACTTTATTAATGTAAATCATGGTGTTTCACGACTACTGTTATCGTTTTTCTTTTGTATATGGCTAAAGTTATAATGTAAGTATTTGAAGTCTATAAAATGATGTGTTTGTTTGCTACAGGATAGATAATTTATATCTATGTACAGCTACGGCCTATATGAATTTTTATTTATTTTGTAACCTGATCCCGCGTTTAGGGTTTAATGAAATAAAAGTTATAGCTATGAGAAAAGTAATGGAACCCTTTTGGCAACCTCTGTGTTTAACTTGGGTAAAAATTGATGGGTGAAAGATACGACTGTTTGCTCTTAAAAGAATAATGAAGAGATGGATTTGTTGATGAGGCTTACAGCATATAAGCACTTCATTTAAAATTAAAAGTGTTGTTGCGTCTTAAAAGAATAGGGAAGTATTTCTAGTGCTAGGGTTTCACCTTTATTTTTGAAATAAAAATCTTAACTAATCTCTTAGATGAGGTCTCGACATAAACCTGTGTTTACTAAAATTGTTTGGAAATCTCCTACAGTTGTTTTGAAAGTTAAATCTAAACTACTCGATCTACAGTCATGTTTAAGGTGTAAGTGTTTGGTTTTTGTCTTTGATCTTGTTATGAAATGAAATTCAAGCTTGTCTGTCTTGATACTTCTGTTTGAAATAGATTTGTCTATTGTTAAAAGAAATGAGTACTAGAATGTTATTCAAACTGATAATAAATAACAAGTCTTCTACTGTGAACTGTTGGGATTATAAATCAATCCTGTTTGTATTGGGATGCTTTTATATGTAAAGAGAAACAAGGCTAAACTTTTAAAATAAAATGTTACTATAAACTAGTGATTGATAACTCTATTTAGAGTTTTAGCAGAAATAACAAATACCTGGATTTACACTATGTGAATATGATATAAATAAATGTATGGATGTGAGCATAAAATAAATGGAAATACTTGATGTCTGTAGAAGAATATCATTCTGCTATATTTTGAAAGTAATTCTTTATTTATCCCAGTGTAAACAAGAACATCTTAACTGTTGAGTTTGGGTAAAAGAATCCTATACTGTTAGAACAGAATGTAATTACTTTGAAAATAGAGATATTTGTAAACAAAAATATTGTGTATAAACTATGAATACAACTAACTAAAAATAATTAATAATTAGGGTACTGTAATATAAATGCAAGAATTAAATAGAAGGTAGAAACTTGAGAAATTTATATAATTTAATCTTCTCATTCACTTGGCTATTTTTTTATCAGACTTATCTATTTTTAATCTATATCTATACTAGAGTACGATGTTGTTCCTTTTTGCATGGGGAAAAATGCAGAGATCATTTGTTCAATCATTTTGATTTATATAGAATTATTAAAATATTCAGAATAACTGAAATGACTTTGATGAAATAAACAGTAAAAACTTAATAGAAAATAGAACTTTAAAATACACAGAAATAGATAACAGAACATGTAAATAAAAATAGATAAGACCATAGAACCTATAAAAGATGATAGGCTGACAAACACCCAAGGAGTCCTATTCCTCCCAACCTGCTCCAGAAGAAGCAGCTCAACTGCTAACTTCTAATGAACCCCCGAGCCTGATTACTGTTCCAGTAAGTGGGTGGAATCTGTGTAGAAGTAAGGCACTCAAAAAATACCTTCTCCACTCGGTATCAACCTCCTGAAAAATGCCTTCTCCACTCAGCATGAACCTCCTAAACTCAATAAGAGTTTGGTAGACTCACAACATGATCAACAAAAGCATATCCCCTCATCAAATCTCTTGGGTGCAAACACAGCAAAACCCCAAGGTAAATTTCCTTGTCAGGAAAAGTGATGAACCCCAGTTCAATATTTGATGGCTATTATATAGACTTCCTAGGTCTTTTAGTGGTCAGTTTGGAATAAATGAACCTCAAGCTCCAGTCCCATCTTTCAGGGCACTATGACCACATTTCAAGGGAGTTGTCCCATACCAACAGCTAGTTAGTTGCAGCATGATGCTGCCACTTGTCCATTGCCTTCTACCCTAGATTCCATGCCACCTAGTGGATCACTAACCACTCTTTCAACAGTCCTCTTAGGTGTTTGTCTCCTATTTTATTTATTAAATAATAATATATTGTGCAAATTACAGTCGTCCTTGGACACCTGTCCAAAATAAACTTTACAATAAAAGTTATCATAGTGTTTCTTAACACAAAATGTTTTTCCAGCTTAAAGGGTATGTTACAAAGAAAGAGATCATGATGGTTGTAGGTAGGTAAGGGTTTAGGGGTTTAGGAGATATAAGGGAAGTTAGGTAGAAGGGGATATAGTGTGTGGGGAGAGAGAAAGAGAGAGAGAGAGAGATATTAAGGTTGGAAAGTTGTAAGGGGAGCGGTATTAGGGGAGAGGGAGAGAGATATGCTAAGACAGAGAGGGGGGAGAGAGAAAGAGCGGATGTAGAGAGAGTAAGAGAGAGAGAGGGGGGGGAAGGGGGTGGTTATGGGAAGGGAGAGTAGGACGGGGGTTAGCAGTAGTCAGAGTGAGAGAGGGGGGTGTTAGGGGGTTGAGGAGAGAGAGAGAGGTGGGTGTTAGGTCTAGCTTAAGGAGTAGGGGAGAGAGAGTGAGAGAGAGGGGGTTATTAAGGGTTAGTGGGAAGAGGTGAGAGAGAGAGAGAGTGGGGGGTTTTAAAGGTAGGAGATGAGTAGATTTGTGAGAGTTAAAGAGGGGATTAGCAAGTGTTGAGAGAGAGAGAGAGAGTGAGAGAGTGATCCAGTGTGTGTCTAAGAGCGAGAGAGAGATAGAGAGAGAGAATGGGGGGAGTTAGAGGAAGATAGAGAGAGAGAGAGAGAGAGAGAGAGAGTGGAGGGGGGTAAGTTATAGGGGGAGGGGTAATATGAGAGAACGAGAGAGAGAGAGGTATTAGAGGGAAGGGGGTGTAAGAGATAAGTGAGAAGAGAGAATAGATATGGAGGTATAAGAGAGAAGAGAAATATTAAGGATGTTAGAGAGAAGGGGGTATAAGAGAGAGAGAGAGAGAGAGAGAGAGAGAGAGAGAGAGAGAGAGAGAGATGTGGGGATGATAAGTTGTAGGAGGAGTGGATTAGGGGATACAGAGAGAGAGAGGGATGGTAAGTTGTAGGGGGAAGTGGATTAGGGGAGAGAGAGAGAGAGAGAGAGAGAGAAGGGATGGTAAGTTGTAGGGGGGTTTGGATTAGGAGAAAGAGAGATAGAGAGAGAGAAGGGTAGTTATTGGTAGGGAGAGTAGGAAGGGTTAGAGATATAGATCAATGGTTTAGGGTTAGAGATAAGGGGGTATAAGAGACAGAGAGAGAGAGAAAGATGTGGGGATGCTAAGTATTAGGGGGAGATGGATAGAGAGAGAGAGAGAGGGTTAGGGGTATAGGGAGAGAGAGAGAGAGAGAAATATGGAGGGGATTTAGGGAAGATTAGGAAAGTTATAGAGAAACAGGTATAGGGTGGGGGTAGAGAGAGAGAGAGATGGGGGTAATTTATAAGGAGTGTAGAGAGATAAAGAGATAGAGAACTAGGTGTTTTAGGGTATTGGGCGGAGAGAGAGGGGTGCATGGTAAGTTGTAAGGAGATGTGGATTAGGAGAGAAAAAGAGAGAGAGAAGGAAGGTAAGCAGTAGTGAGAGTGAGCGAGAGAGGTAGGGGTGTTAGTGGGGTTTAATTATAGATAAAGGATTGAGGGTTATTTGTAGGTGGAGGAGTAGGGTAGAGGAAGAGTGAGGTAGAGGAGGAGAGAGAAAAAGAGGAATAATGGATTTTATAGGTAAGGGGAGGAATAGGGTGAGAGAGTTAATTAGGGTGTTATTAAGGGTTAGGGATAAGAGAAGATAGAGAGAGAGGAGGAGGAGGAGTGGGGTTAGTTGTAGGGCAGTAGAAGGGGTTAGAGAGAGAGAGAGATGGGTTTGAGGGTTAGGGGTATGTGGAGGAGTAGGGGAGAGAGAGAGAGAGAGAGATGTGGGGTGATGGGGGAGGGTGTGGGTGATTACTGGTGCGGTGGCGAAGGGGGGTTGGGGGACATAAAGAGAAAGAGATCATGGTGTGGGTAGGGAGGTAGGGATTTAGGGTAGATAAGGGATAGAGAGAGAGAGAGAGAGAGAGAGAGAGAGAGAGAGAGATTGGGGTTTACAAGCGGTAATGGGGGGGATATTAAGGGAGAGGGAGATATATATATATATATATATATATATATATATATATATATATATAGAGAGAGAGAGAGAGAGAGAGAGAGAGAGAGAGAGAGAGAGAGAGAGAGAGAGAGAGAAGGGGGGGAAGAAGAGGGGAGGTAGGGGGAGTAAGAGAGAGAGGAAGGGGGGGTTATGGGAAGGGAGAGTAGGAGGGGGGTTAGGGGTAGAGAGCCAGGGGTTAGGAGTTGTGAGAGTGAGAGAGGGGGGGTGTTAAGGGGTTTGGAAGAGATAGAGGGGTGTGGGTTAGGTGTATATTGAAGAGTATGGGAGAGAGAGTGAGAGACAGGGGGATAATAAGGGATAGGAGGAAGAGAGAGACTGTGAGAGAGAGATAGATTAAAGGTGGGAGTTGAGTATAGTGGTGAGAGAGTGAGAAGTGATTTGTAAGTGCTGGTGGGAGAGAGAGAGAGAGAGAGAGAGAGAGAGAGAGAAGGGGGTAGTTTAGGTATGGGGATTAGGGGAGAGAGAGAGAGGGGGGTTTGGGTAGGGATACTAGATGAAAGAGAGGGGGGGTTGGGTAGGGTATTAGGGGGAAGAGAGAGAGAATGAGAGAGAGTGAACTAGGTGTTTTATGGGGTTGGGGGGGAGAGAGAGGGGTGTGTGGTAAGTTGTCAAGGGATGAGGATTAGGAGGGACAAAGAGAGAGGGGGGTTAGTGAGGATAGGAGAGAGAGAGGGGGGGGCTTAGGGAGTGTATGATTAGGGTTAGGGAGAGAGAGGGAATGTTAGAGGTAGTGAGAGTAAGAGAGAGAGGGGGGTGTTAGGCGGGTTCGATTATAGAGAGAGGGTTGGGATTTAGGTGTAGGTGGAGTAGTAGGGTAGAGAAAGAGATAGAGAGGGGGTTAATAAACATTAAGGGGAAGAGAGGGGAGAGAGAGAGAGAGAGGGAGAGAGAGAGAGAGAGAGAGAGAGAGAGGAGGAATGGATGTTATAGGTAGAAGGACGAGTATGCTTGTTGGAGAGTGAATTAAGGTGTTATTAAGGGTTAGGGATAAGAGGGGAGAGAGATAGGTCAAGGAGTAGGGTTAATTGTAGGGGGAGGAGCAGGGGTTAGAGAGAGAGATATATGTTATGAGGTTTCGATATAGAGATGGGTCTAGGGGTATGTGGAGGAGTAGGGGAGACAGAGAGAGAGAGAGAGAGGGGGTGGATAGGAGGAGGGGGGTTGGGGGAGAGAAAGAGAAAGAGATCATGGTGAGTTTAGGGAGGTAGGAGTTTAGTTATTTAGGGTAGATAATGGAATTTAGGGATAAGGAGATATACGGTGGGGAGAAGGAGAGAGAGAGAGAGAGAGAGAGAGAGAGAGAGAGAGATTGATTGGGGTTCGAAAGTGGTAAGGGGAGGGGTATTAGAGGAGAGGGAGAGAGAGATGGAAAGAGAGAGAGGGGGGGGGAGAGAGAAAAGGGGGGGGAGATGAGGGGTGGTAGGTGGATTAATACAGAGTGAGAGGTGGGGGGAGAACGGGGTTGTTATGGGAAGGGAGTAGGAGGTGGTTTACGGGTTAAGAGTGGGGGGTTGTTAGGGCTTTAGGAAGAGAGAGAGGGGTGGGGGTTATGTGTAGGTTGAGGAGTATGGGAGATATATTGAGAGAGGGGGGGTTTAGTAAGGGGAGGGGTATTAGAGGAGAGGGAGAGAGAGATGGAAAGAGAGAGAGGGGGGGGAGAGAGAAAAGGGGGGGGAGATGAGGGGTGGTAGGTGGATTAATACAGAGTGAGAGGTGGGGGGAGAACGGGGTTGTTATGGGAAGGGAGTAGGAGGTGGTTTACGGGTTAAGAGTGGGGGGTTGTTAGGGCTTTGGGAAGAGAGAGAGGGGTGGGGGTTATGTGTAGGTTGAGGAGTATGGGAGATATATTGAGAGAGGGGGGGTTTAATAAGGGTTAGGTAGAGGAAGTATGAGAGAGAAACAACAAGTGTGGGGTGTTAGAGGTAGGAGATGAGTAGAGTGGTGAGAGAGTGAGAGAGCAGATTCATAAGTGTTTGGAGAGAGATGGAGTGGGTGGGGGTAAGTTATAGGGTGAGTGGGAGAGAGAGAGAGAGAGAGGTGGGTAAGTTATATGGGGAGGGGGAATAAGAGAGAGAGAGAGAGATGGGGGGTTAGGTAGGTGGATTAGGGGAGAGAGAGAGAGAGAGGGAGGGATAGAGAGATGGTAAGTTGTAGGGGGCTGGGGTATAAGAGAGAATAGAGAAGAGAGACGGAGTTATAAGAGAGAAGAGAAATATTAAGGATGTTACAAAGACATGGGTATAAGAGAGAGAGAGAGAGAGAGAGATGTGGGGATGATACGTTTTAGGGGGAGATGGATTAAGGGAGATAGAGAGAGAGAGAGAGGGAGAGAGAGATGGTAAGTTGTAGGGGGGTGGATTAGGGGAGAGAGAAAGAGAGAGGTGATTAGTAAGGGTTAGGAGGAAGAGGTGTGAGAGAGAGATAGAGACAAAGGTTATTAGTAAGGGTTATGAGGAAGATGTGAGAGAGAGACAGAGAGAGGTGATTAGTAAGGGTTAGGAGGAATAGGTGAGTGAGAGAGACACATATAGAGTTTGGGGAGAGAGGGAGAGGGTGAGGGTGATTAGGTGTAGAGGTTGTAGGGGGGTTGGGGGAGAGAAAGAGATAGATATCGTGATGGGGAGAAAAATGTATGGGTTTAGTAAATATTAGGGATGTTATAGAGAATAGGGTATGAGAGAGAGAGAAATGTGGGGATGGTAAGTTGTAGGGGGGGTGGAGAGAAAGAGAGAGAGAGAGGGTTAGGGGTATAGGGATTAGGGGGGAATAGAGAGAGAGGAGAGAGAGAGAGAGAGAGAGAGAGAGAGAGAGAAATGGAGGGATGTTAACTGATAGGGGGAGGTGGTGTTGGTTGGGTTTTCACCCAAGCATGTGCAAATGTGCACCTACTAACTTCGTAGTAGTAGTCTCAATTAAAGCAGTAAAAACTAATGTAAAAAACAAATATTAATCTAACATGTGCAAGAAAGTAAATCTATAGTAAATAGTAAAAAATTGAATGATCCATGTAAAACAAACTTTTATTTATGAAAAATAGCTTTGCAAATAATACATTACGTCAAATGGTGAGGTTGGTTGAGCTTGAGCAGCTGCAAGGGTGAGGTGCTCCAATGCTGTAATGATCTTTCTCTTCTCGAAATGCAAGTGGGAGGATTGGCCAAAAAGGGAACTCCAAAGATGTATCTAAGCTCAAATAGTGGCTCAAGATCTAAGGAAAGAAATTGACAGCATAAGGATAGGATGAATGTGGATCATTAGTGAGGAGCCTCTATCACCTTTTTATAGCATTTGGGTGATACAGAATAAAACCATGGTTTAAGGAAACCAATGGTATTGGTGAAAAATGGTTCAGGTTTTCTTTTCCTCTGTTTCCCTCTTTTTTTTCCTTTTTTGAATATATTTTTGAATTTTATTCCCTTTTAAGTTATTTTGGGGAATTTTGGACCCCTTTTGAGGGTTTTTGTATTTTTTGAAGAAAATAAAATATTTTGAGGAAAAAAAGATGGATTTTGGTCTTTTTCATGACCTTTTGAAGGTTTTAGAGGCTAAAATGGTAGGAAAGTGGACAAATGGGTCATGTGAAGAGGGAAATGATCTAGTGAGCATTTTTTGGGTGTCAACAGCTTGCCCCCTAATGTGTGAGGGCAGGAGCTCATCGTATGGACGATATACATCATAGTTCTTTTGTCTTTTTCTTGGGGTTTGGAGGAGAGAAGAGATCGATTGGAGATTGGAACCATGGTCCCATACAAACTGCAAAAAATGAAAATACATGGCCTCAAAATGAATGAGGAATAATCTCTAATGATGGATGAGGCGAGCATACCCATGCTCGTATCAAGACATATAAATAACAATGAGGCCCAAAAAAGGGGACCTGAACAATACATATAAACCTGTTGTGTACACCATAATGGTCCTGTTTGGCCTAGCCCAGATGGGGCATTGTTTAATAGGAAGAATTTTGAGAACTGTGGACATAAGCGCAGTTAAGTTTGAACAATTTTGGGATAAGTTTTGGTATGCTGCCAAGTTGCGCACAGCATAGTGTCGGAGGAGCTACAAGGTTGGTGTTGCAAGGAGTACAACACTGTGATGTGCCATGTCAAAGAAGATCCAGCTAAGCAGAGCATGGACAGATAAAGGCAATTATTTTAGTTAGGTCACAGAAGACCTATTTTTGGCAAAGATTGTCGATAACTACCAAGTAGTGGGTAGATGCAGATCGGAGGTAGGTGACTGATCACAATGCACAGAAGACTACTACTACTCGAACCAGTCATCTAAGGCCGGAAAGGAAGGAACAGCTCGGTGGAGGAAAAATTCTGGCGCGCATATAACAGAAGATCTGCTACTAGATATCAGTAGTTCGGTTTTGGGAAAACTGCGACAATTTTGTAAACCTAAGGGTTCTGCCTTAAAAATGTAAAAGACATTTCCTATGGGTCTTGATCTATAAATAAGGCAATTTTGTAAAGGGAAAGGGTTAACTTTTCATTTTGTCGATTAGTATTGAATATTGGGAGATCTGCTAGAGAGAAGCATTGTAAAGGCTTTGCAGCTGAGTGCGCAGAGACCTAATTTTGAGAGAGAAAGAGAAGAGCATCTGTAGGTGAGTGCGCAGGCGAAGAACTGTTGTACCCTTTCCAAGATAAATAAACAATAGTTCTTGTGGATCTAGCTTCCCATCCGGGGGGTGAACCACGTTAAACCATTATGTTATGTGATTGCTGTGTATGATTGCCATTAATTTGTGATCTAATTTACTTACAGTGCATGCATGAAGTTATTATTGCCTGTTATATGTTTACTGTGATCTGTATTCACCGTGGAAAGGATAGAATAAGATTCTAAGTAGTTCATGTATGGAGAAATATTAAACAGTAAAGCACCTATAAGTCTCAAATGAATGGATCGATGAGATAACCACACAATTAATTGTTAAGGATTGAATTGCAGTATCAAAGCACACAGCACTGCGCATCTCACATATTTGCATAAGTTATGTTGTTTATCAAGCTAAGTAATGATGAATGATTAAGGTTTATCGACTAAAAATTTAATAGAAGTGATCAGATCTCATAAAACTACTGCATGGTTTGGAGACGCACTGAGGGTGTAAATATCTTTGTTTGTGAAAATACTCGATGCGGAGTAGAAGACTCCGTGCAGTCATTGACCGCATCGCACGACTCATACCATGCTATACATAAATAATTTGAAAACACTCGCATCACAAGGTTGTGGAAACCTACTTTTCCAACCACCCCCTCAACTTCGCCTCGGGTGAGACCTTAGGATGCTTGCAGTCTGTTGCTGAAAGGGCCAGTGAATAGGGGTTTTGTTGGTATCTTGTACCGCGAAGTACCTGGGTCTACATTGGAAAACCTCTAGAACAGTGCTGCGACCAAAAAATGGTTCCGTTTCCGCACTAAGATTAGTGATGCGATAGTGTATTCAGAAAAGTAATGTCCAACAGTTGGCATCTAGAACAGAAAGAAATCTGGGTTTGGAGCGATAAGATCGAAAGAGACTTCACAAAGAAATAAAATAGACATCCGTGACTATCTGACATACATTGGTTGAACATATCCTTGTGGAGGGACATCCACGAAATTTCTTGGGCTTCGTTTCCAAATGAGCTACACGAGTGGATATCCCGCCTAGCAGAAAGAAAGAATTGTTCCCAAGGTGGAATACCTACAGAGTGGACTCTAGATCTTACTGAACAACTCAAAGTAATCCACAGCCCACGGTCACGAGTAGTTGACTTCTGGGTTGATAGAATATTAGAAGGATTTGTGACCAAATTTGTTGTAAACACACTGAAGCATACTTTTTTGAAGGATTCAGAGGTAAGTTCCTAAAAATCCTCAGTCTATACATTAAAATGCTTTTAGCTGAGAAAGGTGTTTTAAGAATGCAGTAATAGTCCTAAATCTGTCATGGTAGAGAACACATACATTGATTTTGGCGAAGAAAACCATACTTTGAGAAGTGGAAAGAGATACAAGCCTACTAACAAAAAGAAACCCACACCATCTAGAAACCATATAGATACCGAAATTTCATTTGATCTCAATAATACGAACACTCAATTATCAGGCACAATCCACTGTATTATACCTCATAATCAATCAATCCAGTAACACTGCAAGAGCGAGTGCTCACAGCACTACAACTCAGACTATTCCGCAGAATACTGTCCCTAGCACAATCCATCAGCCTGTGTCTACTTTTGTCATAGGGAATCAGTTCGAGAACAATACACAATCCTGAAGAAGAATGATAGATAACGATATAAAATTGTCGATATTCAAAGGAATGGGTTAGGAAGACCCTGATCAACACTAGTTTCTATCCGAATCCATGTGGAGTGTTAAGCAAGTGACATATGATGCTATAAAGAGAGTGCAGCTCATAACTACTTTTAGAGATAGAGCGCTGCACTAGTTTATGAATTATTCTCAAGAACAACCGAGAACCCTAGCAGAGATCAAAACCGCGATTGCAGCAGAGTTTAAGAAACCTAAATCAGAATCACAGTGCAAAACAGAGTTGAAAGAAATCAAGTAGAAACCTATTGAATCGGTCTAGGAATTTGACCAAAAATTCAAAACATTGTTGGACCAAGTGAGCTTTGTTATAGCTCCGCAACAACATCAAAAATGGTTCATTGCTGCGCTGTTTCCCCACATCAGACAACCACTAATGCAACAGAAGGTTGTATCTCAAGCTGAAGCCTTGGAGATCGCAATGAAGTTGGAAGCTTCATCAATTGGAGAAAGTAGTTTTGGAATAATACAGATTCAGAACCAATTGGCTACCTTGACATTAGAATTACAAGGTATGAAGAATGGAAAAGAGCAGAGACATGAACAACGACATGAATTTTAGTGCACAAGATGAAAAGGAGAGGACCACACTAGAGAACATTGCCCCTTATTTCAAGAATACCTTAACAGTGGCGCACCAAACCCAATAAATATGAATCAGAACCAGGCACCGTGATGTGAAATTTGTAGAAGCAGAGGACACAGACCTGAAGACTGCTACCTGATACAAAAATATGTAAAGACACCTAAAAACTTATACTGCAATTTATGTAAGTCAGTTGGACATGATGAGTCCAATTGTCGTGCTTATAAACTAATGAATGAAAGAAAGTGAGATATGGAAGCAATGGGAGGTGCTGGAATGTACTGCGTTCAAGAGGAAAATTAGCCAAAGTAAGAGAACACCCACTATGATCAAGGAGGATATAAAGGCCGCGGTGGTGGATATCGCAGAAGAGGAAGAAATACTGGTCAAAATCAAGGAAGAGGATGAGGCCAGGTCATATGTTATAACTGTGGTCAACCAGGTCATGTATCAAGAGAATTTACTAATCCATGCACCACATGCAACTACTGTAAATCATTTGATCATGTCATTGAATATTGCCTAGTGCTTGAGGTAGAAATGCAGAAGAGGAGAAGAATAGAATGACCGAACCCTAACATCCAGTTGGTCGCATCAGAGAACAGACCTACAGGCTAGAGTGTCAACACAGTAACGTGAAGTGGTGCTGATACAGAAAAAGACAACAGCACAGAAGCCTCGACTTCTGGAACAACTGATCCTAAGAAGAACCCTGGAGAAACAGTAGGGATAAGAAAAGCTCCTGGGAAAGCACCTCCATTGAACTTACAGAAAAACAAAGAAATATTCAAAGAAGCATGGGACATGTTTAAACAACCACCACCTACTTCAACAAGGATTCCGCTACGAAGTCAAGAATCACAAATACAATACATGCCACTCGCATATGATCAGATGCACAATGCACCAAATGCCTCTAATTCTATTGTGCAGTTTCTACACAGCTATATCAAGTTATTAAAAAACAAGGACACTCTTATGGAATTTGAAAAATTGATAAATCAGTACAAATCATGCAATAAGAAAGGAATAGCACATGGCGTAGTACATAACATTAGAAGTCCGAAAAGAACCAGCATGGAAATGCAGTTCACTACACAGATAGGAGACTATGAGATGGATGAGATAATTCTTGATCTTGGATCTGAAGTGAATGTCTTAACTAAGCAGACATGGCAGGCAATGGGAAAACCAAAGTTACAGTGGTCACCTATACAGTTAAGAATGGCTAACCAGGGCATACTTATATCGCTGGGAAGGTTAACCAACACCATTGTCAACATTGATGGAGTGCGAAGTTATGCAGACTTCGAAGTGATTGAAATTGTGTATGATAGCAATCCTTATCCAGCACTGCTGGGTATCGATTAGGCAATGA
This sequence comes from Larix kaempferi, assembly GCA_027924585.1. NCBI lineage: Eukaryota > Viridiplantae > Streptophyta > Pinopsida > Pinales > Pinaceae > Larix > Larix kaempferi. Next base: position 91,445 of record BSBM01002073.1, on the reverse strand, counting down.
CGAACTCCACCATCATCAATCTCAAGACAATGAAAATGATATTTGAAGGCAACGAAATAAGGGTCATCACACCATTGGATCCTTCGCAGGGGGAGTGATATGTTGAACCTATTCAAGAAGAGTACAGAGCTCAATACCTTGACCGTATCTATCAAATAACAACAAATGCTGTGGATTATATTGATCCTACTATGGATGGAATGCTCAACTGGAGCTGCGATAGTTCTTGCAGCTCAGACTTAGAGGCAGGATTTTAAAACTGGCAACACGGAATGCATGAAATATCTTCCAGGAGATGCGCGACAATTACAAAGTCACTCCACTGGATTGGAAAGCAGGTAAGTCCAATCCCCACTTATGATGGTACAACTAGCGTTTATTCATTTATCAAAGAATACACTGCAGCAGTGGCAGATGAACATCGTGTCTCAGCATTAGACATGGCACTCAAAGAAACACCTGCCAGATGGTGGGCTACACACAAAAAGACAATGACAACTTAGGACAAGTGCAGAATAAAACTACAGATTAGATTTCCTGATAAGGTCACACTACCATTTGAGAAATATAATTGTCAGAGGGATCCAAGAAATCATATCACAGCTTCTATACAAGCTTGGAAGGAAAGACCGTAGATAGAATGGGTACATCTCTTTGTGCATACGTTGGAGGAGCCTATTCCAAAAAAATGGTATCTACAAGAAGAGACGTGCACAGGAACCACAGATTGGTCTGTCCTTACTTTGACCTTCTAGAAGGATTTTATTTTTCAAGATGACTATACGACTATATACGACGTGCTAAAATTGATCAAGCAAAGGATATTTAGCCCACATCGCAAGGAGGAAATTATAACACTAGAAGAGTTTTTTGACACAAACAATGTACTTGCAAGTCTACAAACAGATTGGTCAGAACAAATAGAGCAAGCTTTAGACTAATACAACATAGTTGAAGAAGTTGAAGATAGCGACGTGGAGCACCTGCGCAACATAAAAATCCAAGAATCAGAAGGAATACACGAGGTAGAGGGACCTCCACTAGAAATTCCAGATATGAGTGGATCGGTTAAAACAAAGAAAGTGAACATCGGCACCCCAGAGCCGAAGTTCGCAGTAATAGGAGACTACTGGGATGATGACACAGTTGTAGAGATCGCGGCTATATTACAGGAATATCAGGAAGTATTCCCAACGAAGTTCCTAGAAATGAAAGGTATCCTGGGAGACTTAGGAGCGATGAGAATTCCTCTTAAGCCAAGAGCGAAACCTATTAAACAAAGGCCATATAGACTGAATCCATGCTACAAGGAATGAGTTAAGGTAGAACTCGATAAGATGCTCGATGCAAGAATTATTGAGCCAGTCGAAGAATCTGAATGGATAAGCCCAACGGTCATACAATACAAGAAAACAAAGGGTGAGATTAGAATCTGTGTTGATCTCAAAAAGTTGAATGATGCCTCTTTGCATGATCCATTTCCTACACCTTTTACCGATGAAGGACTTGATAACGTTGGAGGGAATGAAGCATACTCTTTTACTGATCGATTTTCTGGATACCATCAGATAAAAATTGATCCAGCCGATAGGCACAAAACCACTTTTGCAACAGAATGGGTGTCATTCCAGCATACAGTGATGCCTTTTGGCTTGAAGAATGCACCCTCCATATTTTCAAGAGTAGTGATCGCAACATTCAAGGAATTCATCCACAAGTTTCTAGAAGTCTAGTTTGATGATTGGACCATTCTTGGGTTACTGAAGAACCATGCCATGAACCTAAGAATGATGCTGGAAAAATGTAGACAACATCAGATTTCATTGAATTTAAAGAAATTAATTTTTTGTGTTCCTTATGGGATTCTGCTGGGACATATCATGTGTAAGAAAGGGTTAATGGTTGATCCAGTGCAGATAGCAGTTATTGTAAACTTTCCTACACCAAATTTGGTTAAACAATTATGCACTACACTAGGGAATACCGAATACTACAGGAAATTCATAAAGGGGTAGACACAGATAACCGCAGCAATGGAGAAGCTTTTGAAAAAGGATTCACCCTTCATTTGGAATGAGGACTGTGAGAAAGGATTCGATACATTGAAAGAGAAAATGGTCACTGCACCGATCCTAGTTTTTCCAAACTGGGAAAATTCATTTCACGTACATGTTGATGCTTCATGTATAGCATTGGGTATCATTCTTGCGCAGCCAGGAGAAGGAGGAATTTATCATCCCATTGCATTTTCCAGCAGAAATTTGTCATCTGCTGAGAAAAACTATACCACTATTGAAAGGGAAGGACTTGCAATGGTATATGCACTACAAAAATTCATACACTATTTGCTTGGTACGCACTTCTCAATTTTTACTGACCATTCTGCATTAAAATACTTGGTCAATAAGCTAGTGTTAGGGGAGCAAATTTGCAGATGGATCTTACTCTTTCAAGAGTATGATTTTGAAATAATAGTTAAACCAGGAAGATTAAATCTAGGCCCTGATCATCTATCAAGGATCGAGTCAGGAGAAGAACCAATGAATCTAGAATAAAATCTGCCCGATGCACAAGTATTTGCTATACAGGTTTCCGATGATTACTATCAGGATATCATTGACCTTATAACTACCGGGTTCACACCTACCAAATTCACAACGCAGCAAAGGAAGCAACTGATAGTGCGAGCCGTAGACTTCACCATTATCGCAGGACAACTCTACAAGTTAGGACCTGATGAAGTGTTGTGAAGATGTGTATTAGAACATGAGAAGCCATTTATATTAGCTTATGCACATTCAGGAGTCATAGGAGGTCATTATGCAGGAAGGGCTACTGCGCAGAATATATTGAACGTAGGGCTATGCTGGCCTACGATTCATAAGGACTTCGAAGAACATTGCTAGAACTGCGATGTCTGTCAAAGGACAGGGAAACCATCAAGAAGAGACGAAATGTCGTTGAACCCTCATCTGACCTTACAGGCATTCGAGAAATGGGAAATTGATTTCGTGGGACCTATTAACCCACCGGGAAAAAGAACTGGTGCAAGGTACATTATTACAGCAACTAATTACCTCACCAGATGGGCAGAAGAAAAACCAGTCAAAGACTGTAGCGCAGCTACAGTCGCGCAATTTATTTTTGAGAACATCCTTACACAATTTGGATGCCCAAAAATTTTGATGAGTGATCAAGGCACCCATTTTCTAAACAAAACTATTGAAGCTTTAACTAAAGAGTTCTACATCCATCATCAGTGCAGTACACCTTATCACCCACAAGTGAATGGCACTGTTGAAGCATTTAATAAAGTACTTGAGAATGCGCTAAACAAGGTATGCAGTGTAAACCGCAATGACCGGGACCTGTGCATTCCATCTGTATTATGGGCGTACAGAACAACATGCAAGAAATTAACTAGACATACACCTTTTAGATTGGCTTACATATAAGAAGCAATAATGACAATGGAGTACATTATACCCATCTTGAGAATGGCTGCATTTACAGGGATGGCAGATCATCCAGCACTAGAAGAAAGGATATCACACTTGGTTGGCTTGGAAGAAGAACGCTTCATCGTGGGATTCCACCAACAAGTGCAAAAAGAATGAGAAAAAGCATGGCATGATCGTCGCATCAAGAATAAGTCTTTTCAGGTAGGTGATCTAGTCCTACTGTATGATAGTAAATTCATGAAGTTTCCTAGAAAATTTGAAATGCATCGGCTTGGACCATATACTGTAATAGATGTTAATAATGGTGGCGCAGTCTAGTTAGCTACTTTAGTCGGTGATACACTACCCAATTTGATAAATGGAAGTAGACTTAAGCTTTACCACAATAGTTCTGCTCCGCAGCATCCGGTATAACAGTAAAGAAGGAAAAAGTTTCTAGGTGCCAAATATAGTCAAAATTCGGTACTAGAAACTGTGGAAAATTCTGTACATAGAGTGATAGAGATAGATCTATACAGTGCACCGCATAAAATAAAAAATAAAAATAATAATAAAAATAAAAAAATTTCTGCGAAGTCACTACGTAGAACCAAAGTTTACCTACCGCGCAGTTCAACGCAAGAATCCATAAAATAGCAGTTACAGTGTTGGTTGGGAATGTAGCCATTATACAATAGCTTCCTACCGACCGCTCGGGCATTTAAAGCATAGATAGCCATTCTGATCACAATTTTGAAAGACAAGGCAACAAAAGAAATTGGTTTTGGCCAACAGATACCACCATTAAATGCATATCTAGCCATTCAAGGGCATTGAGGAGGGTCCGCCGTGCCTATAAATAACACTGCATATCGTCTTGCGGGCATATCAAACACTTAGAATTTTCTGCAAATACTTCTTCCTGAGATAGTTTTCGTAAGCCATCTACAACCGTTGAAAGTATTTGCATGCCTAAGATATTTTTATTTGAAGAAGAGTTCACGGTTGAAGAGACTATGAGGTTTTTCCAATACGGAGGAATTGATGAATTAATGAGAACCACAAATAAGAAAATCGTTAAAGAATCAGAACAAAATCCAAGGAGATCACCAAGATACGGCCCCTCAATGCAAGACAAAGGGAAAAATCTAGCAGTGCAGAGATCAAAACTACCAAAGACAAGTTCGGTAGGGCCAAAAAAGCCCCTTGGCGATAAAGAGATACCGTTAACTATGAATCCAGACTACATCTCACCACGTGTAGTAGATGCGCTGGCCATTAGACTGTTGAAGAGTCCAAAGTATGAGATACCACTCTCACCAATATCGAAGCATGTAGAGGTGGACAAAAATCTATTAGAAAAGATTCCAGAATGCAAATGAGAGGACTATGATATGCTAGCAATGCAGAAGGAGAAGCTAACTGAACCAAAGTTCCCACAGTTCCAGCCCGACAAATACATGTGTTGGAAGAAGAATGCAAAGGGTGACCTCACCTTGGTCGCCGAGAGCTATTTGTTAGGAGTAGCCAAGTCTGGGCTGCTCAACCTGCTAAGGCTTCCACATTTCGACAGACCACCAGAGCTCAACGTGGTGGTGTGAACTCTTATGGATCACATCCACTAGGGATATTTATGGCTAGACTAGAATATCAACTTGCCAATTGACTTGATCCACTGTATAACTAGATTAAGCAAAAGGGGAGAAGACCCAAGTAAGTTCTTCCAGGGAAAGGTAAAGGATAAAGAAGTAGCAGCATGAATGAAGAAAACACAATCTGTGATCAAAGGGAAGCAAGGCTTCCAGATGGAGAACATAAAGGACGAGGTAATATGGTTTGTCACACAACTCTAAAATGGTAAAATATTAAGAAAGTGCAGACCGTTAAAAGTAAACGCAACTGCAGTACTACTTGGCATTGCAGCTGTCGAGGGACAAGAATTCAATTGGTCCCAATATCTATTCAATGAGTTCCTTGAAGAATTGAATGAGATGCAAATCAATGGTGGAAACATCCACTTCACCTGGCTCATTGTATTGATCGGCTTCTTGGGGTGGAGGGAACCGAAGTAATATGTTGGAGTGGTCACAAACACTTCGAACTGCAGAGGCGCTAGATTTCAGAATCTATGGGCGAACTTGAATCCAGAGAGACAACACGAGACAACGCTGGTCTTTTACACATATTATGACCAGCTATGTGGGGCCATCATGATCACACCTCGCATACCAAAGAAGATAACAAGAAAATATATCCGCATTATAAATTTTTATGCTGCGATGAAATGCATCTCCATTTCACCCAAAGCGCAGAAGAAGAATGCCAATTGGTACTTGGGAAACTACAATATGTATGAGGAAGATATTGAGAACTTAATGAAGGAATGGCCAACTAAATTCCGAGTTGAGGTCGTGGATATCGAAATTGATTCTGGCGAGAATAACCCTATCCCATGTCCCATTGTAGAAGATAAAGAGTCAGGAAAAAGGAAGGATGTTGGAAGTCCTTCGGGGCACAAGGAAAAAAGGAAGAAGGAAAAAGCAAACAAAGACCAATTAGACACAGTGCTTCGCGAAGATGATTATTTAATGATTGTCACGAGGGTAACTGAACAAATGGAGTAACTTTTGACAAACAAAGAGAAGAAGGAAAAGGAAATTCAAGACAGCTTAAATCAGAACCTCACTACACTGCAAGGGTTATCCCAAAAATTTGATGAAGTCAGCAAAAGATTACCATTGCACCATGAGTCAATCAATGAAAAAGGGTCCGCGGGGACTTCGTAGCAGCAAATGACAGTTCCCACAAGGTCCCGCATTCTCCATTTGCAGCCACTATCTATCAGGTTACCATTACAAGATCAAGCAATGCTAGATACAAAGAATGTAGAGCGCATGGAGCTTGATCTTGGAAGCATACCATTGCTAGGACTCCATTACTTGCAAATGCAAGTTGTTGAAGAACAACATGAAAGAACCTTAGATGCACTAAAGGAGATCTCACGGAGAGCTATGCTACTGTAAGACGAGAATGATCGTTGACTGAGATTGGAGACAATGACCACTACGGTTGCAGAAAACATTGATGACTTTGAAGTACAAATAGAACCAGAAGATAATATTATAAAGATTGGCGATCTGGTCAATAGTCTTAAGAATGAGAAGGAAGACATGGAGATTCTTCATGAGTCTGAAATTGCTACCCTAAAAGCACAGCTCAATCCACAAACTCCACCAGACAAACAACAATTAAGACAAGGAGTAGTGAAGACCGTAGCGCAGAATATTGCTATCAAAGTCACTAAGTCCTAGATTCTACTGGAAGCAGCATTGAAGGCATTTAGTGCCCTTGAAGAAGATCAACAATTATAGGAAGTAAAGAAGGAAGTGAAGGAAAAACAAGAAGAGATAGAAAAGATGAGTGAGGAGGTTAAGGTGCTACCAGTAAAGGAGAAACTCCTAAAATACATGGAAATCAACAACCTAAAGAAGCAAGTTAAAGCATTGCGGGAGAAGGAAATAGAAATGGGCGATAAGTCCCAGCCATTATTAGAAGACGCTGGCACGATCTCACAGGAGATCGAAGAAAAGTTAATGGAACTGAACCAAAATCAAGAGCAAGTGGAAGGCCAGATCAGCCAAGAGATAACACTTGAAATGGTAGAAACAGTCGGGTAAATTGAACAGGATACGAAGACCGCGGTTGAAAAGCTGATGGAAAGATTCAACGAGTTCGCTATGAAGATCAGCCCAAAGGTAGCGAAAAACATTCAAGAAGTTCCAAGTGGCTCGGGGGCGAGCCACATGTAAGTGTTAGGGGCCTGTTGGGCCTGGCCTAGATGGGGCATTTTTTAATAGGAAGAATTTTGAGAACTACGGAGATAAGCATAGTTAAGTTTGAACAATTTTGGGATACGTTTTGGTATGCTGCGAAGTTGCGCATAGCATAGTGTTGGAGGAGCTGCGAGGTTGGTGCTGCAAGGAGTACAGCGCCGCGATGTGCCACATCAACAAAGATCCAGCTAAGCAGAGCATGGATGGATAAAGGCAATTATTTTAGTTAGGTCACAGAAGACCTATTTTTGGCAAAGATCGTCGATAACAACCAAGCAGTGGGTAGGTGCAGATCGGAGGTAGGTGACTGATCACAATGGGCAGAAGACTACTACTACTCGAACCAGTCATCTAAGACCGAAAAGGAAGGAACAACTCAGCGGAGGAAACATGTTGGCGCACATATAACAAAAGATCCGCTGCCAGATATCAGTAGTCTGGTTTTGGGAAAACTGCGACAATTTTGTAAACCTAAGGGTTCTACCTTAAAAATGTAAAAGACATGGCCTATGAGTCTTGATCTATAAATAAGGAAATTTTGTAAAGGGAAAGGGTTAACTCTTCATTTTGTAGATTAGTATTGAATATTGTGAGATTTGTTAGAGAGAAGCATTTTAAAGGCTCTGCAGCTGAGTGCGCGGAGACCTAATTTTGAGAGAGAAAGAGAAGAGCGTCTGCAGTTGAGCGCGCAGGCAAAGAACTTTTATACCCTTTCCAAGATAAATAAACAACAGTTCTTGTGGATGTAGCTTCCCATCCAGGGGGGTGAACCACGTTAAACCATTGTGTTATGTGATTGCTCTGTATGATTGCCATTAATTTGTGATCTAATTTACTTACAGTGCATGCATGAAGTTATTATTGCCTGTTATATGTTTACTATGATCTGTATTCGCCATGGAAAGGATGGAATAAAATGCTAAGTAGTTCATGTATGGAGGAATATTAAATAGTAAAGCACCTATAAGTCTCGAATGAATGGATCGATGAGATAACCACACAGTTAATTGTTAAGGATTGAATTGCAGTATCAAAGCACACAGCACTGCGCATCTCACATATTTGCATAAGTTATGTTGTTTATCAAGCTAAGTAATGATGAATGATTAAGGTTTATTGATTAAGAATTGAATAGAAGTGATCAGATCTCATAAACGTACTGCATGGTTTGGGGAAGCACTGAGGGTGTAAATATCTTTGTTCCTAAAAATACTTCATGCGGAGTAGAAGACTTCGTGCAGTCATTGACCACAGCACGTGACTCGTACTACGCTGTACATAAATCATTTGAAAACACTCACATCACAAGGTTGTGGAAACTTGCTTCTGCAACCACCCCCTCAACTTCGCCTCGAGTGATACCTTAGGCTGCTTGCAGTCTGTTGCCGAAAGGGCCAGTGAATAGGGGTTTTGTTGGTATCTTGTACCGCGAAGTACCTGGGTCTACATTGGAAAAACTCTAGAACAGTGTTGCGACCAATAGGTCCAAAGGGGACACAATGTTGGGACATACTCATGGTAATACCATGACTGATCTAAAGAACTAATACACTAGAAAAGAGAAACAACCGTTTTGAATGAGGTGTTAGAAGGGTTGATGAACTACTATTCTGATAGTAGACTCAACAATGTGCTAGAGTCCAGTGACATCCGGGGTCTTCGATAAATAACTGAAAGGACCAATGCCCTGTACGAATCTCAACGATGCGATCAAGGTGTTGACGTCGAGCATGTGAGAAACAATCATTTGGAGAGGCACACTCCTTTCAAAATGATCCGTAAGCACTCACCACTAATGGTGATGAGTCCAAGGCACAGGGACCTTTGGGTCTATCCTCTAGAATAGATTGGTTGTTGTCGACAGAGGGACACCTGCAACTATCAAATCAATGATGTTTCCATGATAGGAGCGCGAGGTGTACAACCAAAGTGTGATGGTACTAATAGTGGGAATGACGTTCTGTGGGGATGGGGAATAACTAGGGTCATAGAGTGGATGGGACTCAAAATTGCTTTGTTTAGAGCATGATGACATGGATGACTTGGCAGCGTATGAAACTGACTTTAGGTATGGGTATCATAGCTTAAGGGATCAGGGGTATGTACTGCAATGGGAGAGGCTGAGGAAGGAAAACTGATGTATGGTATCAGGAAACTGTCAAGGTGGCATATCGCAGAATACTCTGAACAAAGGTGACCAAATTGGGGAAGCTGCCATAGTAGTGTGATAATATATGCTTTGTTGTGGCGCCATGAGGCACCATTGGTGTCTTCTTCATGGTTTAAGGAACTCAAAGAAGGGATAAAAATGTGCTAAAAAATGGTACTGTCATGTGGATTTGTATGAGCTTAGGATAGTTCATGCTCGTGGTTGCTTTCAGTTTTTAGAGAGTCTAAAAGCGATAAGTAGACTCCAAGGGGGTTCTTTTTTGTGTGTTAGTCTCCAAGGCCCGAAAAAACATAAAAGGAGGCAATTAAGAAGTCTTCTAGCCGATGTGACTAAAGTATTCATTTTTCGTAATTAGTCTACAAGGTCCGGAAAATGGGTAAACTTATACCAGGTAGATGCCCTTTCAAACACATTTAACGAGCATGAAAGGAAGCAAGATTGCTTGACAATCTTTTCATTGTTTAAGGAGTCAAAAAAGAGCTTAACAGAAACTCCCTAAGTGCGTTTTTCATAAAGGAATTGATTGGCCCGAAAAAGGGGTAAAATCATACCAAACAAAAGTAATGGTGAGGCAAGGAGGAAGTGTTAAATCAAGGGACAAGTATGGGGATCAAGCATAATGAAAGGTGGGGAGCACTAATGGGGCCTCGTTGCAGGCTGATGAATGATAGCAAAACAACGCCATAACTGCAATATGGATGGCGTGAAGGGTTCATGTATAAGTTCTGATGCACAAATTTTGTAAAATTTGATAGTTGTTGATGTGGCACACAAATCGAGGCGACAAGGTCTGAGGACACAATGTTAAAAAGTGTTTCTGGTGAGAGCGATAAATGATCTCAAGATTCATTATGAGCGTGAAAAACTGAATCTGGTGATATAAAATTTGTAAAAAATGGACAACGGTCAATGTGGCATGCAAACTGAGGCAACAACGGGCATGTGAAAAGATGCCAAAAAAATCTGGTGGTGAGAGTGAGAAATGATATCAAGCATCGTCAAGAGCATGAAAAAATGAATCTGGCGATATAATATTCCTCAAAAATATACAACCGCCAATGTGGCATGCAAACCGAGGCGATGACGGTGTGTGAAAAAATGCCCAGAAACGAGACCAGTGAAATTGGGAAACTGACTAGACCATCGCGAATTTCTCATTGTGTTGAATCCAATGGTATCAATGGTTTGGAAAATGGACGTCGTATGGCTCTGGAATGGTTGACTGAAAACGTGTCAAATGTCTATAAATAGCAAGTTCACACATAGTGACACATGTCATTTGCACTGTTGAGCTTGACAGGAGATTTGAGTTGGCTAGAGTAATTTCATCCTTTGCGGGAGAACTGACCATTGCATTTTCTTTTCTTCAGTTCCAGGTAAGCCTATTGGCCTTAAGCTTTATCTTTATTTACTTTCGAGGGGGAATTGGGTCCTTGGGGGCGGTGCATTGGTCACGTTGGGTTACCAATGAGGGAAATAACGACTCATGAGGCTTTTTGCGCGATCTGGATCGCGGCTTTGGCCTCCACAGTTGTGGTGTGGATCGCGGATATGGTCTCCACAGTCGTGATGTGGATCACGACTATGGAATCCACAATTGTGATGTGGTTCGTGGCTATGGCTTCCAAAGTCACGATCTCAAATCGCGACTGTGGGTCCCACAGTTGCAATCTGGATCGTTGTTGGGGGGAATTTTTTGGCATGTTTCTAACTAAAATTTTCTTGTGTAATTGGCAAGATGCTCAGGTTGTCGAGGGCTTCGTGGAGGGAGAGCAAGATGCCGGATGCTCTGATGCAGACATTCCGTGAGAACCATCATGTACAGGCTGCTTTTTCTTTGGGCGGACTGCTAAATTTCGCCCAGATTCCCCTTATGCATTCAACAAACTTTTTGCTGAACAAGTTGATCACGTTCTGGGATCCAACTATTCAAGATTTCATAGTTCAAGGTGAGAGATTGGATCTCACCTTCACACATGTTTACTTTCTGACTGGACTGCCCCGCATAGGTGTGATAGGGGACACTCAGCCTAGGATACTGGGGGATGTTGAGATAGAGTATCTATTGGAGAGATTTTTTCGACCAGGGTCTCGTGTGCATGCTATTGCAATGTTAGTTTCTGATTTACAGGATCCAGCGATGCGAGTAGTTGTGGCTTGCGTACTACGAGTACTTGGAGCACAGGTGCCTCACCGATTGTCGGTGGGGCAGATGTTATTGGTTCATCGGGTTATGACTGGGACATACTATGCCCGGGGGCAGATGTTCCTTTCCTATGTTCAATGTGAGCTGAACAAGTTGAGTCAGCAGGGGGGAGAGTTTAGTTATGCTTCATTTCTGTGTTGTTTCTTTTTTGAGTGGGTGACTACATTGTGGCACTGTGTGCCGATTCAGGATGATGAGATGAGTGAGCCGCGGATGGTGCGGTGAGGAGAGATGATGTACTAGAGTGGTGGTGGGGTAGTTGGACATTCTTTACCTCAGAGATGTATGAGTAGTGGGAGCAAATGTCCGTTTTGTTCGATGATTATCCGTGTGATAATCAGCAGGAATCTAGCAACTGTAACAAACTCACAATCTAACTCTTAGGATTATTTGCAAAGAAGAAAAAGCATGCATTCAATAATCACTCATAAACACAGAATAATGGACAATGTCAATATCATACAATGAATAATGAATGTAGAGAATGTGTTACAATAATCAATTATGAGGCATCATATAGGATTCGAATTATCCAAGTAAGGCATTCGAATCTGAGCTCAAAGTCTAACTATGGAGACATCATCTAGTTGGTAGTATTAGTCACAACTGGTAAGAGTTAGTCAAGTGTGACCAACTAAGTCTAATAGAACCATCTAGCCATAAATCAAGGAATGGAGACTCTAAGGTGGGTGCATGAGGCTTTCTAACTCAAAGTCTAGCTTGGATAACAATGGAGACATCATCCAGTCAATAGTATCAGTCATAAATGGTAATAGTTAGTCAAGTGTGTCTAACTGATTCTAACAAAACCATCTAGGCATAAATCAAGGAATGGAGACTTCAAGGTGGGCGCATGAGGCTGTCAAATAGTCAAGTGGAACTCCAGAACTAGCTAACTAGAAGTTACAGTCAGTCAGCATGAGCAATCAGTGGAAGAACTACTCAATCAATGCACTAACTGAATGATAACTCCCGGTAGGTGAGATGAGGTGCCCTAACTGAGTGATAACTGGTGGTAGGTGAGAAAGGCACCCAAACTGGTTGTGGTAGGTGGGAAAGGCACATTTTCCATGTAGATAATTCAAGGAGGGTGCATTAGGTAGGTAGGAGTCCAATTGAGGGCTGTAGACAGGCTCTGGAGAGCTAAACGCAAGCTCAAAGTGCTGGGAGACCACCATGATGATGACTGGATGCATGTAGTGGCATGCAAAGCATGTTGATTTGCATGCAGGAAAAGATAGGCACTAGAGAGCTAGAAGCAAGCTCGAGGTGCTGGGGAGACCACCACCTAGAGCATATCATAGATTCGAAGCTGTCTGGACTCAAACATATGAGCTCATTCTCCAATTTGTGTCCTTGCATATCATCTTTCAGTCCAAAAAGAGATTCGAGCTTGTCCCAAACCTCTTTAGGAGATGTAATATTGATGACATTGAAGTGAAGATCTTCAAAAATTGAGAGAAGCAGTAGGCCAATTGCTTCATCAAGCCTATCCAAGTACTTGGACTTTTCAACTGCATTGAGATGTTTTACCATTGTTTCGTTGAGTATTCGGGTGAAGCTCTTTGATCTCATGAAGAGAGTCATCTTGGCTTTCCACTCAACATAGTTGGAAGATGTAAGCTTTAGATCCATCTGAAACAGAGAAAGTCGAATAGTTGAAGAAGATTCCGAACGGGTGAATAAACCTGCAAAACAAGAGAATTTTTGCTGATGGAGAATGCTACACTTTGATTGAACACTACCTTAAGGAGACTTGACACATAGACTAAGTCCTTCACACCTAGCTAGAACTCACTAGATTTCTCCAATGAATTCAAGTATAGCACTAGGATTTGCTGTGGAAACTCATAGGCTTCTGGTGCACAAATGAAAAGATAGTTGCTCAAAGAAATGCTGCAACTACTGCTGCTGCAATGGCTGCAATTCGAATAGCTGCTTACTGCTCTGATACCATGTAATAATCTGTAGGGATCTAGCAACTATAACCAACTCACAATCTAACTCTCAGGATTATTTGCAAAGAAGAAGAAGCATGCATTCAATAATCAGTCATAAACACAGAATAATGAACAATGTCAATATCATACAATGAATAATGAATGTAGAGAATGTGTTACAATAATAAATGATGACGCATCATATAGGATTCAAATTGGCTAAGTAGGGAATTCGAATCTGATCTCAAAGTCTAGCAAGAATAACTATGGAGACATCATCCAGTCAGTAGTATCAGTCAAGAATGGTAACAGTCAGTCAAGTGTGACCAACTGAGTCTAACAGAACTATCTAGCCATAAATTAAGGAATGGAGACTCCAAGGTGGGTGCATGAAGCTGTATAACTCAAAGTCTAGCTTGGATAACAATGGAGACATCATCCAGTCGATAATATCAATCATAAATGGTAATAGTCAGTCGAGTGAGTCTAACTGATTCTAACAGAACCATCTAGGCATAAATCAGGGAATGGAGACTCCAAGGAGGGCACATGAGGCTGTCAAATAGTCAAGTGGAACTCCATAACTAGATAACTAGATGCTACAAGTGGTCAACATGAGCAATCAATGGAAGAACTACTTAATCAATGCACTAACTGAATGATAACTCCTGGTAGGTGAGAGAAGGCGCCCTAACTGAGTGATAACTGAAGGTAGGTGAGTAAAGGTGCTCTAACTGACAGTGGTAGGTGAGAAAGGTGCACTTGCTAAGTAGATAAGTCAAAGAGGGCACATTAGGTAGGTAGGAGGCCAATTGAAGGCTAACGACAGGCTCTAGAGAGCTAGAAGTAAACTCTAGGTGCTGGGGATACAACCATGATGATGACTGGATGCATGCAATGTCATGCAAAGCATGCAAAACATGTAGATTTGCATGCATGCATGCAAAATACAAAATGATAGTGTGAATATTCTGACAATCCTACTGGACTATGGATTACCGGGGGGATATTGAGATGCTGCGAGCTCTAGGACAGGCCTGGGGGATAGATGGTACATATTTGTTGTTGTTTTCTCTTTTATCATATCATGTTTGTATTTTCTAGCTATGATGATAGCTATAGGTGTTTTCATGATGCTGACATCTTTAACTGTTGGTTATTGTAGATGTGGGTCCAAGGCCTCCACCAAGTCTTCAGGTCCGCAGAGTTCATGTGGTTGTGGCACCCCCACAACCTGCACGAGGAGTCGTATGCCATCGGGGTGATGATGATGCGGCAGTAGAGGGGGTATGGGATACCATTGATCGTCTATTGGATGGTGTGGCAGATGATGGCTAGAGGGAGCTGGACGGAAAGGTGTTAGACCTATGTTTTGATGCTCCACGAGAGTGGAGATCGATTTTGAGGCATATTGATGTGTTGGCAGCAGAGAGGAGAGCTAGGGACCAGTATGATCCAGAGGAGGAGACAGGTCATGATGACAAGGACTAGGTTGTTCATTACCTGCCCCCAAATGCTGATGAGCATATGGGGATGTTTTTGCGATATGTATTATGTACGACTGATGTATTTTTTGTATATTCAGGTGCTGAGGGCACTCTTGACATTATGACTATATGATATATATATTTTTTCACATGGATGCATTTTTGGATGATACAGTCGTGGATGCACATCTGTCATTTTTTTATGTTTTGTTGCATGTGGATGCAATTGTTTATGTTTTTGTATGCCCATGGAGGCACATTCTATGCACGTGGATGCAATATTATGTTTCCTAATGCCCGTGGAGGCATATTCTATGCATGTGGATGCAATATTGTGCTGGATTATTTTGTCTATTTATATGGTTTTTTTATGCGTATATTATGTTATGTTGATGTATGTTTTGTGTCCTACATGGTTTGGTTGACGTGCCAATCTAGAGTGTTGTTAGCCATTTGGTCTGCTACACTGTTGATATTTCTTGGGACATGAGTGAATGAAATGGATTCAAAATGTCTAATCATTTGTTTAGTGTGCGGGAATTTTCTAAAGAGACAGGGATTGTGTACCTGGTAACAACTGTTGAGTCGGGAAACAAGAAGTTGGGAGTCAAGGAAGACGTGAACGTGACTTATGCCCATCTGGAGGGTAGTGGTTAGGAGACCGATCACAACATCGTACTCAGCCTGGTTATTTGTAGCAGCACCTATACACATTCCATCAAGGTTAATGAACTCATGTGAGGGGGAATAGAGTACCCAAGCTACAGAGGCGATATTTGGAGACCAGCGACTTGCATGGTTGGCAAAGCCAACATAGTAAAGTGGAATAGGATCCATGTGTCATCATGCAGGAAAACAAAATGTAAGGTTTTTGAAAGTTTTGACATTAAAAAAAGAATTAAAAATGTACAATATGGATTGTGGTGTCCAAAAGATGTTATGGGTAAAAGCGTTTGGGGTACAATCCGTTACGAGGGTTGCGCAGGGGGGTACCTTCTGAGCCGGTCAGAATGTATGCCCCATGTCCGAGGTAGGTACGCATGATGTATGGGCCTTTCCACATGAATTCAAATTTTCCTTTTCCTATCTTTTCATGGGCTTCATCATAAACGAGTACAAGGTCTCCTTCACGGAAGGCTCTCCGGTGGATGTGTTTATCATAGCCAGCTTTGGAGCGGTTTTTTGTGGCTTTAATGGTTCTAAGGGATGCTCGGTGATCCTCATTAGCTTGTTCCAAAAGAATCCAACATTGCTCAAGTGGTGAGTTGTCTGGGAGGAGTTCGATGGTGATATGCAACATTGGAATCTGACACTCAATGGGGAGGACAGATTCCATGTCGTGAACGAAATGAAAAGGGGTAAGACCAGTGGCAGTTTCAGTAGAGGTATGGTAAGCCCACATTACGGGAAAAAGCATGTGATGCCAATTGGACTTATGTCGATCGACAATGCACTCGAGGATTGTCTTCAAAATTTTGTTAATTGCTTCGACTTGGCCATTGCCTTGGGGGTATTAGGGGGAGGCGTATTGATGTTGGAATTTGAGGAGGGTTGACAATTCTCTCCAGATAGAATCCTCGAAATGAGAACTGTGGTCTGAGATGAGTTCCTTAGGTACTCCAAAGTGAGTAATAACATGGTTGAAGAAGAAGCGGGCTGCAGTGTCAGCTATGCAGTTAAAAGTAGGCATGGCTTCTGCCCATTTTGTAAAGTAATCAATGACCACAATGATGTACTTATGGCCGCCAACCGATGTAGGATTACACTCCATGAAGTCGATGGCCCATTTGCAAAAGGGACCAATGGTGACAACTAGATGAAGGGGGGCAAGAGTTGTTCTTTCCTTGGGGGTAAAGAGTTGGCAATTTTGGCAATGTTTGACTGCTGTGATGCAATCAGTAAATAGTGAGGGCCAAAAATACCCTGTGTGGATCACCTTTTGGGAAGTGGCCATTCCTGAGAAATGGCCACCGTAGGCACCACTGTGACAGTCCTTAAGAACTTGTTTTGCTTCCTCCCGAGAAAGGAAACATCGTAAGATGGTGTTGACACCACGTCGATAGAGTACATCACGTAAGAGGATATAATGGGAAGCATGGTGGCGGATGCGACGGCGTCCATCACGGTCAACATCAGGTCGAAACTTTTGTGTACGGAGGTATACCAAAATGTTGTCATACCAAGGGTCATCTGACGAGATGATGAACAAATGGTCGTCAGTTAGATTAGTATAGACTGATGGTGATGGCGATAGGGATGGTAGGTCTGTAATGAGTTGAGCAAGTGCTAAGGCTTTGGTGCTCTTAGGGGTTGTGAAATCTAGGTCATACTCTTGTAAGATAATAACCCATTTAGCAATGTGGCCTTGCAGAAGGCGACGATTCAAGAGGTAGACCATGGGGTTGTATTCCACGACAACTTTAGTGTGGCTCATGAGGATGTAATGCCACAATTTATGTACTGAAAAGACAACAGCGAGGGCCAGTTTCTTTTCGTATGGGTATTGTAGCGGTGGGCAAGATAAGGTTTGTCTTATGTAAATAAATGACATGCTCTTGACAAGCAGGGTCTTCTTGAACAAGGACTCTAGAAACGACATAGTCGAATGCCGAAATGTAAAGAATGATGTCTTTAGAGAAATCTGTAGGGGACATCATAGGGCCATTGGTGAGAGATTTCTTCAGGTCATTGAAAGCTCATTGCGCTTGGTCATCCCACACAAAAGGGATGTGGTTACAGAGCAAACAAATGAAATCGTGAACCATTGTGGCATAATCGAGGACAAAACGACAAAGGAAATTTGCTTTACCCCGAAGGCTTTGTAATTGTCGAAGTGTACGAGGTGATGGGAGGTCTAAGATGGCTTGGACCTTTAATGGATCGACTACGATACCTTCCTATGAGATGATGAAACCTAACAACTGGCCTATTGGAATGCAAAATACACACTTGAGTGGGTTCAAGCAAATTTTATATTTGCGACAATGTAGGAAGACTTGCCGGAGTTGATTTAGATGATCGAACCATTTTCTTAATTGGGCCGTGAGGTCGTCAAGGTAGACCAAGTCATGGATACAATATGTCATGGCCCACTGAAAGGTGGCTCCGGCGTTTTTAAGACCGAAAGGCATAACTTGGTAAGCAAAAGTGCCCCATGGGGTGGTGAAGGCAGTATTGTACTGATCTTCTTTGCAAATGTGAATTTGGTTATACCAAGAGAAACCATACATGAAAGATAGTATATCATGCCCCGCACATGCATTGATAAGTTGGTCGATAAATGGTGTGGGAAAATTGTCTTTGGTACAAGCTAGGTTTAGGTCATAGAAGTCAGTACAGACACAGATCGTGCCTTGCTTCTTGTTGACTGGTACTGGGTTAGAAACCTAGGTGGTGTAGGCTATGGGGTAAATGAACCCTGTTGTGTGAAGCTTCTCAATTTCCACTTTGACTGCAGGAAGCTTAGATGGGGTGTGGTTTTTGGCGGACAGGTGGTATGTTGGGCCAAGTGTCAATGTGGTGTTCTACAATAGTGGAATCAAGACCTGACATCTCGGTGTAGGACCATGCAAATACATCGTGAAACTCTTGGAAGAGTTTCTTGTAAGATTGTACCTCATCCTCTGTGAATGATGTGCCCAAGGAAATGAGTTCGAGTATTCTAGGATTGGTAGAGATGTCAACTTTAATAACGGGTGAAATATTGGCCATATTAACTTCCTCAAAGGCATCAGGGGCTGGGATTGGATCCTTAAACCAGTCGACTTTGGTGGGAAGGAAATATTTGGATTCAATGGAGAATTGATTTGCCGTGGAAGAGGTAGATGCTTCAGGGATGAATTATGATCGATGGTGCATATAATCCCAGGGGTGGTCAGGTGCAGTAAGTGCTTCAAGTATTTCCTCATCATTGCGGAAGCATTGTGTTGTCAAATCGGTTTACTGGGGTGCGCTAGTGGACGAGATCATATAAATGGTATTAATCTCTTCCGAGGAGGAAGATTTGGGGGGATATATTTCCTCAATGAGAGGAGGGGATATTTCTAGGTTGGCATTATTTAGTTCATACAGAGCTTCTCTATAATCTAGGAGATCAGGGCAGTGATGTGAGTAATGGTTGTAAATGCTGCATATTGCACAACGATGATTGGTATGCAACAATTTATCGCGAGGCTGAGGGGCCAGTTCAAGTTTGACAACTAGGATGTTAGCATCGTGATCCAACATTTGCATGTGTTCCTAAAGTGCTGGTAATTATGGATATTTGTAATGTCGCTTTTTCAAAAATTTATTAAAATGACCAATTTTCCACATTTTCCCCAATTTCGACCCTTGACTACTTTTGTTGTTTTGGCCTCCAAATTAACCCAAATGCTCCCAAATCTTTTGTAAGGCTATATGAATGATATTTAGACTTGAATATTGGGTTCATGGATGATTTATAACCCTCCAAAGACTTCTGCAAATTTGATTTATATTCTGCTCAATGTATGGTATTTTAACTAGCGATTTATGCATCAAATCCCCCTTGGGTAAACACTGAAATGGCCTCCTAAATGGTTCCAAAATCCCTCAAATTTCTGAACAGAGGTAGGGGAAATGTTAAGGATGTTATTAAGGTCTCATGTGCATAATTAATTGATTATTATCTCTGTTCCAACCCTCTCCCATTCAGCTGCAAAAAACACCAATTCGACCCTTGGGGAAATGGCACTATTTCTTCTCCCAATGCAATTAAACTGAGTAAAAATACTTCAAATGCTCAATTACAATACATGAAACTTGTAAATACATCCATGGAATTCTATTAGTCATAAATTCATCATATAATCATCCATTCATTCGAAACCATCAGCATTATCATGCTATACATCAATGTAGTGGGGAAATGGACATTGTTTGCTCATTAATCAACATTTTTTCATACAACCAATGGGTATTTCGACCTGATACTTTCTGAATATGAAGGAAAAAGGATATGAAGCTATTACAATTAGAAATACATAATGAAAATCTCTCCCAAGAAGCACAAGAGCTCACCAAAAACGCCCTCCCTCAAGGAGCATGAATATGCCTTCAAAACTGGAAATGGTTTAGAGATGGTGTTGCACTAAAAAAAACCATCAGCTGACATGTAGCTGATACCTACAAATAAAACTCCATTAAATATCCATGAAAGACCTAAGTGGCCTCTCCAAACACCAACTTGGATGGGAATCTTTCACCCTCGAAATTGGCTAAGTCAAGAAACTAGTCATCCACTAGCTCTCTCTTCACAAATGCAATTTTTCTCAAATCATAAAAATCCATTATCATACTTGATTTCTATATTTTATAACCAACATTAGCCTTATAAGTGTCAAAATCCTCTCATTATATTCTAGATATTTCCACTTAGGAAATATTCCACATTTGCCACTTGTCTCCTAGTTTCCAACCCTCCATCTTCTCCCAATTTCGAGTAGGAGTCTCTTTAGCTTCCCCGAACACCATGAGTGCCTTATTGAGCCTATTTTTGGGGATGACATGTCATAATGGTACGGTGTAAGAAGTCAGATCTGAATTTTGTCATAGATGTCATAGATGCTTCATTATTGTTGTCATAAGACTAGAGAATCTAGCCCAATTGTCCACTAGTCTCTAGTTTGACTCTTCCTCTTCCATGGAGGTTACTATTCCACCACAATTCGACCTAAGATGATCCATTCCATGTGTATTCATTACCAACTCACCCAATAATGTTTTCCTTCCCATGGATTTGAAATGCCAAGTGAGATTTGCCATGTGGCAGTGAGAAACCAAGCTAGTGCCCACATCCTCCAAATGTCCTTAAAACCATTTGCCACCTATAAATCTTCTTGGATTCATTTATTCAACTTATTTATTAAATACTTGGACTATTCTAATGTGTAAAAATTATTCTTTTTCTCCCTTATTACAATTCCCAATGTACCCATTCAACCTAGGGAACTTGGTAGGATTGATGGGGATTGTCTGCCATACAATTATTTGAATGGGGACATTACAGTCCTCCCCACCCAAGATTGCTTGTCCTCAAGCAATTGAAAATTAGGATGCTGCAAAATATTCTCCTCTTCCCATGTGGCATCTTCATTTGGTAGGTCCCTCCATTGTACTAAATATTCTTTGATAATTCTACTCCTCAACCTCCTTTCCCATGTCTTCAAATTCTTTTCTGGAACAAGTGTGAGCTGACCTTCATCATCCAAGGGAGGAAGTATTTATGAAGTGATGATTTTCTTACCAATAGATTTCTTGAGACAAGAAACATGGAATACATTATGGATTTTAGTCCCTTCAAGAAGTTCTAGTTCATATGCTACTTCTCCGATCTTCCGCACTACCTTGTATGGCCCATAGTACCTTGGTTTTAATTTTTCTGCTCCATTCTTTTTTAGAGATGTTTACTTATATGGATTCAACCTTAAATATACTAAATCATTGACCGGAAAGGTTCTTTCTTCCCTATGTCTATCAGCATATTTTTTTTGTTGATTTTGAGCAACCCGCAAATTGTCTTTCAAGAGCTTTAAAATGTCTTGGCTCTCTTCCACCCAATCTTTAGCCTTTGGGGCTCTACTATCACCAAATATGATTTCAGCAAATGTAAGTACATCATAACCATATAATTCTTTGAAAGGAGACATCCCTATTTACATATGATAGGTGGTGTTGTAGCAAAACTCACCCAAGTGTAGCCATTTTGCCCATGCTTTTTGCTGCTCTCCCACATAGTTTCTTAGGTACCCTTCCAACCATTGATTCAACCTCTCTGTTTGTCCATCAATTTGTGGATGATAGCTGGTACTTGGATTCAATTGAGTGCCCACCAATCTAAAAATTTATTGCCAAAAGGCACCCATGAATATACTATCTCTGTCACTAACAATGCTCTTGGGGAGCCCATGCAATCTGAAGATTTCTTTGAAAAAAATATCAGCCACTTGTGCAGCACTAAAAGATGATGTAACATCAAATAAATGAGCAAGTTTTTTCAACCTATCCACTACCACATAGATGCAATCCTTACCCAAATATTTAGGCAAACCGGTGATGAAATCCATGGAGATAGTGTCCCATTTTTGCTCCGGAATGGGCAATGGTTGTAATAGCCCAGCTAGACATGTGAGTTCTGATTTGTTTTGTTGACATAGTTTAAATTCATTCACATATTTTTGAACATCTTCCTTCAACCCTTTCCAAAAATTCCTTTGCCTCAACTAACTATAAGTTTTGAAGATCCCCGGATGGCCCGCTAGTGGATAATCATGTCCTTCTTGCAAAATTCGGTACTTGAGCTTTGAGTTCTGAACTAAATAAATTCTTCCCTTGTAATATATCAGCCCATTCTAAATCATGTAGTTATCATGCCCTTTGATTCCATCCAACACATCACAAGCAAATTTGTCTTTATCATATTCAACTAATAGCATGTTTTGCTAATCCTTGGCAATGTCCATGAGAGAAAAAGAAGGTCTTCTTGACAAAGCATCTGCTACTATATTATTATTTCCCTTGACATATTCAATATCAAAATCATAAGCTTGGATTTTCTTATCCACTTTTGTTTCCTTTCATTTAGATCTTTTTGGGTGAGAAAGTGTCTTGGACTATTGTGGTCAGATTTCACCACAAACTTGCTTCCCACCAAGTATTATTTGAATTTGGCCAATGCATGCATAATGGCCAACATTTCTTTATCATATATGGATTAAATTTTTTCATGAGGCTACAACTTTCTTCTCTCAAAGGATATGGGGTGTTGGCCTTGCTTTAGGACAACCCCTATTCCTCCACCTGAAGCATCACATTCTACAACAAAAGATTTAGTAAAATTAGGAAGTGCAAGTATGGGACAACTACTCATTACCTCTTTCATTTCCTAGAAGGCCTTTTTAGCCTCTTCATCCCACTTGAAAGCATCCTTCTTAGTCAAATCAGTGAGTCTAGAAGTCAGCTTGGAGAATCCCTTCACAAATTTTCTGTAGTATGTGCATATGCCAATAAAACCCCTCAATTCGGTGATGTTTTTTGGTGATGGTGATTCTAAGATAGCCCTGATTTTTTCCATGTGTACCTTCACTCCTTCTTTCCCAATAATGTGCCCAAGATACAGTAATTCTTTCATCCCAAATTCACACATTGACAACTTAGCAAATAAAGGCTCTTCTTGCAAAACCTTCAACACAATCTCTAACTGCTGCAAATGCTCTTCCCATGTTTTACTGTAAATGAGAATGTCATGAAAGAAAACTAAAACAAACCTTCTTAGTTGCTTGCAAAAGATCCTATTCATGCATGCTTGAAATGTGGCTGGAGAATTAGTTAACCCAAAAGGCATGACAAGAAATTCAAAGTGACCATAATGACATCGAAAAACAGTCTTTTGCACATCTTCATCTTTCATTCGAATTTGATGATACCCTAATCTAAGGTCAATTTTGGAGAAGTATTTGTCTCCATGTATCTCATCAATCCTACTAATAGGATATCTATTCTTGATAGTCCTTTTTTTCAAAGATCTAAAGTCTATGCACATTCTCAATGTTCCATATTTTTTCTTCACTAGCACTACTGAAGAAGCATAAGGGCTAGAGATTGGTCTAATGAGTCCCAACTCTAGGAGTTCTTGGATAGATTTTTCACTCTCATCTCTAAAATTTTTAGGATGTCTATAAGGTGGTATCTGAATGGGTGAAGTACCCTCCTCCAAAATAATGCTAAGCTCAACCCCCCTATCCGGTGGTCTACCATGTGGAAGGTCTCTAAAAACCTTTTTCATATTTTTGCAAAAGCCTATCTATCTCCTTTGGGTGTTTAACAACATTTATATTTGGATTGAGAGATGTAATATGACATTCATTAACCCATTCTATGTCCCAATTCCTCAATATTGATCTCATACTATTGCAAGTCACTACTTGATTTGGATAAGTGTGCTGCCCTCTCACAACTCTTTATACTCCTTTTGAATCTTGGAATTTTATTTCAGGAATTTGATAATTTACTGTATGCTCTCCTATTGAATACACACATTTCACTCCCAAAACCACATTAGTATCAGCAACATCAACCACATAAAAACGATCAACAAAAGTATAGTTACGTACAGTGACTTGCAACTTTGGGACCCATGTTTTGCATTGCATTGTGTTGTGACCGGGAATGACAACCGTGAAGCCATCAAATGGTTCAGTAGGAATATTTATTTTCTCCACCATATCTGCATAAATGAAGTTATGGGTGGATCCTCCATCTACCAAAACTGAATTTCTTTGTCTTTGTACCACACCCTTGCATCGGATAGTATGATAGTGAGGTACTGCTGAAGGTACTGCCATTCTTGCTTTGTCCGTTGAAGGGTTATTTTCTTCTTATCTTTCCTCTTCTACTATTGTCTCATATGCCTCTTCTTGATATAAAATATATCCATCTTCATCCATGCCCCCATCATACCCCTCATTATCAGAAAATACTTCTATGTATTGAGCCTTTCCTTTAGTACATTTGTGCCCCGATGTCCATGGTTGGAAGCATGTGAAGCACAATTTCTTTTTTCGAAGTGCATCCCTATTTAGTCCTTAATTTTTATTCCTTTCAAATGAATCTATTTGCCAAGGTTTCTTATCATATCCATCCCTTTTCCAAGGTTTCTTTTCAAATTTGTAGCTATGTTTGGGAGGAAATCGTGTTCTAGGAAGCACATTTTGGAGATCCCTAGTCAAGCTCATTGCATCTTTTAATGTAGTTGGCTTGTGGGCTTTGACCAAACCTCTTAAGGGTTCGACCAAACCTTCAGTGAAAATAAATACTAATCTTCCCATAGAGACATCAGCCACCTTGACTGATAATTTTTAAAGTCCAACATATATTCAGTAGGGGACCCAGTTTGCTTCAATTGAGCTAGTTCTTTGAAAGGCAATTCTGGATCTTTTTGTTCAAATCTTTCTAGTACCCTGTCAACAAATTCTCCATATATTTTAACCTGATTATGTCCCAAGGTTTTCAGCCCATGAAACCACCATTCATTGGCATCTCCTTCCAAATGCAAAATGGCCATTTTTAATGCATCCTCTTCCAACATAGGATTAAACTGAAAATATACATCCAATTTTTGCACCCAAGTGTTAGCAGAATTTTGAGAAGAACCATCAAAAGTAGGAAGTGACATTTTTCCAATAGAACTATTTAATTCTTTGTTTTGGAATGGACTCCTATTGTCTTCCCTCCTTTAAATTTTTTGTATAGCATCAATGTAGTCACTAAGTGGTACACCTCTTTTACACTCTTCATACAAATGATTCGAATCGTTTGCTAGTTTCTTATAATCCACCTTAATATTGGGCTCTTCTTTGGGTGTGAGAAATTTAGGTGTAGTATGACTTTGTGTGCTTTGGAATTCATCAGGTCTATTATGTGGTCCTGCGCTTGACAAAATATGCTCACTCCCTTTTATCGTTTCCCCTGAATGTGAATTATTGTTATCTCCTATCATCCCTTTGCCTGAAAGTTGGCTACCGAACAATTCAAAACTTTTAATCATTTGTTTACTCATCTATAGCATAACCATGGTAATTCCACCAAAACATGGTTTTAAGGATTCAATAAATTCCTCCTTATGTCTTAATTTTTCCTCCTCCTCTCTACCCATTGTTTTAGAAAAAAATTCTTTTTCTGCTACAATCTCTTCTTCAACCAAAACTTCTTCAACTATTGATTCAAAGGATGGTGGTTTATTTGTTTGGATTTTTGTTAATACAATCAGGTGCCAAAACCATGCTCTGATACCACTTGTAATCTCCCTTTTTCAAAAATTTATTAAAATGATCAATTTTCCACTTTTTCCCCAATTTCGACCCTTGACAAGTTTTGTTGTTTTGGCCTCCAAATTAACCCAAATGCTCCCAAATATTATGTAAGGGTATATGAATGATATTTAGACTTGAATATTAGGTTCATGGATGATTTATAAACCTGAAAATAATTCTTCAAATTTGATTTATATTCTTGTCAATGTATGGTATTATTTTAACTAGCAATTTATGCATCAAATCCCCCTTGGGTAAACACTGAAATGGCCTCCCACATGCTTCCAAACTCCCTCAAATTTATGAACAGAGGTAGGGGATGTGTTAATTATTTTATTAAGGTCTCATTTGCATCATTAATTGATTATTATATATGTTCCAACCCTCTCCCATTCAGTTTCAAAAATCACCAATTCGACCCTTGGGGAAATGGCACTATTTCTTCTCCCAATGCAATTAAACTGAGTAAAAATACATCAAATGCTCAAGTACAGTACATGAAACTTGTAAAATACATCCATGGAATTCTATTAATCATAAATTCATTAGAGAATCATCCATTCATTTAAAACCATCAGCATTATCATGCTATACATCAATGTAGTGGGGAAATGGACATTGTTTGCTCAGTAATCAACATTTTTGCATACAACCAGTTGGTATTTTGACTTGAGATTTTATGGATATGAATAAAATAGGATATGAAGATATTAAAATAAGAAATACATAATTAAAATCTCTCCCAAGAAGCACAAGAGCTCACAAAAAATGCCCTCCCTCAAGGAGCATGAATATGCCTTCAAAACTGGAAATGGTTGAGAGATGGTGCTGCACTAAACAAAACCATGAGCTTCCCTGTAGCTAAACCTACAAATAAAAATACATTAAAGCTCCATGAAATATCTGAGTGGCCTCTCCAAACACCAACTTGGATGGGAATCTTTCACCCTCGAAATTGGCTAAGGCAAGAAACTAGTCATCCACTAGCTCTCTCTTCACAAATGCATTTTTTTCAAATCATCAAAATCCACTATCATACTTGGTTTCTACATTTTATAACCAACATTAGACTTCTAAGGGTCTAAATCCTCTCATTTTCTTCTAGATATTTCCAATTAGGAAATATTCCACATTTGCCACTTGTCTCCTAGTTTCCAACCCTCCATCTTCTCCCAATTTCGAGTAGGAGTCTCTTTAGCTTCCCCCAACTCCATGAGCGCCTTATTGAGCCTATTTTAGGTGCTGACATGTCATAATGGTTAGGTGTAAGAAGTCAAATCTGAATTTTTTCATAGATGTCATAGATGCTTCATCATTCTTGTCATAAGACTAGAGAATCTAGCCCAAGTGTCCACTAGTCTCCAATTTGACTCTTCCTCATCCATGGAGGATACTATTCCACCACATTTCAACCTAAGATGCTCCATGCCATGTGTATGACTTACCAACTCACCCAATAATGTTTTCCTTCCCATGGATTCGAAATTCCAAGTGAGATTTTCCATGTGGGAGTGAGAAAACAAGCTAGTGGGGGTCCCACATCCTCCAAATGTCCTCAAAACCATTTGCCACCTATAATTCCTCTTGGATTCATTTATTCAACTTATTTATTGAATACTTGGACTATTCTAATGTGTAAACATTATTCTTTTGCTCCCTTATTGCAATTTCCAATGTACCCATTCAACCTAGGGAACTTGGTAGGATTGATGGGGATTGTTCTGCTATACAATTATTTGAATGGGGACATTACAACATTGATGGGTAGAATGGCCTAAATCATCGCAAAAAGAGCATTTGGGGGGAGCATGAATTATTGGGGGATTCTTCTCCAGCTTTAGATTCGATGGGGTGGTGCAGGTTGCAGGTGCAGCGGTGTAGGTTTCTGGTCCTCTACCCCTAGTGTAGCATAGTGGAGGGGGAGAATTATTGGATGTTGATGCAGTTGCAACTGTTGGAGGTGGTTGGTTTTGAATGTTTGCTACACTGGGGAGTGGATGATTAGAGGTATTGATGGGTTGCACCGGTTGTAAAATGACATTCGGTGTCGAGGGAGAGGTTTGGGTAGGCAGGTACCACACAGGTAGTCCTAAAGTTAACCCTAAAAGATTGAGCATAGCCATTACGGCGGTGCTGACTACTCCTGAAGGAGGAAATAGAAATGGGATAGTGTGAATGGGTGTGGCTCTAATATGACTTGGCACTGAGGGTGGTTGTGGCAGTAAAGGGGGATGTTGGTTAGGTGCCTATGAGAGGGTGCACAAATAAGATATTTCAGTTATCCGTAAAGGGGGTGGAATGGATTGGAATGTGGAATTCATGGGAGTATCTAAGTATATCCCAGGTCCGACTCTGGAGACGAACGATGTGGGTGCGCTCTTAATTGGTTGTTCAATCATAGGTAGAACGTTTTTAGGTGCAATGGGGGCATTAGGATCATAGTATGTCACTTGATCGATTTTGACCACACGTCCCTCATGGGGAAACATCATGATAAAGAAGGCGGATGAAGAAACAACTTTCATGGCATACATGTAACTTCATCCTAGTAAGAGGTTGTAATCAAGTTGGGCATTGATGACCTCTATGTCTATGAGAATCGTTTTGCCACCTAATTGGATGGGCATGTTAGCCAAAAGGCCTTGTGGTTGAGCTAAATGGCCATCGTAAGCTCGTAAAGATGTGGTGGATGGTTGCAGTGTTGGATATGTGAGCTTCTTCTAGAAAAATGTTGACATCACGTAGCTGGAGGCACCTTCATTGATGATGCATCGATGAATGACAAGGTTTCAAATGGACATAGAAACTTGAAATGCTAAAGTTGAAGGCATACGTGGTTCGGCTTGGTCCAAATCGAATGCAATCATTTGTGAATCATTAGGGTCTATCGCACCAATGGCATATAACAATAATTTATTTTGTGCAGGACATTTTTTTAAGACTTCCAGGGTGGACATAGCAGTGGGGGACTGGGCTAAGTCTTCCACAATGTTATAATTTGAGGTGGCATGAGCGTTAGGGTTATTGTTTATCTGTCATAAGGGGAAGCGAGGGGCTTTAGGGCCCTCGTCCAATGGCATAGTAAGTATGCGTAATGGCTAATCAGTTGGAAGGGTTTTTGTGGCTGGATCAATAGGCATGGTTTCAGTGGTTGAGCCGTATTGGTTTCGGTGTGTTTGTAGGTTGATATCATTTGATGACATCATTAATAGATGGTGAGTACCTAAATCCATATGTTCATAATCAGTTGCAACGTAAGTAATCTGCTGGTGTGGTTCAGTGTTCCCTTGGGAGGGATCCAACAGGCGAGTGTTCAGTACTCCTTATGTAGGTAAAGGGTTCTACAAAACCATGGGTTGCGATTGAGGAGGTAGTGATGGCTGTGCCGTGTGCCCTTGGCATTGGGCGTCATCAGTCCAGAGTTGGCGTGCTGGCTCCAAATGGGGGCATGAATGTGTGTAATGGCCATATACTCTCCATATGGAACATGGATGGTTTGTTCTTAAATTAGGATTTTTACCCTGTTTTGGTGGACGATCAGGGTTTTGGTTGGCGGGAGCAGTGCTATTATTATTCAGAGGATTAGGTGGCTGACTGCCTTGGTTTTGAGGTTGATTGTTCCTGTGGTTACGTCCTCTTCCGCATTTTTGTTGACCTCCTTGATAACATTGGTTGTTCTAGTTTTGGGGTTGGTTCTGCTTTGCATACACTTTCCCTTGGGTAGTAGGGGGGTTTTGAGGTCGCGCAGGTGCTAGAGTAGGCTGCGGTGGATAGTAAGCATGAGGGTTCGATGGTGGCCCAGGTGCTTGTTGTGGTTGTTGGTAATTTTGAGCCATTGGAAGTGTTGGGGCAGAAGATGCTGCCTATGGAGGGTAATAAGCCGATGGGGCTTGTGAGTGAACAGGAGCATGAGTGGCTTGTTGGCGATAATATGTAGGAGGTGCATAAGCTGAAGGTGTGTGCCTGTAACACTGTGGTGGACATGAGGGTCCATGAGTGTGTTGGGTGTGTGCCATTGGAGAATACGAAGTAGTAGCTCCATAATGAGATGTAGCCCTTGAAAGGTCGGGGGCATTATTGGTTCTCATAATGGTAAAGGGTTTGTTTTGTTACACAACCTGGCCAATGATGTCGTCGGCGGCATGGGATGCCCCCAGCGCGTCATTCCGAGAGGAATCGCCATGGGGGGCATCAGGTAATATTGTATATAGGTAGCCATACTGGGCATAGATTAAATCAAACTGTTGGGATTTTAGAATGGCTTCTTCTTTCGACTAGGGTTGTTCAGAAGCCACATCTCTGGCTATGGATGGAAGGAGATATTTTAGGAACCAATACACGAAAATACGATCATCTAGCTTGATCTTGCATAGACTACATCGTTTACGCCACTCATGGATGTGATCTGTGATATGGGTAGTCATGTTCTGTGTACAAGACAATAGGATTTATAATCATGTGTCATAGCGGATGGGTAGTTGAAAGAACTGTAGGAAAGTCGAGGCAAGGGATGTAAATGTAGGGTGTGTCCCATGAGGTTGCTCGATATAACATTTAGCTGCAGAGCTAGTGAAGGTTCTTTGCAAAAGACGTAGGAGAATAAAGTCATCTACTATGGAGTTGGAGGAACACCATAGATGAAAAGACATAATGTGATTTTGTGGGTCCTCACCAGCCTTCCCCTCAAACTTAGGGATGTCTGATGGGAGTTTAGTGGGCATGTGAGGCCAAGTAGGATCATGTCTAATGGGATCGTTTGCTAATATTACCAGGTCCAGTAGGTTAAGACTAGCCATAAATGGAAAACTAGTAGAGGAGTGTGACATAATCACTGGGGCATATGTGCTATTGGTAGCATTATTGATTAGGCCACTGCCCCCAAAGGGAATATTGGTCGTTAGGGGGATATGACCCCCAAATAAAGGTGTGGAGTTGGTATGAGAGGGTCCTGCACCTCCAAGTGTAACATGGGTTACAGATGGGTTGAGATTAGGTATAGTAACTATTGGGTTTGGTATAGTGGCAGGGATGGTAGTCGTAGGTCCCATCAAGGGCATGCCTAGGGTATGTCCCGTGGAGGGCATAACCAGAGTAGGAGTGGCTCCCATAGAGGGCATTCCCAAAGTAGGAGTGGGTCCCATATAGGACATACCCAAAGTAGTTATGGCAGTGGTTGATAATGTGGTAGCTGGGGTGGTGGTAGATGTTCCACCGGCATTCCCTGTAAAGAAGGGTTTGGAAGTCATGCCAGCCATGGGGCTAGTTGGTGTTGTGTATGTAGGGTATTCAAATTCCGCCTCAGAATTAGATGTGAAATGAGGGGCGTCAGAATCGGGTGATGATGCTCTATGCTGATGACGTGTGGAGTCTAGGGACAAGGCTCTACTACTGTGATGAGTGGTGTC
This sequence comes from Larix kaempferi, assembly GCA_027924585.1. Taxonomy (NCBI): domain Eukaryota; kingdom Viridiplantae; phylum Streptophyta; class Pinopsida; order Pinales; family Pinaceae; genus Larix; species Larix kaempferi. The sequence continues at coordinate 60,135 of BSBM01002073.1, read as the reverse complement.
AAGTGAACTGTACTGGGGGGGTTCACCCTGGAAACACCGATAACGTCTCGAGGACTCAATGGTGACAGTCGGCTAGTAAAACTAGTGGATAGTGGTGAGTGAAAAGCTCAAAAACCCTAATGAAACTATGTGTGCAGGAGGGGAGCACAAAAACAATGGCACTCAGGCCAACAACTGAACTCAAAACACTTATGGTAACATCTATGCTACGGTAAGTGGAGTAATAAAAAAATATGGTAAAAATACCAACAAGCAAATGGCTCCTAAAAATAAAAATGGTGTACTCAGTAAACCAAGGGGAGGAAAGAGAGCATGCAAATGCCTAACTTAAAAGGTATTATGGTTCCAACAAGACGTATCCTCTACAAGGTGATGAAATCCAAGTTAGACAATACAAAATGTAGACCCAAAGACTAATGATATCACCCTACCGAGAGGGACACTAAGTAGACAATCCTAGAAGAAAGGCCACTAAGATACCCCGTTCATGACACGTCTAGAAAGGTGAATCTGCAGCTCCTATTCTATCACCCATGTACTCCCATATGGGTAGAACATCAAGAGCAACAAGTAGGTATCCTTCGGTGACTGAATGGATTGCGGTAGTCCTTTCAAGCCTCCAGAACCAGTCTTGCTACTTCAACCCTCCTAAGGGAGAGGCCTTTCCGACAAGTTGGTGTATAACCATGCCAATAAGTACTAAGGGATTTTGGTACCCTAATTTTCAACAACTATGTCTCAAATGAAAGTGAGTGAGGGCTGTTATTTGGATAGCTATACCCTCAATCCTACCTAACTATAATGTTCTTTTGATGTTCCCCGAGTGGGGTTAGAAAATTGGTTGAGTTAAGTAAAAATTTTATGGCTCACTTTGATTAATGGTGACAGAGTGTCTGTAAGTGTGGCTATGTACCAAAATAAAATGCCTCGCTTGGACAAACATTTATCAAATTAAAATGTTGATTTTAACTTGCAAATATGAAAAATTAACTGTAAATGCCTAATAATTTCCTTTTCAATAAAAATACTGAAAATTTTTCCAAAATGATATAGCAAAGAAAATAACAGAAAATGTAAATGAATATCTAAGGCTGCAAGTAAAACAGTAGGATTTCAAAGTGCAGGGGAGATGGCTGGAAAATATGGGTTGAAATGGGTGATTGAAACTCAGATGGCAAATTGTAGGGTCGAAATCGCGATTGTTTGAGGAAAAACTCATGTTTTGGATTGCAACAATCTGGGAAAATCTCACGATCTGCGTCCTGGCTAGGGAGCTGTAAGTCGTAATGTGGAATTGCAGCTGTGGGTCAGAAAACCTGCGATCTAGACTGCGGATAATAGGGAAAAACTCACAATTTCAGGTTAACACATATTTTTGAAATCATGGGTTTCGGCTAAAAAGCTGTGATCTAGATCACGACTGTGGGTTCAAAAACCTATGATTTATGGGACGGAAAAAGTTGTTGAAAACAAAAGACAAAATTTAAAAATTGGGACTGTGTCTGCTGCAGAAATGGCCAAGGGCTAGGGAAGCAAGCTATGGGCTTAGTGGTAGGCCAGATATACAAAAATAAAGCTAAATAACAACTAAAATAGGAAGAATTCTAGATCTAAACAAATATTCAAAGATTCAAAGTAAAGCATAGTCACCAAAAACTATTGCTTGGGTTTTCACCCAAACATGTGCAAATGTGCACCTACTAACTTCGTAGTAGCAGTCTTGATTAAAGCAGTAAAAAGTAATATAAAAACAAATATTAATCTAACATGTGCAAGAAAGTAAATCTATAGTAAACAGTAAAAACTCGAATGATCCATGTAAAAACAAATATTTATGAAAAATAGGTTTACAAATAACAAATTACCTCAAATGGTGAGGTTGGTTGAGCTTGAGCAACTGCAAGGGTGAGGTGCTCCAATGCTCCAGTGATATTTCTCTTCTCCAAATGCAAGTGGGAGGATTGGCCGAAAAGGGAACTCTAAAGATGGATCTAATCTCAAATGATGGCTCAAGATCTAAGGAAAGAAATTGGTAGCATAAGGATAGGATGAATGTGGATCATTAGTGAGGAGCCTCTATCACCTTTTTATAGCTTTTGGGTGATGGAGAATACAACGATGGTTTAAGGAAACCAATGGTATTTGTGAAAAATGGTTTAGGTTTTATTTTCCTCTTTTTCCCTTTTTTTTCCTTTTTTGAATTTTATTCCCTTTTAATTGATTTTGGGAAATTTTGTGTTAGATTTTGAGCATTAATTCAACATACTATAGGATCTTTACTGAGAGAATAACATGTACAACATATCAATCATATCAAGCATGTATCAAGCATATCAAGCAATCACATAAGACAATGGACACACAGAGTTTCACTGGGGAAAACCATAAAGGTGAAAAACCCCACAACTTCCTCAGAGATAGAAAGAGAAATGATACAACCAAATACAAGAGATAGTATTCTACTACCAGCTACTCCTCCTCCTCAACTAGTGCACCACTTTCCGAGTGATGTAAGAGTGAGTAATGAGATGATCAAATAGAGTGCTTCCCGCACACTATTGATACATGACCTGACTTGCCTAATAACCTAGTAGGGCCGACTTGTCTAACTCAGTCTAATAACCAATGGTTACATCAACATGGCCGACCCCACACTTGGTGGTCTAATAACACATCACAGCAAGTTACGACACTTGCGACATTTGCCAATACAATTGACGACACCTCCGTATAGAGAAATAATACCATCTTTATAGGAGTACAATATACATAGGTGAAATACATTCCAAAGATACATATACATCAACACTCCCTCTTAACTAGGAAGGTATTTCTCGACACAGATCTGCTAGCACAAGTCTTCTTCTTTGGATCATCGTCACTGGATCATCGTCATCAAATCATCATCATCGAATCATCGTCATCGTCACTGCTGTTGCTATCTTAATCAATCTCTAATCTACTCTCCATAGGATGTTCTACAGAGCCAATCCTTTTTGATACTGGATGTAGGCCCGCCACCTGCAGGTCTTCATTATCTACAGAGCCATCCCTTTTTCATGCTGGATGAACATCATCAACATCTCTGCGAGCAAGCCATATAGTAGTTACAAAATAGGACTAATTATACTGCTTCTGCAAAACCTGCAAGATCTCCCGGGACTGATTACACTACCTCTGCAAAACCCGCAAGAGCATCTCAGGACTAATCATATGCCTCTGCAAAACTTGTGTACCATACTGTCACATCATCATCTTTAGATCATCGTCATCATCCACGGAGCACAACCAATATGCACCTCACATAATAGTTATATACATTGGCATGGGAGGACCTACCCACCACCATCCAGGAATGGCTCAGCACATACATCACAACCATGAGAGGACTTACCTACCACCATGTCTCCATGGGAGGACCTACCTACCATCATGTCGAAAAGACACAACAATTAAATCAACGACCATGAGAGGACTCTCCTATCACCATGTCACCATGGAAAGAACTACCTACCATCATATTGGAAAAGCCCAGAAATTACATCAACGACCATGAGAGGACTCTCCTATCACCATGTCACCATGGAAGGAACTACCTACCATCATGTCGAAAAATCCCAATAGCCCTTATATCTCACCATGGGACTACCATACCTACCACCCTAAGAGAATGGCCCAGCCCTTACATCTGCACCATGGGAGGACCATACATACCACCATGTGAGAATGGCCCCAGCCCTTACATCTCACCATAGGAGGACCATACCTACCACTATGTGAGAATGGCTCATGTGCATCTGTGTCTCTGGACTCATCACTTCCCTTTGGAGGGAATCTCAATCTAAAGTACACCAAGTCTCCCTCTTAAGTATTGAAACTTCACTCTAGCCAGTGGCTTGGTCAACACATCGGCTATCTGCTCGTCCATCACAACATACAGGAGCGTCACTAATCCTCTCTACACCATATCCCTGATATAGTGATACTTGATCTCAATGTGCTTCGACTTGTCATGGAACACTGGGTTCTCTGACAAATTCACACAACTCTAGTTGTCGCAATATATGCAAGTAGCACTCAACTGGAGATCAAACAAATCAGATAGTAGCTTCCTAATCCATACTGCCTCACAACTAGCTGAACAAGCTACAATATACTATGCTTCGACTGTACTCAGTGCCACATAGGACTGCTTCCTGCTAAACCAAGAGATCATACTTGATCCCATGCTGAAGTAGCACCCCGAAGTGCTCTTCCGATCAACTGCACTACCTGCCCAATCCGAATCAACATAACCCTCTAGGTTAAAATTTTGATTTGTCTCATACTTGAGCCCATAGTCAACTATACCCTTCAGGCACCCCAGAATATGCTTTGTAGCTATCAGGTGAACATGTCTCGGATCTGTTAAGTACTGGCTCAAGGTGTTCACCATAAAGCAGATATGTGGTCTTGTATTCATCAGGTATATCAAGGACCCAATCATCTGATGATACATCGTAGCATCAACCGGCTCAGATGAAGTATCACATAGAAGCTTCATGTTTGATGCCATAGGTGTGGCCATGGCCTTGCAGTCCATCATCCTGAACCTCTTCAGGATCTCTACTGCATACTTCCCTTGTCCAAGGAAGATTACATCTGCACTCTACGACACCTCCATACCAAGAAAGCAATGCATCATACCCAAATCCTTCATCTTGAACTCGGAATCTAGCTTCCTCTTCGTATCAGCAATCAATCCATCCTCGCCTATCAAAAACAAGTCATCCACATACAAAAGTAGTATTATTGGATTGCCTTCGTCAACCTTATAATAAAGGTTGGAATCCACTTTACTCTTAGTAAAGCCCAAAATGGATAGGAAGCAATCTATCCTGCCATACTAGGTCCTGGGTGCCTGTTTCAAACCATATAGGGCTTTCTTCAGTTTTCACACATGAGTCCCTCTATCATGTGTCTCAAACCCAAGTGGCTACTCCACATACACTTCCTCTTCAACTACACGATTCAAGAAAGCAGTCTTGACATCCATCTGATGTACCTTCCATTTCATCACTGCAGCTAGAGCAAGTACTGATCTAATGGAAGTGTATCTGGCCACAGGAGAAAAGGTCTCTTCATAATAGATCCCTTCTTTCTGGGAGAAGCCACGAGCTACAAACCTTGCCTTATATTTTTCTATGCTGCCATCTGTAGCATGCTTGATCTTATAGATCCACTTGGAAGTCACCATAGACTTCCCATATGGTCTTGGGACCATATGGGAATGCCAAACCTTTCTGCATCTTGGATGAGCTCTCTAGCCCATGCTGGTTTCCTCTTGTGAGAGTTCTTCTCATGGGGTGGACCTACAGGTTGTTGTGGATCTTCTATTTCACGATCTTCTTCAGGAACTGCTTCATTCATGGTGGTGTTTTGAATTCTGGATATTCTGGGTTCTTCATTATCTTCAACTGGTGTTTTCCTTGATTTGATATATGCTGATCTTTCATCAAATGTTACATCCCTACTGATATCAATCTTCTTGAATCCTGGGAAGTAGATTCTGTAAGCCTTTGAGCTTTCCCTGTAACCCACGAATATGCCCTTCTTTCCTGAAGGATCTAACTTTGTCCTCTTTTCTTCTGGGATGTGAGTGTATACTGGAAAACCAAATATTCTGAGATGGCTAACTTCTGGTTTCTTACTAGTGAACACTTCTTTTGGTGTTTTGTTGTCAAATATCTTATGGGGTGTTCTGTTTTGCACATATATAGTTGTCCTAGCTACTTCATCCCATAAGTGCATAGGTAGATCTTGGTCATGAAGCATTTCCCTAGCTGCTTCCATGATTGTTCTATTCTTTCTTTCGGCAACCCCATTCTGTTGTGGATTGTAAGGAGTAGTCAACACCCTCTTAATCCCTAAATCACTGCATAGCTTCTTGAAGCCTCCTGAAGTAAATTCTCCGCCATTGTCGGATCTGAAGATCTTGATCTTCATATCAGTTTGGTTTTCTGTTAAGGATTTGAATTCCTTGAATTTGTAAAACACTTCATCTTTGTTCTTCAAGAAGTAAACCCAAGTCTTTCTAGAGAAATCATCAATGAAGGAAACATAGTATACATACCCACTCAGAGAACTGGATGACATCGGACCGCATACATCAGAGTGGATGATTTCCAAGATTCTTTTTTCCTTGCTTTCACTGCTTGGAAATGTCTTCTCTGTGTTCTTTCCCTTTGCACAACCTTTGCAAATGCCTTCATGCTTTGTCTGGATTTCAGGAAGGCCTTCTACAGCTTTCCTTAGACTTGGTAATGCCCTATAGTGCATGTGTGCAAGCCTTCTATGCCAAAGTTCACTTGGATCTACTGAATCATGGATCATGGCTTCTTCTGGTTGGCCCTTCAATTTGCATAATCCTCCCTCTTGCTCTCCAATCACCACTGCATCATCTATAGTCTTACCCTTTTTCCACATTAGGACTTGGTCATCTACAAATGCAACCCTCATGCCTTTTGCATCTAATGCAGATATGGAGAGTAGATTCTTCTTGAGAGCTTGAACATATAGTACATCTTTCATCTTCGTAGACTTTCTAGAGTATAGCTTGTAAGAGGCTTCACCACTTCCTTTTATGGGATACTGGTAGTCATCCCCAAGTTTCACCTTGTGGGTTGATTCATGTTCAGATAAATTCATAAAGGAATCCTGTCATGTGTTTGGAAGCCCCACTATCTATAAGCCAATCATTACTTCCATGAGTAATGGTACCAGTCAGGGCAGAAATTAAAACATACTCTTCATCAATTGAAGAATCTTCACTTTCTTCCCTAGCCCTCTTCCTGGGAGGTTCATCATCCTCTGCAGCATGAGCATGATTTTTTCTTTTGATGTTCTTGTTTTTCTTGTGGGATCCATCTTTGTTGTTTTTGGGACAGTCCCTAGCATAGTGCCCCTTTTCATCACATGTCAAGCATCCATCATTGGATGTGTTCCTTCAAGATCTGAAGCCACCCCTCTGGTTCTGATGGTGGTGCTTTTGTTTCTTACTGTGGTGATGTTCCTTATTATCATCATACTTATTGGAATGTGGTGTGAGAGCTTGGTATTCATTCCCCATATTCTCTTCTCGAGCTACAATTCGAGCTTATTCTTGTGAGCATTCTTCCCACAACCTCCTGAAGGCGATAAGTTTCCTTCTAGCACAAATTACTTGGATGAAGGAATCCCATGACCTAGGAAGGCCATTAAGAGTGGTCATTACCACTTCTCCATTCTCTATATCTTCTCCCATAGCTTCAAGTTGTTCTTTTATCAGGGAGACCCTTGAGAAATAAGACTGCATAGCTTCTACATTCTGGATCTTGATATTCTTCAATTGATTCCTCAAGGTCATCTTCTGATTTATGTTCTTCCCTTCGAATAGCTTGGTCGGGGAATCAAACATCTCCTTTGTTGTCTTTAGGGATGACACATGGGGTATGAGATGATCTTTTATAGAATTAGCAATGATCCTCTTAGCATTGACCAAATTCCTTTTGTGTAAGGCCTTAGCCTCTTCTTCTTCTGGGATAGGGACCTTTTCACTTATGTAAGTGTCCAACTCATTTCTTCCAGGATTAACCCAATCCTATACTTCCATGCTTGAAAGTTATTAGCCCCTTCAAGCTTATCCTCAAGCTTGGTGTGTTGAGACATCTTCAAAGAGTACTTCAAATGAAAATAGAAAAAAATTAGGTCTTACCACTTGATTTGCTGAAAAATGGATCTGGTCTCGGATTAGGGTTTGTTAGAGAAACCCTAAAAATTCAAAATGTGAATTTCAAATTTCTGAAAAGATAGAAATATGCACCTTGATGAGTTGATCGGTCTGGTATACTCAGAATTTGAAAACTACAAAGTTTCACCCTTCATAAATGCTTTTCAATCTCCCGGATTCACTAGGGAGGACCCCAAATTAGGGTTTGAGTTTCTCAGAGCTTCACCCAACCAAAAATCTCGATCCAAAGCTCTAAACTTCGATTGTTCCAAGGAGATTCCACCTATCTCTTCAGATTTAAGAAATTCCTATTTTTGTGAAAACCCTAATTTTTAGGGCCAAAACTGAAAGTGCTCAGAATTGAATTCTGATTGGAGAGAAAGATTCTCCTTGATGAGTAGAGTCAATATACCTTACTTATTTTCCAAAATCTATGGAGAGAAACCCAATAAACAAGAAACCTTAGTTTCTGCCACCGCACAATGTCTTCTTCTCAGGGAAGCATTAATTCAACATACTCTAGGATCTTTACTGAGAGAATAACATGTACAGCATATCAATCATATCAAGCATATCAATCAATCACATAAGACAATGGACACACAAAGTTTCACTGGGGAAAACCATAAAGGTGAAAAACCCCACAACTTCCTCAGAGATAGAAAGAGCAATGATACAACCAAATACAAGAGAGAGTATTCTACTAGCAGCTACTCCTCATCCTCAACTAGTGCGCCACTTTTCGAGTGATGTAAGAGAGAGTAATGATATGATTAAATAGAGTGCCTCCCGCACTCTATTTATACATGACCTGACTTTCCTAATAACCTAGTAGGGATGACTTGTCTAAATCAATCTAATAACCCATGGTTACATTAAACAGGGCCGACCCCACACTTGGTGGTCTGATAACCCATCACAGCAAGTTACGACACTTGTCAATACAAATGATGACACTTTCGTATAGAGGAATAATACCATCTCTATAGGAGTACAATATACATAGGTGAAATACATTCCGAAGTTACATATACATCAACATTTTGGACCCCTTTTGACAGTTTTTTTTATTTTTTGAGGAAATTAAATATTTTGAGGAGAAAAAGATGGATTTTAGTCTTTTGGTGACCTTTTGAAGGTTTAAGAGGCTAAAATGGTAGGAAAAGTGGACAAATGGGCCATGTAAATAGGGAAATGAGCGAGTGAGTATTTTTCGGGTGTCAACAAGTGGATTAGGGGAGAGAAGAGAGACATAGAAAACATGGTGTGGGAAGGGGGGGGCCAGCAAGGGGATTAGGGAAGATTAGGAAATTTAGAGAGAAGGGGGTAGAGGGTGGGGGTAGAGAGAGAGAACTGGGGGTATTAAGGGGTTGAGGAAAGAGAGAGGGGTGCATGGTAAGTTGTAAGGGGGGGTTATTAGGAGAGACAAAGAGAGGCTGGGGTAGGGAGAGTAGGAGAGAGAGACAAAGGGGCTTAGGGATCATATTAGCTGGTTTAGGGAGAGAGAGGGCAGGTTATGGGTAGTCCCAGTGAGAGAGAGAAAGGAGTGTGTTAGGGAGGTTCTATTATAGAAAGAGGGGTGGGTTTTTTTGTAGGTGGAGTAATAGGGTAGAGAAAGAGTGAGAGAGGGGGTCAATAAGGAGTAAGGGTAAAATGAGAGAGAGAGAGAGAGAGAGAGAGAGAGATAAAGGAGGAATATATTTTTGGGGTAGGGGGGGAAGTAGGGTGGTGAGAGAGTGAATTAGGAAGTTATAAAGGGTTAGGGATAAGTGGGGAGAGTTTTATGAGGAGGAGGAATGGGGTTAGTTGTAGGGGGAGGAGTAGGGGAGAGAGAGATCTAGGTTTAGGGGTTAGGGGTATGTGGAAGAGTAGGGGAGAGAGAGAGAGAGAGAGAAAAAGAGAGAGGTGGGGGGGAGGGTGTGGGTTATTAGTTGTGGGGAGGAGGATGGGGTTTGGGGAAGAGAAAGATAAAGAGAAAATGGTGTGGGTAGGAATACAGGGGTTTAGGGGAGATAAGGGAAGATAAAGAAAAGGAAATATAGGGCGGGGATATATATATAAATATATAGAGAGAGAGAGAAAGAGAGAGAGAGAGAGAGAGATTGGGGTTAGAGAGAGGGGGGGTGTTGAACGGTTGGTGTGAGAGAGAGTGAGAGATATGGTGTTAATAAGGGCTAGAGAGAGAGAGAGACAAGGAGAGGTAGGATATGAGTAGAGTTGTGAGAGAATAAAAGGGGATTAGTAAGTGTTGGAGAGAGAGAGAGAGATGGGGTTAGGTTATAGGGGGAGGGAGAATAGAAGAGAGAGAGATCCAAGAGAGAGAGAGAGAGGTGGGGTTAAGTTATATGGGGGGGATAAGAGAGAGAGAGGAAGTGATTTGGGTAGGGGAATTAGGGGAGAGAGAGGAGGGGTGATTTGGGTAGGGGGATTAGGGGAGAGAGAGAGGCAGGGGGTTGGTTAGGGGGATTAGTGGAGAGAGAGAGAGGGGAGTTGGTAGTGTATTATGGGAGAGAGGGGGAGAGAGAGAACTAGGGGTTTTAGGAGGTTGGGGTGGAAAGAGAGGGGTGGTTGGTAACTTGTAAGTGGAGGGGGATAAGGGAGACAAGGAGAGAGAGGGGGCTAGGGAGAGTAGGAGAGAGAGAGGGGGGATCAGGGAGCATATTAGTGGGGTTAGGGACAGAGAGAGCAGGTTAGGGGTAGTTACAGTGAGAGATAGGGTGGTGTTAGGGGGTTTCAATTATAGAGAGAGGGTTATGGGTTAGGTGTAGGTGGTGTGGTAGGGTAGAGAAAGAGTTGCATAGGGGGTTAATAAAGATTAGTGGAATAGATGAGAGAGAGAGAGAGGGGAGGAATGGAATTTAGAGGTAGGGGTATGAGTAGGGTGGTGAGAGAGTGAATTAGGGTGCTACTAAGGGTTAGGGATAAGAGGGGGGAGAGAGAGGAGGAGGAGGAGTGGGTTATCTGCATTTGGAGGAGTAGGGGTGAGAGAGAGAGAGAGATGGGTTTAGGGATTAGTGGTATGTGGAGGAGTAGGGGAGAGAGAGAGGGCAAGGGCAATGGAGGGTGTTGTTGATTAGTGGTGGGGAGGAGGGGGGCTTGGGGGAGAGAAAAAGAAAGAGATGATGCTGAGGTTAGGGAGGTAGGGGTTCAGGGGTTTAGTGGAGATAATGGAAGTTAGGGAGAAGGGGATATAGGGTGGAGAGAGAGAGAGAGAGAGATTGATTGGGGTTGGAAAGTGGTAAGGGGAGATGTATTAGAGGAGAGGGAGAAAGAGATGGAAAGAGAGAGAGAGGGGGAAGAGAGAAAAAGGGGGGATATGAGAGAAGTAGGAGGAATCATAGAGTGCGAGAAGTGGGGGGATAAGGGGGTGTTTATGGGAAGGGAGCGTAGAAGGTGGTTTAGGTTTAGAGAGTGAGGGGTTAGGGGTAGTGAGAGTTATAGGGGGGGTGTTAGGGATTTGGGTAGAGAGAGAGGGGTGGGGGTTTGGTGTAGATCAAGGAGTATGGGAGAGAGAGTGAGAGAGAGAGAAGTGTAGGCAAGTTATAGGGGGAGGGGGAATGCGAGAGAGAGAGAGGGTAGTTTGGGTAGGGGGACTAGGAGAGAGAGAGAGAGAGGGAGATGTGGGGATGATGAGTTGTAGGGGGAGATGGATTAGGGAAGAGAGAGACAGAGAAAGAGAGATGGTAATTTGTAGGGTGGTGTATTAGGTGGGAGTGAGAGAGAGAGAGAGGTTACTAGTAAGGCTTAGGAAGAAGAGGTGAGAGAGAGAGAGACAAAGGTTATTAGTAATGGTTAGAAGGAAAAGGTGAGAGAGAGATAGATAAGGGTGATTAGGAAGGGTTAGGAGGAAGAGTTGAGTGAGAGAGATTGATATAGAGTTTGGGGGAGAAGGGGATAGAGTTAGGGTGATTAGGTGTAGAGGGTGTATGGGGTTTGGGGGAGAGAAAGAGATAGAGATTGTGATGGGGAGATAAAGGTAGGGGTTTAGTAAATATTAGGGATGTTAGAGAGAAGAGTATATGAGAGAGAAAGAGATATATGGGGATGGTAAGTTTTAGGGGGAGGTGGAGAGAGAGAGATAGAGAGGGTTAGCGGTATAGGGAGTAGGGGGAAGAGCACGAGAGAGAGAGAGAGAGAGAGAGAGAGAGAGAGAGAGAGAGTGGGTGCAGGTAAGTTATATGGGGACGGGGAATAAGAGAGATAGATAGATGTGGGGGTTAGGTAGGGGGATTAGGGTAGAGAGAGAGAGAGAGAGGTATTAGAGGGAAGGGGGTGTAAGAGATAATAGACAAGATAGACATAGGTATAAGAGAGAAGATAAATACTAAGGATGTTACAAAGACATAAGTATAAGAGAGAGGGAGAGAGATCTGGGGATGATAAGTTGTAGGGGGAGATGGATTAGGGGGGGGGAGAGAGAGAGAGAGAGAGAGAGAGAGAGAGAGAGAGGAGTTAGTGATTAGGAGATAGAGAGAGAGAGAGAGATGGTAAAATGTATGGGGCGTGGATTAGGGGAGAGAGAAAAAGAGAGGTGATTAGTAAGGGTTAGGAGGAAGAGGTGAGATACAGAGAGATAGAGACAAAAGTTATTAGTAAGGGTTAGGAGGAAGAGGTGAGAGAGAGATAGAGAGAGGTGATTAGTAATTGTTAGGAGGAAGAGGTGAGTGAGAGAGATAGATATAGAGTTTGGGGAGTGAGGTAGAGGGTGAGGGTGATTAGGTGTAGAAGGTGTAGAGGGGATAGGGGAGAGAAAGAGATAGATATCGTGATGGGAAGAAAAATGTAGGGGTTCAGTAAATATTAGGGATCTTATAGAGAAGAGGGTATGAGAGAGAGAGAGATGTGGGGATGGTAAGTTGTAGGGGGTGGAGAGAGAGAGAGAGAGGGTTAAGGGTATAGGTAATAGGGGGAAGAGAAAGAGAGAGAGAGAGCGAGAGAGGGTGAGAGATGGAGGGATGGTAACTTATAATGGGAGGTGGATTAGGGGAGAGAGAGAGAGATAGAAAACATGGTGTGGGAAGGGGGGAGGGGTGGCAAGGGGTTTAGGGAATATTAGGAAATTTAGAGAGAAGGGGGTAGAAGGTGGGGGTAGAGAGAGAGAGATATATTGAGAACAGGGGGTTGGGGGAAGAGACATGGGTGAGTGGTAAGTTGTAAGGGGAGGGGTATTAGGAGAGATAAAGAGAGGGGGGGATAGCAAGAGTAGGAGAGAGAGACAAAGGGGCTTAGGGATCATATTAGTGGGTTTAAAGCGAGAGAGGGAAGATTAGGGGTAGTGAGAGTGAGAGAGAGAAAGGTGTGTGTTAGGGGGGTTCGATTATAGATAGAGGGTTGAGGGTTTTTTGTAGGTGGAGTAGTAGGGTAGAGAAAGAGTAGCAGAGGGGGTTAATAAGGAGTAATGGGAAGACAAGAGAGAGAGAGAGAAAGGAAGAATATATTTTTGGGATAGGGGGAGGAGTAGGGCGGTTAGAGAGTAAATTGAGTTGTTATAAAGGGTTAGGGATGATTGGGGAGAGAGAGAGGAGGATGAGGAGTAGGGAAGAGAGAGAAAAAGAGAGAGATCTAGGTTTAGGGGTTAAGGGTATGTGGGAAAGTAGGGGAGAGAGACAGAGAGAGAAAGAGAGAGGTGGTGAGGAGATAAAGATAAAGAGAAAATGGTGGACGTAGGCATATAGGGGTTTAGGGAGATAAGGGAAGATAGAGAGAGAGACATTGGGGTTGTCAAGTTGTAACGGGAGCGGTTATTAAGTGAGAGGGAGAGAGAGATGGAGAGAGAGAGAGAAAGGGGGAGAGAGAGAAGGGAGAAAATAGGAGGGGAGGTAGGTTGAGTGAGACAAAGAGAGGGAGGGGGGTGAAGGGGTTGGTTATGGTAAGGTAGAGTAGGAGGGGGGTTAGGGGTTGTCAGAGTGAGAGTGGGGGGTGTTAAAGGTTTGGTGTGAGAGAGAGTGAGAGAAACGATGTTAATAAGGGCTAGACAGAGAGAGACAAGGAGAGGTAGGAGATGAGTAGAGTGGTGAGAGAATAAGAGGGGATTAGTAAGTGTTGGAGAGAGAGAGAGAGACTAAGAGAAAGAGATGGGTTCAGGTTATAGGGGGAGGTGGAATAGAAGAGAGAGATCTAAGAGAGAGAGAGAGAGAGAGAGATAGATGGGGGTAGGTTATAGGGGGAGACTAGAAGAGAGAGATATCTAAGAGAAAGAGAGGTGGGGTTAAGTTATATGAGAGAGAGAGAAAGGGATCCAAGAGAAAGAGAGCGGGTGATTTGGTTAGGCCATTTAGTGGAGAGAGAGAAGGGGGGATTTGGGTAGGGGGATTCAGGGAGAGAGGGAGGGAGTGTTGGTAAGGTATTATAGGAGAGAGGGAGAGAGAGCAAACTGGGGCTTGGGGGTGAGAGAGAAGTGGTTGGCAAGTTGTAAGGGGAGGGGGATAAGGGAGACAAGGAGATAGAGGTGGATTAGGGAGCATATTAGTGGGGTTAGGGACATAGAGGGCATGTTAGGATTAGTTACATTGAGAGATAGGGTGGTGTTAGGGGGTTTCAATTATAGAGAGAGGGTTGTGGCTTAGGTGTAGGTGGAGTGGTAGGGTAGAGAAAGAGTTAGAGAGGGGGTTAATAAAGATTAGGGGGAATATGAGAGAGAGAGAGGAGGAATGGAAGTTAGAGGTAGGAGTAGGAGTAGGGGAGAGAGAGAGGAGGAATGGAAGTTAGAGGTAGGGGTAGGAGTAGGGGAGAGAGAGAGAGAGATAGGGCGAGGGGGAGGGAGGGTGTTATTGATTAGCTTTGGGAGGAGGGGGGATTGGGGATGAGAAGGAGAAAGAGATCAGGGTGAGGGTAGGGAGGATGGGGTTTAGAGGTTTAGGGGAGATAGTCATAGTTAGGGAGAAGGAGAGAGAGAGAGAGAGAGAGAGAGAGAGAGATTGAGATTGATTGGGGTTGGAAAGTTGTAAGGGGAGGAGTATTAGGGGAGAGGGAGAAAGAGATGGAAAGAGAGATAGGGGGGTAGAGAGAAAAAGGGGGGGATATGAGGGAAAGTAGGAGGAGTAAGAGAGAGTGAGAGGTGGGGGGATAAGGGGGTGGTTATGGGAAGGGAGAGTAGGAGGTGGTTTAGGGTTAGAGAGTGGGAGGTTAGGGTTAGTGAGAGTGAGAGTGGGGGTGTTAGGGATTTGGGTAGAGATATATGGGTGGGGGTTAGGTGTAGGTTGAGTAGTATGGGAGAGAGAGTGAGAGAGAGAGAGAGGTGCAAGTAAGTTGTAGGGGGAGGGGGGATAAGAGAGAGAGGGGGGGTTGGGTAGGGGAATTACAAGAGAGAGAGAGAGAGAGAGAGAGAGATGGAGATATAAGAGATAAGAGACATATTAAATATGTTAGAGAGACATTCGTATAAGATAGAGAGAGAGAGAGGGATATGTGGGGAGGATCAGTTGTAGGGGGAGATGGATTAGGAAAGAGAGAGAGAGAGAGAGAGATGGTAAGTTGTAGGGGAGAAGATAAGGGGGGAAAGAGAGAGAGAGAGGTTATTAGTAAGGGTTAGGAAGAAGAATTGAAAGAGAGAGACAAAGTTTATTAGTAAGGGTTAGGAGGAAGAGGTGAGAGAGAGATAGAGAGAGGTGATTAGTAAGGGTTAGGAGGAAGAGGTGCATGAGAGAGTGAGATATAGAGTTTGGGGGAGATGGGGGAGAGCGTGTACAGGGTTTGGGGGAGAGAAAGAGATAGAGATCATGATGGGGAAATAAAGGTAGGGGTGTAGTAAATATTAGGGATGTTAGAGAGAAGAGGGTATGGGAGTGACAGAGATATGGGGATGGTAAGTTGTAAGGGAAGGTGGAGAGAGAGAGAGTGAGAGAGGGTTAGGGGTATAGGGAGTGGGGGAGAGAGAGAGAGAGATGGAAGGATAGTAACTTAGAGGGGGAGGTTTAATAGGGGAGAGAGAGAGAGTGACAAAAAAGATGGTGTGGGAAGAGGGGAGGGGCAGCGAGGGGCTTAGGGAAGATTAGGAAAGTTAGAGAGAAGCGAGTAGAAGGTGGTGATAGAAAGAGAGAGAGATATATGAATTTAATTTAAATGGGGTGGAGAGGGAGGGAGAGAGAGCGAGAACTGGGGGTTTTAGGGGGTTTGGGGAAGAGAGAGGGTGTATGGTAAGCTATAATATGAGGGGGATTAGGAGATTCAATGAGAGAAGGGGGGTAGGGAGACTTGGAGAGAGAGACAAAGAGGCTCAGGGATCATATTAGTGGGGTTAGGGAAAGAGAGGGAAGGTTATCGGTAGTGAGAGTGAGAGAGAGAAAGGGGTGTCTTAAGGGGGTTTGTTATAGAAAGAGGGTTGGGGGTTATTTGTAGGTAGAGTAGTAGGGTAGAGAAAGAGTGAGAGTGGGGGTTAATAAGGAGAAAGGGAAAGATGAGAGAGAGAGAGAGATAAATGAGGGATATATTTTGGGTGTAGGGGGACGAGTAGGGTGGTGAGAGAGTGAATTGTGATGTTATAAGGGGTTAGGGATAAGAGAGAAGAGAGAGAGGAGGAGGAGGAGTGGGGTTAGTTTTACAGGGGGAGCAGGGGTGAGAGAGAGAGAGAGAGAGCTAGGTTTAGGGGTTAGGGGTATGTGGACGAGTAGGGGAGAGAGAGAGAGAGGTGGGGGAGGTTCTATGGGATTAGTGGTGGGGAGGAGGATGGGGTTTGGGGGAGAGAAATATAAAGAAAGAATGGTGGGGGTAGGGAGGTAGGGGTTTGTCGGAGATAAGGGAAGATAGAGAAAATGAAATATAGGATGGAGAGAGAGAGTGAGAGAGAGAGGGATATTGAGGACGGAAAGTGGTAAGGGGAGGGGTATTAAGTGAGAGGGAGAGAGAGAATGAGGGAGAGAGAGAGGGGATCAGAGAGGAGGGGTGTTAGGGGTATTAAGACAAAAAGGGAGAGGAGGGAGGAGGGGTTGGTTATGGGAAGGGACAGTAGGAATGGGGTTAAGGGTACAGAGAAAGCGGTTAGGGGTTGTCAGAGTGAGAGAGGGGGCATGTTAAGGAGTTGGGGAGAGAGAGTGAGAGAGACATTGTTAATAAGGGCTAGAGAGAGAGAGAAAGAGAGGAAGGAGATGAGTAGAGTGGTGAGAGACTAAGAGGGGATTAGTAAGTGTTGGAGAGAGAGAGAGAGAGAAAGAGATGGGGGTAGGTTATATGGGGAGGGGGAATATGAGAGAGAGAGAGAGAGAGAGAAAGATGTGGGGTTAAGTTATATGGGGGGTATAGGGGAGAGAGAGAATTCCAAGAGAGAGAGGGGGTGATTTAGCTAGGGAGATTAGGGAAGAGAGAGAAGGGGGGATTTGGGTAGGGTGATTAGGGGAGAGAGAGAGCGGGGGGGTTGGGTAGGGTATTATGAGAGAGAGAGGGAGAGAAAGAGAGAGAATTAGGGGTTTTAGGGGGTTGGGGGGGAGAGAAAGGGGTGGGTGGTAAGTTGTAATGGGAGGGGGATATGAGAGACAAGTAGATAGAGGGGGGGTTAGGTAGAGTAGGTGAGAGAGATAGCGGTAGTGTGAGTGAGAGAGAGGGGGCTTTTAGCGGGTTTCGATTATAGAGAGTGGGTTGTGGGTTAGTTGTAGGTCAAGTGGTAGGGTAGAGAAAGAGTTAGAGAGGGGTTTAATTAAGATTAGGAGGCATATAGGAGAGAGAGAGAGGAGGAATAATGGATGTTAGAGGTAGGGGTAGGAGTAGGGTAGTGAGAGAGTGAATTAGTTTGTTATTAAGGGTTAGGGATAAGAGGAGAGAGATAGAGTAGGAGGAGGAGGAATGGGTCTAGTTGTATGGGGAGGATCAAGGGTGATATAGAGAGAGAGAGATATATTACGATGTTGGGAGACATAGATGGGTTTAGGGGTTAGTTGTATGTGGAGGATTAGGGGAGAGTGAGCGAGAGAGAGAGAGAGAGAGAGAGAGAGGGTGAGGGACGGTGTTGGTTATTAGTAGTGGGGAGGAGGAGGGAGGTTGGGGCAGAGAAAGAGAAAGAGATCATGGTGAGGGTAGGGGGGTAGTGGTTCAGGGGCTTATGGGAGATAAGTTAAATTAGGGAGCAGGGTATATAGGGTGGGGAGAGCGAGAGAGAGAGAGAGATAGAGAGAGAGAGAGAGAGAGAGAGAGAGAGATTGATTAGGTTTGGAGAGAGGAAGGGGTATTGGGGGAGAGGGACAGAGAGATAAAAAGAGAGAGAGGGAGGGAGAGAGAAAAAGGGGGGGAGATGAGGGGAAGTAGGAGGCATAAGAGAGAGTGAGAGGTGGGGGTGAAGGGGGTGGTTATGGGAAGGGAGAGTAGGAGGTGGTTTATGGCTAGAGAGTGGAGGGTTAGGGGTAGTGAGAGTGAGAGAGGGGGGATTTTAGGGTGTTGGGTAGATAGAGAGGGGTGTGGGTTAGTTGTAGGTTGAGGAGTATGGGAGAGAGAGTGAGGGAGAGGGGGTTAATAAGGATTAGGGGGAAGAGGTGTGAGAGAGAGAGATACAGAGCGGTTTGGGGGTTCTAAAGCTATGAGATAAGTAGAGTGATGAGAGAGTGAGAGAGGGGATTAGTATGTGTTTAGAGAGAGAGAGAGAGAGGGAGAGAGAGAGAGAGAAGAGAGGGAGGGGGTAAGTTATACGATGAGGGGGGAAAAGAGAGAGAGAGAGAGAGAGAGAGAGAGAGAGAGAGAGATGGGGCATTTGGATAGGGGGATCTAGGGAGATAGAGAGGGAGAGAGAGAGATGGAGGTATTAGAGAGAAGGGGGTATAAGAGAGAATAGAAAAGAGATATGGAGATATAAGAAAGAAGTGAAATATTAGGGATGTTAGAGATATAGTGGTATACGAGAGAGAGAGAGAGATGTGGGAACAATAAGTTGTAGGGGAAGATGGATTAGGGGAGAGAGAGAGAGAGAGAGGTGATTCGTAAGGGTTAGGAGGAATATGTTAGAGAGAGAGAGAGGTTATTAGTAAGGTTATGAGGGACAGGTGAGAGTGAGATAAAGAGAGGTGATTAGTAAGGTTTAGGAGGAATAACTGAGTGAGAGAGACAGAGAGAGGTTAAAGGTAGGATATGAGTATAGTGCTGAGAGAGTGAGAATGGATTTGTATGTGTTGTGGAGAGAGAGGGAGAGAGAGAGAGAAGGGGGTAGTTTAGGTAGGGGGATTAGGGGAGAGAGAGAGGGGGGTTTGGGTAGGGGGACTAGGGAAGAGAGAGGGCTGGTTGGGTAGGGTATTAGGGGGAAGAGAGAGAGAGTGAACTAGGGGTTTTAGGGGGTTGGAGGGGAGAGGAGAGGGATCTATGGTAAGTTGTAAGGGGAGGGGGATTAGGAGAGACAAAGAGAGAGGAGGCATTAGGAAGAGAGATAGAGAGAGAGGGGGGGGGGCTTAGAGAGTGTATGAGTATGGTTAGGGAGAGAGAGGAAATGTTAGGGGCAGTGAGAATGAGAGGGTTGGGGTTTAGGTGTAGGTGGAGTAGTAGGGTAGACAAAGAGATAGAGAAGGAATTCATAAACATTACAGGGAAGAGAGGAGAGAGGAAGAGGAATGGATGTTATAGCTAGAAGGAGGAGTATGCTGGTTGGACAGTGAATTAGGGTATTATTAAGGGTTAGGGATAAGAGGTGAGAGGGAGAGGAGGAGGAGTGGGGTTAGTTGTATGGAGAGGAGTAGGGGTTAGAGAGAGAGAGAGAGAGATGTTATGAGCTTTTGATATAGAGATGGGTTTAGGGGGATGTCGAGGAGAGAGAGAGAGAGAGAGACAGACAGGGAGATAGAGACAGAGAGGGCGAGGGAGGGTGTTGTTGATAAGCAATGGGGAGGATGAGGGGGGTTGGGGGATAGGAAGAGAAAGAGATCATGGTGAGGGTAGGAAGTTAGGAATTTAGTTCTTTAGGGTAGATAAGGGAATTTAGGGAGAATTGGATATAGGGTGGGGAGAGAGAAAGAGAGAGAGAGAGAGAGATTGATTGGGGTTGGAATGTAGTAAGGGGAGGGGTATTAGGGGAGAGGGAGCCAGAGATGAAAAGAGAGAGAGAGGGGGGAGAGAGAAAAAGGGGAGGGAGACGAGCGGTGGTAGGTGGAGTAATAGAGAGAGAGAGGTGGGGGGCAAAGGGGGTTGTTATGGAAAGGGATAGAAAGAGGTGTTTTAGGGAGAGAGAGTGGGGGGTGAGGGGTAATGAGAGTGAGAGAGTGGGGGTGTTAGGGCATTGGGTAGAGAGAGGGGAGTGGGGGGTTACATTTAGGTTGTGGAGTATGGGAGGGAGATTGAGAGAGGGGGAGTTAATAAGGGTTAGGCATAGAAGGTGTGTGAGAGGGAGAGAGAAGGTGGGGGGTGTTAGAGGTAGGAGATGATTAAAGTGGTGAGAGAGTACGAGAGGTGATTAGTAAGTATTGAGAGAGAAAGAGAGCGGGAATAGGAGAGAGAGAGAGAGGTGTGGGTAAGTTATATGGGGAAGGGGAATAAGAGAGAGAGAGAGAGAGATGGGGGGGTTAGGTAGGGGGATTAGGGAGGAAAGAGAGAGAGAGAGAGAGAATTGAAGGTATTAGAGGGAATGGGGTATAAGAGAGAATAGTGAAGAGAGACAGAGGTATTAGAGAGAACAAAAATATTAAGGATGTTAAAAAGACATGGGTATAGGAGAGAGAGAGAGAGAGAGAGAGATGTCGGGATGATAAGTTGTAGGGAGAGATGGATTAGGGGAGAGAGAGAGAGATGGTAAGTTGTAGGGGGAGTGGATTAGGGGAGAGAGAAAGATAGAGGTGATTATTAAGGGTTAGGAGGAAGAGGTGAGAGAGAGACACAGAGACAGAGGTTATTAGTAAGGGTTAGGAGGAAGAGGTGAGAGAGAGGTAGAGAGAGGTGATTAGTAAGGGTTAGGAGGAAGAGGTGAGTGAGAGAGACATATATAGAGTTGGGGGAAAGAGGGAGAGGGTGATTAGGTGTAGAGGATGTATGGGTTTGGGGGAGACAAAGAGATAGATATCGTGATGGGGAGAAAAATATACGGGTTTAGTAAATATTAGGGATGTTATAGAGAAGAGGGTATGAGAGAGATAGAGATGTGGGGATGGTAAGTTGTAAGGGGATGGAGAGAGAGGGAGAGAGAGAGAGGGTTAGGGGTATAAGGAATAGGGGGAAGAGAGAGATAGAGAGAGAGAGATGGAGGGATGGTAACTTATAGGGTAGGTGGATTAGGGGAGAGAGAGAGCGAGAGAGTGATAGAAAACATGGTGTGGGAAGGGGGGAGGGGAGGAAAAGGGTTTAGGGAAGATTATGAAATTTAGAGAGAAGGGGGTAGAGGGTGGGGGGAGAGAGAGAGAGAGGGAGCAAGAAATGGGGGTATTAGGTGGTTGGGGGAAGAGGGGGGGGTGAGTGGTAAGTTGTAAGGGGAGAGGCATTAGGAGAGACAAAGAGAGGGGGGGGTAGGGAGAGTAGGAGAGAGAGACAAAGGGGATTAGGGATCATATTAGTTGGTTTAGGGGACAGAGAGGGAATGTTAGGGGTAGTGAGAGTGAGAGAGAGAAAGGAGTGTGTTAGGGGGGTTTAATTATAGAGAGAGGGTTGGGGGATTTTTTTAGGTGGAGTAGTAGGGTAGAGAAAGAGTGAGAGAGGGGGTTAATAAGGACTAAGGGTAAGATGAGAGAGGGAGAGAGATAAAGGAGGATTCTATTTTTGGGTTAGGGGGAGGGGGTAGGGTGGTGAGAGAGTGAATTAGGATGGTGTAAAGGGTTATGTATAATTGGGGTTAGTTGTAGGGGGGAGTAGGGGAGAGAGTGAGAAAGAGAGGGATCTAGGTTTAGGGGGTTAGGGGTATTTGGAAAAGTAGGGGAGAGAGAGAGAGTGAGAGAAATAGATATGTGGTGGGGGGAGGGTGTGGGTGATTAGTGATGGGGATGAGGATGGTGTTTGGGGGGAGAGAAATATAAAGAGAAAATGGTGGGGGTAGGTGTTTAAAGGAGATTACGGAAGATAGAGAAAAGGAAATATAGGTTGCGGATAGAAAGAGAGAGAGAGAGTGGGGATCTCAAGTGGTAAGGGAAGGGGCTATTATGTGAGAGGGAGGAAGAGATGGAGGAGAGAGAGAGAGTGAACGGGGGAGAGTGGGGAGTAGAGTGGATGGGAGGTAGGGTGAGTATTACAAAGAGGGAGACAGGGGCGAAGGGATTTGTTATGGTAAGGGAGAGTAGGAGGGGGGTTAGGGTCAGAGAGTGGGGGGGTTAGGGGTTGTCAGAGTGAGAGGGGGGGATCTTAAGGTGTTTGTGTTACAGAGAATGATAGAGATGGTGTTAGTAAGGGCTAGAGAGAGAGAGAGAGAAGGAGAGGTAGGTGATGAGTAGAGTGGTGAGAGAATAAGAGGGGATTAGTAAGTGTTGGAGAGAGATATAGAGAGAGAAAGAGATGGGGGTAGGTTATAGGTGGAGGGGGAATAGAAGAGAGAGAGAAAGAGATGGGGGTAGGTTACAGGGGAATAGAAGAGAGAGAGATCTAATAGAGAGAGAGAGAGAGAGAGAGGGAAAGAGAGAGAGAGAGAGAAAGAGAGAGAGAGACAGAGAGAGAAAGAGAGAGAGAGAGAGGGGGGGGGGTGTTTTGGTTATGGGAATTAGGGGAGAGTGAGAAGGGGGGATTAGGGTAGGGGCTGGGGGAGACAGAGAGGGGAGGTTGGGTAGGGGGATTAAGGGAGAGAGAGAGAGAGAGAGAGAGGTGGGGGGGTTTGGTAGGGTATCATGGGAGAGAGGGAGAGAGAGAGAGGGGTGGGTGGTAAGTTGTTAGGGGAGGGGTTAGGGAGAATAGGAGAGAGAGAGAGGGGTGGGCTTAGGGAATTTATGAGTAAGTTTTAAGGAGAGAGAAGGATTGTTAGGGATAGTGAGAGTGAGAGAAAGAGGGGGGTGTTAGGGGTGTTCAATTATAGATAGAGGGTTGGGGTTTAGGTGTAGGTGGAGTAGTAAGGTAGAGAAAGATATAGAGAGGGTGTTAATAAGCATTAGGGGGGAGAGAGGAGAGAGGGAGAGAGAGAGAGAGAGGATTAATTGATGTTATAGGTAGAAGGAGGAGTATGCTAGTTGGAGAGTGAATAAGGGTGTTATTAAGGGTTACGTAAAAGAGGGGAGAGAGAGAGGAGGAGGAGTGGGGTTAGTCATAGGTGGAGGATCAGGGGTTAGAGAGAGATATGCTATGAGATTTTGATATAGAGACAGGTTTAGGGGTATGTGGACGAGTAGGGGGGGAGAGAGAGAGAGAGAGAGAGAGAGAGAGAGAGAGAGAGAGAATGAGGGTGAGTGTTTTTTTATTAGCGTTATGGAGGAGGAGGGGGGTTGGGGGAGAGAAAGAGAAAGAGATCATGGTGAGGGTAGGGAGGTAGTAGTTTAGTTGTTTAGGGGAGATAAGGGAATTTAAGAAGAAGGGGATATAGGGTGGGGAGAGAGAGAGAGAGAGAGAGACAGAGAGAGAGAGAGAGATGGATTGGGGTTGGAAAGTAGTAAGGGGAGGCATATTAGGGGAGAGGGAGAGAGAGAGATGGGGGAGAGAGAAAAAAGGGGGGTACGATGGGTGGTAGGTGGAGTAATAGAGAGTGAGAGGTGGGGGGTGAAGGGGGGTTGTTATGGGAAGGGAGAGTACGAGCTGGTTTAGGGTTAGAGAGTGGGGGGGTGAAGGGTAGTGAGAGTGAGAGAGTGGGGGTGTTAGGGTGTTGGGTAGAGAGAGAGGGGTGGGGGTTACGTGTAGGTTGATGAGTATGAGAGAGAGATTGAGAGAGGGGGTGTTAATAAGGGTTAGGCAGAGGAGGTGTGTTTGAGAGAGAGTAGTTGGGGGGTGTTAGAGGTAGGATATGAATAGAGTGGTCAGAGAGTGAGAGAGGAGATTAGTAAGTGTTGAGAGAGAGAGAGAGAGAGAGAGAGTGGGTGGGGGGTAAGTTATAGGGTGAGTGGGAATAGGAGAGAGTGAGAGAGAGAGAGAGATGGGTGGGTTAGGTAGGGTCATTAGGGGAGAGAGGGAGAGTGAGAGAGAGAGAGATGTAGGTATTAGAGGGAAGGGGGTATACAAGATAATAGTGAAAAGAAATGGAGGTATAAGAGAGAAGAAAAATATTAAGGATGTTACAAAGACATGGATTCAAGAGAAAGAGAGAGAGAGAGAGATGCTAAGTTATAGGGGGGTGGATTAGGGGAGAGAAAAAGATAGAGGTGATTACTAAGGGTTAGGAGGAACAGGTGAGAGAGAGAGAGAGAGAGACAAAGGTTATTAGTAAGGGTTAGGAGGAAGAGGTGAGAGAGAGATAGAGAGAGGTTAATAGTAAGGGTTAGGAGGAAGAGGTGAGTGAGAGAGATAATTATAGCGTTTGGGGAGAGAGGGAGAGGATGAGATAGATATTGTGATGGGGAGAAAAATATAGGAGTTTAGTAAATATTAGGGATGTTATAAAGAAGAGGGTATGAGAGAGAGAGATGTGGGGATGGTAAGTTGTAGTGGGGCTGGAGAGAGAGAGAGAGAGGGTTAGGGGTATAGGGAGTAGTGGGAAGAGGGAGAGAGGGTTAGGGGTACAGGGAGTAGTGGGAAGAGGGAGAGAGGGTTAGGGGTATAGGGAGTAGTGGGAAGAGGGAGAGAGGGTTAGGGGTATAGGGAGTAGTGGGAAGAGGGAGAGAGGGTTAGGGGTATAGGGAGTAGTGGGAAGAGAGAGAGAGATGGAGGGATGGTAACTTATAGGGGGAGGTGGATTAGGGGAGAGAGAGAGAGAGTGATAGAAAACATGGTGTGGGAAGGGGGGAGGGGCAGCAAGGGGTTTAGTCAAGATTACAGAAGTTAGAGAGAAGGGGTTAGAGGGTGGGGGTAGAGAGGGAGAGAGAGAGAACTAGGGGTATTAGGGGGTTGGGGGAATAGAGAGGAGTGCATAGTAAGTTTTATGGGGAGGGGTATTAGGAGAGACAAAGGGAGGTGGGGGTAGGGAGAGTAGGAGAGAGAGAGAAAGGGGCTTAGGGATCGTATTAGTGGGTTTAGGGGGAGAGTAGGTAGGTTAGGGGTAGTGAGAGTGAGAGAGAGAAAGGAGTGTGTTAAGGGGGTTTGATTTTAGAGAGAGGGTTGGGGGTTTTTTTTGTAGGTAGAGTAGTAGGGTACAGAATGAGTAAGAGAGGGGTTAATAAGGGGTAAGGGGAAGATGAGAGAGAGAGATAAAGGAGGAATATATTTTTAGGGTAGGGGGAGGAATAGGGTAATGATATAGTGAATTAGGATATTATAAAGGGTTAGGGATAAGTGGGGAGAGAGAGGGGAGGAGGAGGATTGGGGTTAGTTGTAGGGGGAGGCATAGAAGAGAGAGAGAAAGAGAGATGTGGTGGGGGAGGGTGTGGGTGATTAATGGTGGGGAGGACGATGGGGTTTGGGGGAGATAAAGACAAAGAGAAAATGTTGGGGGTAGGCATATAGGGGTTTAGGGGAGATAAGGGAAGATAGACAAAATGAAATATAGGGTGGGGATAGAGAGATGAGAGAGATAGAGAGATTGGGGTTGGAAAGTGGTAAGGGGAGGGGCTATTAAGTAAGAGGGAGAGAGAGATGGAGGAGAGAGAGAGAGAGAGAGAATGGGGGGAGAGAGAGAAGGGAGCAGAGAGGAGGGGAAGTAGGATGAGTAAGACAAGGAAGGAGAGGGGAGCGAAGAGATTGGTTATGGTAAGGGAGAGTTGGAGGGTGGTTAGGTTTAGAGAGAGGGGGGTTAGGGGTTGTCAGAGTGAGTAGGGGGGTGTTAAGGGGTTTGTGTGAGAGAGAGTGAGAGAGATGGTCTTATTAAGGGCTAGAGAGAGAGAGAGACAAGGAGAGGTAGGCGATGAGTAGAGTAGTGAGAGAATAAGAGGGGATTAGTAAGTGTTGGAGAGAGATAGAGAGAGAGAATGAGAGAGAGGGAGAGGTGGGGTTAAGTTATATGGGGGGGGATAGGAGGGAGGGAGAGAGAGAGAGAGAGAGAGAGAGAAAGATCCAAGAGAGAGAGAGTGGGTGATTTGGTTAGGGGGATTACTGTAGAGAGAGAAGGGGTGATTTGGGTAGGGGGATTAGGGGAGAAAGAGATAGAGAGAGAGGTGGGGGGGGTTTGCTAGGGTATTATGGGAGAGAGGAAGAGAGACTGAACTAGGGGTTTTAGGGGGTTGCGCGGGAGAGAGAGTGGTGGAAGGTAAGTTGTAAGGGGAGGGTGATAAGAGAGAAAATGAGACAGAGTGGATTAGAGAGAGTAGGAGAGAGAGAGGGCGGGATTAGGAAGCATATTAGTGGGGTTAGGGCATGTTAGGGGTAGTTATAGTGAGAGATAGGGTGGTGTTTGGGGGTTTTGATTATAGAAAGAGGGTTCTGGGTTAGGTGTAGGTTGAGTGGTAGGGTAGAGAAAGAGTTAGAGAGGGGGGTTAATAAATATTATGGGGAATAGAGCTGAGAGAGAGGAGGAGGAGGAATGGAAGTTAAAGGTAGGGGTAGGAGTAGGGTGGTGAGAGATTGAATTAGGGTGTTATTAAGGGTTAGGGATAAGAGGGGAGAGAGAGAGAGAGGAGGAGGAGTAGTGGGTTTAGTTGTATGGGGAGGAGCAGGGGTGAGAGGGAGAGAGGGAGATGTTAGGAGCTTGGGACAGAGATGGGTTTAGAGCTTAGTGGTATGTGGAGGAGTAGGGGAGAGAGAGAGAGAGAGAGAGAGATTAGGGTTGGAAAGTGATAAGGGGAAGGGTATTAGCAGAGAGGGAGAAAGAGATGGAAAGACAGAGAGAGGGGGGGAGAGAGAAAAAAGGGGGGATATGAGGGAAAGTAGGAGGAGCAAGAGAGAGCGATAGGTGAAAGGCTAAGGGGGTGGTTATGGGAAGGGAGACAAGGAGGTTGTTTAGGGTTAGAGGGTGGTGGGTTAGGGGTAGTGAGAGTGAGAGGGGGGTGTTAGGGATTTTATTAGAGAGAGAGGCATGTGGCTTAGGTGAAGGTTGAGGAGTATGGGAGAGAGTGACAGAGAGAGAGAGAGAGAGAGAGAGAGAGAGAGGTGTAGGTAAGTTATCGGGGGAGGGGGAATAAGAGAGAGAGAGGGGGGGGATTGGGTAGGGGGATTAGGGGAGAGATAGAGAGAGATGGAGGTATAAGAGAGAAGAGACATATTAAATATCTTAGAGAGATGGAGATATGAGGATGATTAGTTGTAGGGGGAGATGGAATAGGGGAGAGAGAGAGAGAGAGAGAGAGAGATGGTAAGTTATAGCGGGGAAAGAGAGAGAGAGAGAGAGAGAGAGAGAGAGAGGTTATTAGTAAGGGTTAGGAAGAAGACATGAGAGAGAAAGACAAAGGTTATTAATAAGGGTTAGGAGGAAGAGGTGAGAGAGAGATAGAGAGAGGTGATTAGTAAGGGTTAAGAGGAAGAGGTGAGTGAGAGAGAGAGAAATAGAGTTTGGGGGAGAGGGGGAGAGGGTGAGGGTGATTAGGTGTAGAGGGTGTATGTGGTTTGGAGGAGAGAAAGAGATAGAGATCGTGATGTGGAGATAAAGGGAGGCGTTTAGTAGATATTAGGGATGGTAGAGAGAAGAGGGTATGAGGGAGAGAGAGAGAGATATGGGGATGGTAACTTGTAGGGGTAGGTGGAGAGAGAGAGAAAGAGAGAGAGAGAGAGAGAGAGAGAGAGAGAGGGTTATGGGTATAGGGAGTAGGGGGAAAAGAGAGAGAGATAGAGAGAGAGATATGGAGGGATGGTAACTTATAGGGGGAGGTGTATTAGGGGAGAGAGAGAGAGAGAGTGATATAAAATATGGTGTGGGAAGGGGGGAGGGGCGGCCAGGGGTTTAGGAAATATTATAAAAGTTATAGAGAAGGGAGTATAGGGTGGGGGGTATATATATATATATGAAGTTAATTTAAAGGGGGTGGAGAGAGAGAGAGAGCGAGAACTAGGGGTTTTAGGGGGTTGGGGGAAGAGAGGGGGGTGTGCGGTAAGATGTAATGGGAGGGGTATTATGAGATACAAAGAGAGAGGGGGGGTGGGGAGGGTAGGAGATAAAGATAGAGGGTCTTAGGGATCATATTAGTGGGGTTAGGGATAGAGAGGGAAAGTTATGGGTAGTGAGCGTGAGAGATATGAAGGGGTGTGTTAAGGGCGTTAGGTAGAGAAAGAGGGTTGGTGGTTATTTGTAGATGGAGTAGTAGGGTAGAGAAAGAGTGAGAGTGGGGGTTAATAAGGATTAAGGGGAAGATGCACACGCGAGAGAGAGAGAGAGAGGGAGAGAGATAAAGGAGGGATATATTTTTGGGGTAGGGGGAGGAGTAGGGTGGTGAGAGAGTGAATTGGTATGTTATAAGGGGTCAGGGATAAGAGGGGAGAGAGAGAGGAGGAGGAGGACTGGGGCTAGGTTTAGGGGGAGAAGAAGGGGTGTGATAGAGAGAGAGAGCTAGGTTTAGGGGTTAGGGGTATGTGGATGATTAGGGGAGAGAGAGAGAGAGAGAATGCAGTGGGGGAGGGTGTCTGTGGGATTAATGGTGGGGAGGAGGATGGTGTTTGAGAGAGAGAAATATAAAGAGAGAATGGTAGGGGTAGGGAGGTAGAGGTTTATGGGAGATAAGGGAAGATAGAGAAAAGGAAATATATATATATATATATAGAGAGAGAGAGAGAGAGAGAGAGAGAGATTGGGGTTGGAAATTTGTAAGGGGAGGGTATTATGTGAGAGTGAGAGAGAGAGATGGAGAGAGGGAGAGAGAACGACGGAGAGAGAGAGGGGATCAGAGAGGAGGTGAGGTAGGGGTATTAAGACAAAGAGGGAGAGAGGGGCGAAGGGCTTGGTTATGGGAAGGGATAGTAGGAGGGGGGTTAGGAGTAGAGAGCAAGGGGTTAGGGGGTTCTTAGAGTTAGAGAGGGGGGGGTGTTAGGGGGTTGGGGGAGAGAGAGTGAGAGGGACATTGTTAATAAGGGCTAGAGAGAGAGAGAGAGAGAAAGAGATGTAGGGGATTAGTAGAGTGGTGAGAGTAAGAGGTGATTAGTAAGTGTTGGAGAGAGAGAGAGAGAAAGAGATGGGGGTAGGTTATAGGGGGAGGGGGAATACGAGAGAGAGAGATCCCAAAGAGAGAGAGAGAGAGATAGAGAGAGAGAAAGAGGTGGGGTTAAGTTATATGGGGGGGATAGGGGAGAGAGACATAGAATTCCAAGAGCGAGAGGGGATGATTTGGATAGGGATATTAGGGGAGAGAGAGAAGGGGGGTTTGGTCAGGGGGGTTTGGGTTGGGGGATTATGGTGGGAGAGAGAGAGAGGGGGGGCTTGGGTAGGGTATTATGGGGGGGAGAGAGAGAGAGAGAGAGAGAGAGAGAACTTGATGTAGGAGCATTGGGACCTAGGCAGATCAGTCGAAGTTGATCGACTGAGGAGAGTCCGACCAGTGGGAGTGCTGATTACCACCGGTGCGGGGAAGCAAGTTGACTTGTTAAAGTCAGCAAGTCGAGCAGAAGCAGTCGGAGTGCGATCGACTGAAGGACCAGTGGATGTCGTGAGAGGTCGAGGATCGATAGGAAAGGGTCGACAGATGATGAGCGATGTAAGAGGTCGGGTAGTCGACAAGTGGTCGAGTTACAACATGACAGGGTTTGGAGAAGCCATATACATTGGGAAAGGAGAAAACCGATGGGGCAATTGAGATGGGACTATATTGCTATTGTAGGGTTGAAAGGACAGAAAGTCAATAAACTGTACTTAGTAGTTGTTCGGGGTTGCTAAGGAAGTTATGATAGTTATGGCGAGTTGGTGAAGGACGTGATAGAGGACGTCATGGACGGAGGCTGTACAGCACATCTAGAAGCTGACAGTGCATATTCACAGGATTTGGACAGAATCAGCGAATGGAGGGAACGCGTGTCTCAGGATTGTAATAATCTTGGAAACAGCACCCGTAGAGGGAAAAGAGGAGAAAAGACCTTCATTCTAAGGAGGGGAGCAGAGGGAGCCGAGGGCAGAGGAAGCAGAGCATAATAGAGCACAGAGTCGAGAGGGTTGTGAAGAGTCGCACAAACCAAGTGCAGAATGTTGAGATCGAACCATAGCTCAGAGTTTCGTTGGTGAACCAGGAGAGGGTGAGGTCGACACACAGGGAGAACACACCATAGTTACTTCGTTACTGTAACGACTGAGGCCGATTGTAGTTAGTTATTTGCTTACAGTTATCTTATATTGTAACCGATTTCAGAGAAGTAATATAAGCCAATCCAAGCATCTTGTTCTACACCTTGTTTGTGTGAGCATTGTGGTTTGTATCATATGTATTGTTAAGCAAGAATGTTATTTCTGTGGGGTGACTTGCATCAGTTGGTATTAGAGCCCAGAGGCGAGTTCGGTAGGAGAAAAGAAGACCATACGAACCTGACTTGCGTTAGTGTTGAAGGTGTGAGGATTTTCAGCGAAAGTTGAAGATGGCTCATAGAGGCATTAATGTCCGAGGACGAAGAGCGCATGGCGCAGCAGCCGTCACAATGGATCGTGAGATGTTCGAAGAATGCATTCGAACGATGCGAACTTTGAAAAATGAAGTCGCAACGATCAAAGAAAACCAAAGGTGTGGTTGTATTCCTGAAGCGCTAGACCACAGCGACAAGGAAGTCGAGGAAGTGGAAGCTCGGGAAGCCACAGCAGAATAACCAGAGGAAAAACTCATCAAGCTTCTGACAGAGATGAGAGGTCGGGTGAAGATAGATGTGCGTATGTACTCGGGAAGCCTGGACCCAGAAGACTTGATCGACTGGTTCAGAGAGATGGAGAAATACTTCGACATAGAGCAGATTGAGGATCCTAAACGGGTTAAGACTGCGTGTCTAAGGTTGAAGGGTCATGCCTCGTTGTGGTGGGACAACGTACAAGTTGACAGACTCAAGAAAGGCAAGGAGAAAATCAAATCTTGGGACAGGATGGTTGCCAAGTTGAAGGGGAAGTTCTTGCCAAGTGACTATGCAATTTCCTTGTTCCAGAAGTTACAAAACTTTCGACAAAAAGAGATGACCGTGAAAGAGTACACAGAGGAGTTCTACTGATTGTCGATTCGGTCAGGGCAGAATGATGAAGGAGAAGAAGCTATCGCCAGGTATGTAAACGGCCTGAATTTTGCTGTTCAGGATGAACTCAGCATGTCGAGATTCATAGCAGTCAGTGAAGCCTATCAGTTAGCTCTGAAGGCAGAAGAGAAATTGTCAAGAAAGTCCACAACGACCAGAGGTAGGATGACTAGTCGAGGTCTAAAGACTGTCTCCATGAAAGGTCCAGGTAGTGGCTACAAGAAATAATGTGTCGAAGATAGTTGACGCATGGAAGGGACATCGATGAAAGAAAGAGCGCAAGAGAACCGGCGCGATGGTCGTGAGAACCATTTTTGAGCCCGTATGGTCGAAGTGGTCCACCTGACAAGAAAGGAGTTAACAGACCAGCTATAATCTGTTACAAATGTTGAGGAACGAGTCACAAGGCATATGAATGTCCAGAAAACCTACATGCTGCAGAAGAGTCGAAACCCAGATGTGGAAAGGATGAGCAAGTCGACGAGAGAGAAGAGTCGGCATCAGACAACAGTGGAGGAGAGAAAAAGAAGAACTGGAATTTGATGGTTCAGAGAGCCTTGATCCACGAAGATCAACATGATCCGATGGAACCAGCACAACGGAAGGCAATCTTTCAAACAAAGGTGTGCACTGGAGAATGGCGATGTAAGACCATAGTTGATGGTGGAAGCACAGAGAATCTTATGTCGACAGAAGTCATCGAAAGGATCGGGTTGATGTGTTGAGAACACCCACACCCTTACAAGATCTCATGGTTGCAGAAAGGACACCATGTTAAGGTGACCAAACAGTGCCTGATCAACTTCAGAGTTGAAGGATTGGAGGACAGCGTACTGTGTGATGTAGTTCCCATGGATGCATGCCATCTGTTGTTGGGGAAGCCATTGCAATATGATCGAAAAATGGTCTATTATGGTCGAGCTAACATAGTTACAGTGTGGAAGAATGGCGTGAAAAGGACTCTTAAGCCAAGGTGAGGAGAACCAGCCGAAAGTAAAGACGGCAAGAGCAATCTTTGCGAAAAGCGTGTGTTGATGAGCACCACCAAGGAATTCCTCGCAGAGGAGGAAAAACAGTCGGGATGTTATGCAATCATTCCAAAAGGACCATATGTCGAAGGAATGACCGACATGGGGAGCATTCCGGTCAAATTCGAGGAGTTGCTTGAAGAGTATCGAGACATAATGGCTAAAGAGAACCCGACGGGATTGCCACCAACAAGCAGCATATCCCATCAGATCGACTTGATTCTAGGGTCGATTCTGCCAAATAAAGCACCATATAGTATAGGATGAGTCTAGAAGAGGCATAGGAGCTCAACCGATAGGTCCAAGAGTTGTTGGACAGGGGATTGATCCGAGAAAGCTTGAGCCCGTGTGCAGTACCAGCAGTACTAACACCAAAGAAAGGTGTAGAATGGAGGATGTGTACTAACTCCAGAGCCATCAACAGAATCACGATCAAGTATAAATTTCCATTGCCAAGGATGGATGACTTGATGGACTGCCTGAGTGGAGCGACATACTTCACGAAGTTAGACCTGAAGAGTGGATATCACCAGATCAGGGTTAGAGAAGGAGATGAATGGGAGACAACATTCAAAACAAGAGAAGGGTTATATGAGTGGTTAGTGATGCCATTCGGATTGACTAATGCACCCAGTACATTCATGAGATTGATGAATGAGGTACTGAAACCATTTTTGGGAAATTTTGTCGTTGTCTATCTAGAGGACATTCTAATTTTCAGTTGGACCAAGTCAGAACACTTGGAGCACGTTCGACAAGTATTGCAGAGATTGCAGGGAGAGAAGCTAATGATTAACCTGCAAAAGTGTTTCTTCATGAAGAAGGAATTAGTGTACTTGGGATTTGTAAATTCAAGTAAGGGGTTGGAGATGGACCCAGAGAAGGTGAAGGAAATAGTAGATTGGCCGAAACCGACAAGTACGACTGCAGTAAGAAGTTTCCATGGACTTGCTAGTTACTATCGAAAGTTCATTCGGGGATTCAGTCGGATTTGTGCACCATTGACAGAATGCAAGAGAAAGGGCAAGTTCAAGTGGATGGATAAGGCCCAGGAAGCTTTCGACAAATTGAAGGAAGAAGTCATTGAGAGCCTAGTGTTGGCACTCCCAGATTTTGACAAAGTTTTCCAGATCGATTGTGATGCAAGTGGAATAGCAATTGGGGCAGTGTTGATCCAGGAAGGACGACCAATTGCATGCTTAAGTGAAAAACTGAGTGGAGCGAAGCAGAAATATTCGGTCTATGACCAGGAATTCTATGCTATCATACAAGCATTGAAGAAATGGAGGCATTATTTGTTGCCATAGGAATTTGTGCTATACACTGATCATCAAGTGCTGAGGTGTTAGAACATTTTTCCACCTATGTACATTAATCATTTATTAATGATGATTAATTAGCCCAAGTGATTAATGATTACATCCCTAAGTTGATTAGATTGGTAAATGGTCAAACTGTCTTGAACTAGTTAGCAATGTGAACAAGTGCTGAGTCAAACCAGCTAAGTGGAGCGCTCCCCAGGGAAATTAATGCACTCAGCATGCCTAGAGCGCCCTTCTTAGGTCATTTAATGCACTCAGCATGCTTCTCTTCTACCTAGGGCGCATTTGCTCTCTTTGTGGACAATCTTGCCTTGTTTTGTCACATTTTTGACCAATTTTAGACTCCAAACCTCTATCCAACCAGTTTCTTCACATGTGTGAGGTCACATGGGCCTGTCCAGTCATTCCCAGCATTCACACTACAGATTCGAACCAGTTTGGGATGGTTTGGGATATTTTGGTCAACCTAGGGGGGTTTGAGCTTTTTCTAAGCTAGATCAGTGTGAACACTCCAGATGGATTCGAATTCTTCCAGATTTGCATATATGGGTGTTCTTAACCTTTGTTAAGGTTGGACAGTTAATAATATTGATATTATTCACCATTTCATGTGTATTGTTCTTCATTCATTTAAATTTTTTATGCTAATTCTTGCAAATGTTGTGCAAGCTTTCACCAGCGAGGAATCCACAGTAGCTAGATTCAACTGTGCTTGAGATTTTACATGGTATCAGAGCTCTTGGAGCTAGAATTCGAACCAGCAGACTGTTGTAGTGGATTGCCAGAAACAGTGGAGAAACCACATAATTCCTGAGGCCATTGCCTTGAGCTTACTGGAGAAATCTAGTGGCTCCTCTCAGGTGTGATGCTCTCCCGAATGCACCCACTATCCATACAGGGTTCGAATCTGTTAGTGTAGATCCCTCCAGAGTGATTTGAGAGTTGTTTGCAGGTACTGAAGATCAGCATTGTCAGCAAGTGCGAATTGCAGCAGAGAGAATGGAGCCATCTCACCCAAACGTGCTCACTCCCTTCAACTATTTCGATTGGAAGGCAGAAATGGTGATTTTGCTGAGATCCAAGGGTCTCTACAGAATCACGATGGGCACTGAGGTTGAGCCAAACTCAGCTGTGGAGAAATCCAAGTTTTTTAACAGAATGGATGAGGCATTTGGCCTCCTTTGTCTCAGCATTTCAAGAGACCTCCTGTTTCATGTAGAAAGTCTAGCAACTCCAAATGAAGTGTGGCTCAAGCTTGAGACACTGTTTGGAAAGACTGATGAGATGAGAGGCCACCAGCTCGAAAATGAGCTTGTCTCACTGAGCCCAGGGAATTTCGATTCCATCCAGGACTTCTTCACCAAGTTCAAGAACTTGGTCTTGCAGATCAGACAATGTGGCATAGAGAAGAAAGAAGAACAGTTGGTGTTGTCCATTCTCTCCAAATTGGGTTCTGAATACTCAGTTTTTGTGTCTTCCTTCAACTCCACAAGGCTCACGGTCAGAGGTTGGAAGATGCCATCCTTGGCTGACTTCATGGAGATGCTAACTCAAGAGCAAGACAAGCTGGTCTTGATGGGCTCCATCAAACAAAAAGATCAAGTTCTTGCAGCTGGAGATTCGAAATGTGGAAGAAGCAAGCAAAAACCCAGGGTTTCGAAACCTCAAGAGAAGAAGAGAAAGGATGAGAGGCCCAAATCCTCTGAGGGGGTTTCGAATCCTGTCAAGAACAAGGGAAAGAAGGCTGAGAAGACAAAATGTAGCTACTGTCAAAGAGGTTTTCATCCAGAGAGCTCATGCATGAAGAAAACCATAGACACCATGACACATCTCCTACAGAAAAATAATATTCCTCTTCCTGAAAGTTCCAAGAAGAAGGAGTGCGTTTCTGAAGACAAGGAGAGCTGCCATGCTTTGGTGGCTAGCTCATCTCATTCACCTTTGTTTATCATTGATTCAGGTGCCTCAAGGCACATGGCTTCCTCAAGAGACTCGTTTTCTGAACTTGCTCCCTACAGTGGCCTCTCAATTCGAATGGGAGATGACTCAGAAATCCCTGCTCATGGCATTGGGAAAATCTCTATGGAGAATGGCTTCTTCTCCAATGTGCTGTATGTACCAAATCTTGCAGCAAAATTGCTCTCTGTGTATCAAATGACACATACTGGAGCAGCAAAGAAGGTGGTCTTCACTCAGGATGAAGTGGAGATATCAGAAGTTTCCACCGGGAAAATTGTTGCAAAGGGTGTTGCAGACCATGACATGAAGATGTACATGTTCTCCCACTTCCTCGAATTTTCTTCACCAAGTGTGCTGCTGTCACATGGGAATGAGACCAGCAAGCTATGGCATCAAAGGTATGGGCACCTAAACTACAGATATCTTCAAGTTTTAAGCAAAGAAAATATGGTAGAAGGGCTGCCCCAAATCAGATTTTCGAGTGGAACATGCAAGGGTTGCATGATTGGGAAACATCCTGAAAGGAAGTATGACAAAGGGAAGGCTAGGAGGGCTGATCAACCTCTTGGGATAGTACATTCTGATCTCATAGGGCCACTCCCCACACCCTCCTATGGCTGCAGCAAATATGTGCTCACCTTCATCGATGACTACTCGAGGTACTGCTGGTTATTTTTCCTTAAGCAAAAATCTGAAGTCTTTGATTGTTTCAAGATTTTTAAGAGCATGGTTGAGAACTTCAGTGGGAAGGCCATGAAGATTTTGAGGACTGATAATGGTAGAGAGTATGTCAACAACAATTTGCAGCAGCTCTGTCAAGAGCATGGCATTCAGATGCAACACTCAGTGCCCTACACACCTCAGCAAAATGGTGTTGCAGAGCGCAAAAATAGAGCACTGAAAGAGATGGCAACTTGCATGTTGCAAGCAAGGGATTTGTCTCCTAAATTATGGGCTGAAGCTATGAATTGTGCAGCATATGTTCAGAACAGGGCACCACACAAAGCATTGCAAGGAATCACTCCATTTGAAGCTTGGATGGGCCACAAGCCAAATGTCTCACATTTCAGAATTTTTGGCTCAAGGGCTTGGGCCAGAATTCCACCGGAGAAGAGAAAGGCATTGCAGCCCCAAAGCAAGGAGTCAATCATGGTTGGGTATGCAGAGGATTCCAAGGGCTACAAGCTCTTTGATCCATCCACTCACAAAACTTTCATTGAAAGAAGTGTCAAATTCGAAGAGGAAGAATTTTTGCAAGCTAGTGAACAAGGTGATGGGGAATGCTCATTCCCTCGTCTTGATGATGAAGTAAGTAGTGATTCATTCTCTGATATTTCTGATTCTGATATTGCTGAAGATGATGTTGATATGGATTCTGAACATATCCCTCCCTCAAGGCCCAAGTGGGTAGAGAAAACAATTCAAAGTGCCGGAGAGCTAGTGGGAGATCCCCAAGATGCTAGGAAAACTAGATCTCAATTTCACAATTCCTTTGCATATAATAATTCTGATCTGAGTGAGGCCTGTTATTTGATGGTTGGATCTGATCCAATGTCATATTCAGAAGCATGTACAGACCCAAGGTGGCAATCAGCCATGCAAGAGGAGATGAACTCACTCCATGAGAACAAAACTTGGGATTTGGTCCCTCTTCCTCCCAAGAGGAAACTAGTGCAATGCAAGTGGATTTATAGAACCAAAATTGGATCTGATTGCTCTGATCTGAAGTATAAGGCCAGGTTGGTGGCTAAGG
This sequence comes from Larix kaempferi, assembly GCA_027924585.1. Lineage (NCBI taxonomy): Eukaryota > Viridiplantae > Streptophyta > Pinopsida > Pinales > Pinaceae > Larix > Larix kaempferi. The sequence continues at coordinate 23,325 of BSBM01002073.1, read as the reverse complement.
GTTACTCTCAGGTCCAAGGAGTGGACTATACAGAGACATTTGCACCGGTGGCAAAGATGGACTCCATAAGACTAGTTTTGGCCATTGGGGCTTCCAAGCGCTGGGAGATTCATCACATGGATGTAAAAAGTGCCTTTCTTCATGGGGATCTGAATGAGGAGATTTATATGCAGAAGCCTGAAGGTTTTATCTCTGATCATACACTTGTTTGCAGGTTGAACAAATCACTCTACGGGCTCAAGCAAGCTCCTAGAGCATGGTATGCAAAAATGGACAATTTTCTGCTATCTTTGGGGTTTGAAAGGTGTAAGTCTGATCCAAATGTGTATATGCAGCATGTTAGTGATCTGATATTGATTATTGTACTGTATGTTGATGATATTTTGATCACTGGTAGCTGCACCAAAGAACTTGACTCAGTTAAGAAAGCATTGCACAGTGCATTCTCCATGACCGATCTAGGATTGCTAAAACAATTTCTGGGTTTGGAGATTGATCAATCTGTGAATGGAATTTCTGTATGTCAGTCAAGGTATGCTTCAGATTTGCTGCAGAAATTTAAGATGGCTGAATGTAAGTCTGCAAAATTTCCATTTCTTTCAGGAGTTAAGCTTACAGAATGGGGTTCTTCACCACTAGTTGACAGTTCGTTGTATAGGCAACTAGTTGGGAGTTTGTTGTATCTTACACACTCTCGACCAGATTTGTCTTATGTTGTTGGGGCTGTTGCAAGGCACATGCAAGAGCCTCATGAGATCCATTGGAAGGCAGCCAAGAGGATCCTTCATTATGTTCAGGGTACTAAGTCCTTTGGTATCCATTATGCTGCTGGTTCATCCCTTGAACTAGTAGGATTTACAGATTCTGATTGGGCCGGTGATTGTATTGATCGGAAGTCAACTTCCGGTTATGTCTTTATGCTTGCACATGGACCTATATGCTGGTCAAGCAAGAAACAAAGCACTATTTCCTTATCTTCAGCTGAGGCCGAGTACAGGGGAGCAGTCAATGCAGCCACACAATGTGTTTGGTTGCAAGGTATTCTTGCAGAGTTCGGGATTGTCTTTGATTCACCCACTATTCTTTGGTGTGATAATCAAAGTACAATCAAGATTTCTACCGATCCAGTACAGAGGCAGAGGACCAAGCACATAGAGATACACATGCATTACATTTGGGGTTTGGTGCATGACCGGATCATAGCATTGCAGTATTGCCCATCCAGTGAGCAAACTGCTGATATCTTCACCAAGTGTTTTACCGAGAAGACCTTCACTCACCTTAGATCTTTGCTTGGGGTGAGTGATGCATGGTGATGATTGGTGTATTTTGATATATGCCACATGTCCATTTTAGAGGGGAGGTTTTATTTCCCATGTGGTTTTCCTCCTTACCTTGGTTACATGGACAAATAAATTTTATGATGTAAAAGATGACTTGAGCCTAGTTGCCAAGGCCTTAATTTTTGATATTTCACTAAGTCTAGCTTAAGGGGGGGTGTTAGAACATTTTTCCACCTATGTACATTAATCATTTATTAATGATGATTAATTAGCCCAAGTGATTAATGATTACATCCCTAAGTTGATTAGATTGGTAAATGGTCAAACTGTCTTGAACTAGTTAGCAATGTGAACAAGTGCTGAGTCAAACCAGCTAAGTGGAGCGCTCCCCAGGGCAATTAATGCACTCAGCATGCCTAGAGCGCCCTTCTCAGGTCATTTAATGCACTCAGCATGCTTCTCTTCTACCTAGGGCGCATTTGCTCTCTTTGTGGACAATCTTGCCTTGTTTTGTCACATTTTTGACCAATTTTAGACTCCAAACCTCTATCCAACCAGTTTCTTCACATGTGTGAGGTCACATGGGCCTGTCCAGTCATTCCCAGCATTCACACTACAGATTCGAACCAGTTTGGGATGGTTTGGGATATTTTGGTCAACCTAGGGGGGTTTGAGCTTTTTCTAAGCTAGATCAGTGTGAACACTCCAGATGGATTCGAATTCTTCCAGATTTGCATATATGGGTGTTCTTAACCTTTGTTAAGGTTGGATAGTTAATAATATTGATATTATTCACCATTTCATGTGTATTGTTCTTCATTCATTTAAATTTTTTATGCTAATTCTTGCAAATGTTGTGCAATCTTTCACCAGTGAGGAATCCATAGTAGCTAGATTCAACTGTGCTTGAGATTTTACATGAGGTATCTGAATACACAGTTGAAGTTGGATCAGAGAAACATGAAGTGGGTGTAGTTACTCCAGAGATATACATTCGTGTTGCGACATAGGTTGGGAAAGTTGAACAAAGTTGTCGATGCATTGAGCAGGAGAGTTGCATTATTGAGCACGATAACTGTTCAAGCATCAGGAATAGAGTCGATAAAGATAGAGTATGAAGCCGACGAAGATTTTGCAAAGGCATGGAAGGTGTGTCTTGAGCCTTAGAGCACCAACAGGACTCCATATTTGAGTTATCTCATTCAAGAAGGTTACCTGTTCAGAGGAAGTCAGTTGTGTATTCCCAGAGGATCAGTGAGGGAGAACCTAATCCGAGAATTTCATAATGGAGGGTTAGCAGGACACTTTTGGATCGACAAGACCAAAGTGTTGATCGACGAAAAGTATTTCTGGCAAAGGATGTCGATAGATGTCAGAAAATGGGTTTGACAATGTCAAGTTTGCCAGTTGGCAAAGGGAAGGAGTCAGAATGTGGGGTTGTATACACCATTGCCAGTACCAGAGAACCCATGGGAGCATCTTAGCATGGATTTTGTGTTAGGATTGCCAAGGACACAGCAGGGGGAACGACTCAATATTTGTTGTAGTCGACAGATTTTCGAATATGGGACATTTCATACCATGTAAGAAGACAAGTGATGCCACAGGAATCATTGTACTATTCTTTAGGGAAATAGTTAGGTTGCATGGGTTGCCAAAGAGTATCACGTCAGATAGGGATACGAAATTCATGGGGCATTTCTGGAGGACACTATGGAAGAAACTCAACACGAAGTTAGAGTTTAGTTCGGCATATCATCCGCAAACAAGCAGACAGACCGAGGTTGTAAACAGAAGTTTGGGAAACCTTCTGAGATGTTTTGAAGCCTACAGACCCAAGCAGTGGGAGAATGTGTTGGCATAGGCAGAGTTTGCCTAAAACAATTTTGTGAATCAGTCAACAGGACTGAGCCCATTCCAGATTGTTCAAGGGAGGAGTCCACATGTCATGGTAGATCTGGTCGAATTGCCGACAGAAACTAGGAAGAGCGCGGATGCAGAATCATTCGCAGAGCATATGCATGAAGTTCATGAAAATGTGCGAAGGCGCATTGAGAAGAGTAACACGGCCTACAAGTTGAGAGCCGATAGGAGGAGGAGACTATTGTCATTCCAAGAAGGGGACTTAGTCTATACATATTAGTGGAAGGAACGACTTCCAACAGGAACATACAGCAAGTTGAAGCTGAAGAAGATAGGACCATGCAGGATTCTGAAGAAGATATCAGACAATGCCTATTTGTTAGAGTTTCCAAAAGACTTGAACATTTCAGCAACGTTCAACATCACAGACCTGTATAAATTTGAAGAAAGGTCAAGTAGCAGTACGGGTGAGGGAACCAGTATCGATTGGACAGAACAGATTCCAGACTGACATAAAGAAGGGATCATGGAAGTAGTCGATGAGCTCTAAGTTGGGCGTACTCGTAGATCGTGCATGAAGGAATACTTGGTGCGATGGAAAAATGATGAGTTGTAGGAGGCAATGTGGATTTCCGAAAGAGGAGTTTAGGGGATTGACGGAGGAGTCAGAGTCGTTTTCACCTGGGGAGACTGATGCAAGAGCATTGGGACCTAGGCAGATCAGTCAAATTTGATCGACCGAGGAGAGCCGACCAGTGGGAGTGCCGATGACCACTGGTGTGGGAAGCAGGTTGACTTGTCAAAGTCAGCAAGTCAAGCAGAAGCAGTTGGAGTTCGATCGACTGAAGGACCAGCGGATGTCGCGAGAGGTCGAGGATCGACAGGAAAGGGTCGACAAATGATGAGCGATGTAAGAGGTCGGGTAGTCGACAAGTGGTCGAGCTACGACACGACAGGGTTTGGAGAAGCTAGATACATTGGGAAAGGAGCAAACTGACGGGGCAGTCGAGATGGGACTGTATTGCTATTGTAGGGTCGAAAGGATAGAAATTCAATAAACTATAATTAGTAGCTGTTCGGGGTTGCTAAGGAATTTACGACAGTTATGGCGAGTTGGTGAAGGACGTGATAGAGGACGTTATGGATGGAGGCTATACAACACATCTAGAAGCTAATAGTGCAGATTCACAGGATTTGGATAGAATCGGTGAATGCAGGGAATGCATGTCTCGGGATTGTAATAATCTTGGAAACAACACCCACAGAGGGAAAAGAGGAGAAAAAACCTTCATTCTGAGGAGGGAAGCAGAGGGAGCAAAGGGCAAAGGAAGTAGAGCAGAATAGAGCATAGAGCCGAGAGGGTTGTGAAGAGTCACACAAACCGAGTGTAGACTGTTGAGATCGAACCATAGCTCAGAGTTTCATTGGTGAACTAGGAAAGGGTGAGGTCGACACACAGGGAGAACACACCATAGTTACTTCATTACTGTAATGACTGAGAATGATTGTAGTTAGTTATTTGCTTACAGTTATCTTATATTGTAACTGATTTCAGAGAAGTAATATAAGCCAATCCAGGCATCTTGTTCTACACCTTGTTTGTGTGAGCATTGTGGTTTGTGTCGGGTGTATTGTTAAGCAAGAACCTTATTTCCATGGGGTGACTTGCGTCAGAACTAAGGGTTTTAGGGGGTTAGGGTGGAGAGAGAAAGGTGGGTGGTAAGTTGTAACTGGAGGGGGATCGAAGAGACAAGTCGAGAGAGAGGGGGTTAGGGAGAGTAGGAGAGAAAGAGAGGGGGGATTAGGGAGCATATGAGTGGGTTTACGGACAGAGAGGGCATGTTGGGGGGTAGTGAGAGTGAGAGAGAGGGGGGTGTTAGATTATAGAGAGAGGGTTGTGGGTTAGTTATAGGTGGTGTGTTAGGGTAGAGAAAGAGTTAGAGAGGGATTAATTAAGATTAGGAGGAATAGAGGGGAGAGAGAGAGAGGATGAAGAATGAAAGTTAGAGGTAGGGGTAGGAGTAGGGTCGTGAGAGAGTGAATTGGTGTGTTATTAAGGGTTAGGGATAAGAGGGGAGTGAGAGAGAGGAGGAGAAGGAATGGGTTTAGTTTGATGGGGGGGAGCAGAGGTTGGATAGAGAGAGAGAGACAGATGTTAGGAGTTTGGGAGACACAGATGGGTTTAGGGGTTAATGGTATGTGAAGGAGTAGGGGAGAGCGAGAGAAAGAGATAGAAGGTGAGGGAGGGTGTTGGTGATTAGAGTTGGGGAGAAGGAGGGGGGTTGGGGGAAAGAAAGAGAAATAGACCATGGTGAGGGTAAGGGGTAGGGGTTTAGGGGAGATAAGGGTAGTTAGGGAGAAGGGGATATAGGGTAGAGATAGAGAGAGAGAGAGATTGATTGGGGTTGGAAAGTTGTAATGGGAGTGGTATTAGGGGAGAGGGAGAGAGATGGAAAGAGAGAGAGGGGGGAGAGAGAAAAAGGGGGGGAGATGAGGGGAAGTAGGAGGCATAAGAGAGAGTGAGAGGTGGGGGTGAAGGGGGGTGGTTATGGGAAGGGGAGTAGGAGATGGCTAGAGAGTGGGGGGTAGGGGTAGTGAGGGTGAGAGAGGGGGGATGTTAGGGCATTGGGTAGAGAGAGAGGGGTGGGGGTTAGGTGTAGGTTGAGGATTATGGGAGAGAGAGTGAGAGTGAGGGGTTCTAATAAGAATTAGGGGGAAGAGGTGTGTGAGAGAGAGAGAGGGAGAGTGCGTGAGGGATGTTAGAGCTATGAGTGAGTAGAGTGGTGAGAGAGTGGGAGAGGGGATTAGTAAGTGTTTAGACAGAGAGAGTGGGTGGGGGTAAGTTATAGGAGAAGTGGGAATAGGAGAGAGAGAGAGATAGAGGGGGTGTTCGGGTAGGGGGATTAGGGGGGAGAGAGAGAGAGAGAGAGAGGATGTGGAGAGAGAGAGAGATAGAGGGGGTGTTCAGGTAGGGGGATTAGGGGGGAGAGAGAAAGGGAGAGAGAGAGGATGTGGAGAGAGAGAAAGAGATGGAGGTATTAGAGAGAAGGGGATATAAGACAGAATATAGAATAGACGTGAGGTATAAGAGAGAAGTGAAATATTAGTGATGTTAGATATATAGGGGTATACGAGAAAGAGAGAGAGAGACAGAGAAAGAGAGATGTGGGGATGATAAGTTGTAGGGGAAGATGGATTAGGGGAGAGAGAGAGAGAGATGGTAATATTTAGGGGGTGTGGATTACGGGAGAGAGAGAGAGAGAGACGTGATTAGTAAGGGTTAGGAGGGAAAGGTGAGAGAGAGAGAGGTTATTAGTAAGGGTTATGGGGAATAGTTGAGAGAGAGATAGAGAGAGGTTATTAGTAAGTTTTAGTAGGAATAGGTGAGTGAGAGAGAGAGAGAGAGAGAGTTCAGGGCAGAGTGGGAGAGGGTGAGGGTTATTAGGTGTAGGGGTGGGAGGGGGGTTGGGTGAGAGAAAGAGATATATATTGTGATGGGGGGAGAGAGGTATAGGTTTAGTAAATATTAGGGATGTTATAGAGAAGATGATATGAGAGAGAGAGAGAGATGTGGGGATTGTAAGTTGTAGGGGGGGTGAATAGACAAAGTATGAGAGAGAGAGAGAAAGGTTTAGGGGTATAGGGAGTAGGGGGAAGAGAGAGAAAGGAAGAGAGATAAAGAGAGAGAGATGAAGGGATGGTAACTTATAGTGAAAGGTGGATTAGGGAAGAGAGAGAGAGAGAGAGATACAAAACATGGTGTGGGAAGGGGAGGAGGGTTTGCAAGGGGTTTAGGGATGATTAAGAAAGTCAAAGAGAAGGGGGTATAGGGTGGGGGTAGAGAGAGAGATGGGGTTACTTTATAGGGGGTGGAGAGAGAGAGAGGAGGAGGAATGGAAGTTAGAGGTAGGGGTAGGAGTAGGGTGGTGAGAGAGTGAATTAGGGTGTTATTAAGGTTTAGGGATAAGAGGAGAGAGAGAGAGAGAGAAGAGGAGGAGAAGCGGGTTTAGTTGTATGGTGGGGAGCAGGGGCAAGAGTGAGGGAGATGTTAGGAGGTTGGGACAGAGATGGGTTTAGGGCTTAGTGGTATGTGGTGGAGTAGGGGAGAGAGAGAGAGAGAGGGCGAGGGATTGTTTTGTTGATTAGCGATGGGGAGGAGGGGGGGCTTGGGCGAGAGAAAGAGAAAGAGATCATGGTGAGGGTAGGTAGGTAGTGGTTTAGAGGTTTAAGGGAGATAATGGAAGTTAGGGAGAAGGGGATATAGGGTGGGGAGAGAGAGAGAGATTGATTGGGGTTGGAAAGTGGTAAGGGGAAGGGTATTAGTAGAGAGAGAGAAAGAGATGGAAAGAGAGAGAGAGGGGGGGAGAGAGAAAAAAGGGTGGATATGAGGGAAAGTAGGAGGATCAAGAGAGAGCGATAGGTGAAGGGCTAAGGGGGTGGTTATGGGAAGGGAGAGAAGAAGGTTTCTTAGGGTTAGGGGTGGTGGGTTATTGGTGGTGAGAGTGAGAGGGGGTTGTTAGGGATTTTGGTAGAGAGAGAGGCATGTGGGTTAGGTGTAGGTTGAGGAGTATGGGAGAGCGAGTGAGAGAGAGAGAGAGAGAGGTGCAGGTAAGTTATAGGGGGAGGGGGAATAATAGAGAGAGAGAGGGGGGGATTGTTTAGGGGGATTAGGGGAGAGATAAAGAGAGATGGAGGTATAAGAGAGAAGAGACATATTAAATATGTTAAAGAGACATTGGTATAAGAGAGAGAGAGAGAGGGAGATATGGGGATGATCAATTTTAGGGGTAGATGGATTAGGGGAGAGAGAGAGAGAGAGAGAGAGAGATGGTTAGTTATAGTAGGGAGAGAGAGAGAGGTTATTAGTAAGGGTTAGGAAGAATGGGTGAGAGAGAAAGACAAAAGTTATTAGTAAGGGTTAGGAGGAAGAGGTGAGAGAGAGATAGAGCGAGGTGATTAGTAAGGGTTAAGAGGAAGAGGTGAGTGAGAGAGAGAGATATAGAGTTTGGGGGAGAGGGGGAGAGGGTGAGGGTGATTAGGTGTAGAGGGTGTATGGGGTTTGGGGGAGAGAAAGAGATAGAGATCGTGATGTGGATATAAAGGGAGGGGTTTAGTAGATATTAGGGATGTTAGAGAGAAGAGGGTATGAGGGAGAGAGAGAGAGAGAGATATGGGGATGGTAAGTTGTAGGGGTAGGTTGAGAGAGAGAGAGAGAGAGAGAGAGAGACAGGGTTATGGGTATAGGGAGTAGGGGGAAGAGAAAGAGAGAGATAGAGAGAGAGAGATATGGAGGGATGGTAACTTATAGGGGGAGGTGTATTAGGGGAGAGAGAGAGAGAGAGAGAGAGTGATAGAAAATATGGTGTGGGAAGGGGGGAGGGGCGGCAAGGGATTTAGGAAATATTATGAAACTTAGAGAGAAGGGAGTATACGGTGGGGGCATATATATATATCAAGTTAATTTAAAGGGACTGGAGAGAGAGAGAGAGAGAGCTGGGGATTTTAGGGGGTTGGGGGAAGAGAGAGGGGTGTACGGTAAGCTGTAATGGGATGGGTATTAGGAGATACAAAGAGAGAGTGGGGGTGGGGAGAGTAGGAGATAGAGATAGAGGGTCTTAGGGATCAAACTAGTGGGGTTAGGGAGAGAGAGGGAAGGTTATGGGTAGTGAGAGTGAGAGATATGAACAGGTGTGTTAAGGGGGTTTGGTATAGAAAGAGGGTTAGGGGTTATTTGTAGGTGTTGTAGTAGGGTAGAGAAAGAGTGAGAGTGGGGGTTAATAAGGATTAAGGGGAATACTTGCACGTGAGAGAGATAGAGAGAGAGAGAGAGAGATAAAGGAGGGATATATTTTTGGGGTAGGGGGAGGAGCAGGGTGGTGAGAGAGTGAATTGGTATGTTATAAGGGGTTAGGGATAAGAGCGGAGAGAGAGAGGAGGAGGAGTGGGTTTAGGTTTAGGGGGAGGAGAAGGGTTGTGTGAGAGAGAGAGAGAGAGAGCTAGGTTTAGGGGTTAGGGGTATGTGGACCAGTAGGAGAGAAAGAGAGAGAGAGAGAGTGCGGTGGGGAGGAGGATGGCATTTGAGAGAGAGAAATATAAAGAGAGAATTGTAGGGGTAGGGAGGTAGAGGTTTATGGGAGATGAGGGAAGATAGAGAAAAAGAAATATATATATATATATAAAGAGAGAGAGAGAGAGAGAGAGAGAGATTGGGGTTGGAAATTGGTAATGGGAGGGTATTAAGTGAGAGTGAGAGAGAGAGCGATGGAGAGAGAGAAAGAGAAAGAGGTGGGGTTAAGTTATATGGGGGGATAGGGGAGAGAGATAGAGAATTCCAGGATAGAGAGGGTATGATTTGGATAGGGACATTAGGCAAGAGAGAGAAGAAGGGTTTGGTCAGGGGGATTAGGAGAGAAAGAGTGGGGGGATTAGGGGGGAGAGAGAGAGAGGGGGTGCTTGGGTAGGGTATTATGGGAGAGAGAGAGATATATATAGAGAGAGAACTAGGGTTTTAGGGCGTTAGGGGGGAGAGAGAAAGGTGGGTGGTAAGTTGTAATGGGAGGGGGAATGGAGAGACAAGAAGAGAGAGAGGAGGCTAGGGAGAGTAGGAGAGAGAGAGAGAGGGGGGATTAGGGAACATATGAGTGGGTTTAGGGATAGAGAGGGAATGTTGGGGATAGTGAGAGTGAGATAGAGGGGAGTGTTAGATTATAGAGAGAGGGTTGTGGGTTAGTTATAGGTGGAGTGTTAGGGTAGAGAAAGAGTTAGAGAGGGCTTAATTAATATTAGGAGGAATAGAGGAGAGAGAGAGAGAGACGATGAAGAATGAAAGTTAAAGGTAGGGGTAGGAGTAGGGTCATGAGAGAGTGAATTGGTGTGTTATTAAGGGTTAGGGATAAGAAGGGAGTGAGAGAGAGGAGGAGGAATGGGTTTTGTTTTATGGGGGGGAGCAGAGGTGAGATAGAGAAAGAGAGAGAGAGAGAGAGAGAGAGAGAGAAATGTTAGGAGGTTGGGAGACATAGATGGGTTTAGGGGTTAATCGTATGTGAAGGAGCAGGGGAGAGTGAGAGAAAAAGAGAGAGGCTAAAGGAGGGTGCTGGTGATTAGTGGTGGGGAGGAGGAGGGTGTTTGGGGGAGAGAAAGAGAAATAGATCATGGTGAGGGTAAGGGGTAGGGGTTCAGGGGTATAGTGGAGGTAAGTGAAGTTAGGGAGAAGGGGATATAGGGTAGAGAGAGAGAGAGAGAGAGAGAGAGACTGATAGGGTTGGAAAGTTTAAATGGAAGGGGTATTAGGGGAGAGGGAGAGATGGAAAGAGTTTGAGGGGGGAGAGAGAAAAAGGGGGGAGATGAGGGGAAGTAGGAAGCATAAGAGAGAGCAAGAGGTGGGGGTGAAGGGGGGTGGTTATGGCAAGGGAGAGTAGGAGGTTGTTTATGGCAAGAGAGTGGGGGGTACGGGTAGTGAGAGTGAGAGAGGCGGGATGGTAGGGTGTTGGGTAGAGAGAGATGGGTGGGGGTTAGGTGTAGGTTGAGGATTATGGGAGAGATATTGAAAGAGAGGGGTTCTAATAAGAATTAGGGGGAAGAGGTGTGAGAGAGAGAGAGAGAGTGTGTGGGGGATGTTAGAGCTACGAGATGAGTAGAGTGGTGAGAGAGTGAGAGAAGGGATTAGTAAGTGTTTAGAGAGAGAGTGGGTGGGGGTAAGTTATAGGAGAAGTGGGAATAGGAGAGAGAGAGAGGGGGGGAGGGGGGTAATAAGAGAGAGAGATAGAGGGGGTGTTTGGGTAGGGGGATTAGGGGAGAGAGAGAGAGAGAGATGTGGGGATTGTAAGTTGGGGGGTGAATAAATAGAGTATGAGAGAGAGAGAGGGTTAGGGGTATAGGGAGTAGGGGGAAGAGAGAGAGAGAGAGAGAGAGAGAGAGATAAATAGGGAGAGATGAAGGGATGGTAACTTATAGGGAAAGGTGGATTAGCGAAGAGAGAGAGAGAGAGTGATAGAAAACATGATGTGGGAAGGGGAGGAGGGTTAGCAAGGGGTTTAGGGATGATTAACAAAGTTAGAGAGAAGGGGGTATCGAGTCGAGGTAGAGAGATAAAGATGAGGTTAATTTATAGGGTGTGGAGAGAGAGAGAGAGAGGAGGAGGAATGGAAGTTAGAGATAGGGGTAGGAGTAGGGTTGTGAGAGAGTGAATTAGTTTTTTATTAAGGGTTAGGGATAAGAGGGGAGAGAGAGAGAGGAGGAGGAGGAGTGGGTTTAGTTGTTTGGATAGAAGCAGGGGCGAGAGAGAGAGGGAGATGTTAGGAGGTTGGGACAAAGATGGGTTTAGGGCTTAGTGGTATGTGGAGGAGTAGCGGAGAGAGAGAGATAGAGAGAGAGAGAGAGGGCAAGGGTGAGGGCAAGGGATTGTGTTGTTGATTAGTGGTGGGGAGGAGGGGGTGGTTGGGGGAGAGAAAGAGAAAGAGATCACGGTGAGGGTAGGTAGGTAAGGGTTCAGAGGTTTAAGGGAGATAATGGAAGTTAGTGAGAAGGGGATATAGGGTGTGGAGAGAGAGAGAGATTGATTGGGGTTGGAAAGTGGTAAGGGGAAGGGTATTAGCAGAGAGGGAGAAAGAGATGGAAAGAGAGAGAGAGGAGGGGGAGAGAAAAAGGGGGGATATGAGGGAAAGTAGGAGGAGCAAGAGAGAGTGATAGGTGAAGGGCTAAAGGGGTGGTTATGGGAAGGGAGAGAAGGAGGTTGTTTAGGGTTAGAGGGTGGTGGGATAGGGGTAGTGAGAGCGAGAGGTGGGTGTTAGGGATTTTGGTAGAGAGAGAGGCATGTGGGTTAGGTGTAGGTTGAGGAGTATGGGAGAGAGAGTGAGAGAGAGAGGTGTAGGTAAGTTATAGGGGGAGGGGTAATAACAGAGAGAGAGGGGGGTGATTGGGTAGGGGGATTAGGGCAGAGATAGAGAGAGATGGAGGTATAAGAGATAAGAGACATATTAAAGATGTTAGAGAGACATTGGTATAAGAGAGAGAGAGAGAGGGAGATATGGGGATGATCAGTCATGGGCGGAGATGGATTAGGGGAGAGAGAGAGAGAGAGAGAGATGGTAAGTTATAGCAGGGAGAGAGAGAGAGAGAGAGAGGTTATTAGTAAGGGTTAGGAAGAAGAGGTGAGAGAGAAATACAAAGGTTATTAGTAAGGGTTAGGAGGAAGATGTGAGAGAGAGATAGAGAGAGGTGATTAGTAAGAGTTAAGAGGAAGAGGTGAGTGAGAGAGAGAGATATAGAGTTTGGGGGAGTGGGGGAGAGGGTGAGGGTGATTAGGTGTAGAGGGTGTATGGAGTTTGGGGCAGAGAAAGAGATAGAGATTGTGATGTGGAGATAAAGGGAGGGGTTTAGTACATATTAGGGATGTTAGAGAGAAGAGGGTATGAGGGAGAGAGAGAGAGATATAGGGATGGTAAGTTGTAGGGGTATGTGGAGAGAGAGAGAGAGAGAGAAAAAGAGAGAGAGAGAGGGTTATGGGTATAGGGAGTAGGGGGAAGAGAGAGAAAGAGATAGAGAGAGAGATATGGAGGGATATAAAATATGGTGTGGGAAGGGGGGAGGGGCGACAAGGTGTTTAGGAAATATTATGAAAGTTAGAGAGAAGGGAGTATGGGGTGGGGGTATATATATATATATGAAGTTAATTTAATGGGGGTGGAGAGAGAGAGAGAGCGAGAACTGGGGGTTGGGGGAAGAGAGAGGGGTGTGCGGTAAGCTGTAATGGGGGGGGGTATTATGAGATACAAAGAGAGAGGGGGGGTGGGTAGAGTAGGAGATAGAGACAAAGGGTCTTAGGGATCATATTAGTGGGTTAGGGTGAGAGAGGGCAGGTTATGGGTAGTGAGAGTGAGAGAAATGAAGGGGTGTGTTAAGGGGGTTTGATATAAAAAGAGGGTTGGGGGTTATTTTTAGGTGGAGTAGTAGGGTAGAGAAAGAGTGAGAGTGGGGGTTAATAAGGATTAAGGGGAAGAGGTGCATGAGAGAGAGAGAGAGAGAGAGATAAAGCAGGGATATATTTTTAGGGTAGGTGGAGTAGTAGGGCGGTGAGAGAGTGAATTGTTATGTTATAAGGGGTTAGGGATAAGAGGGGAGAGAGAGAGGACGAGGAGGAGTGGGGTTAGGTTTAGCGGGAGGAGAAGGGATGTGTGTGAGAGAGAGAGAGCTAGGTTTAGGGGTTAGAGGTATGCGGACAAGTAGGAGGGAGAGTGAGAGAGAGAGAGAGAGCGGTGGGGGACGGTCTGTGGGATTAGTGGTGGGGAGGAGGATGACGTTTGAGACAGAGAAATATAAAGAGAGAATGGTAGGGGTAGGGAGGTAGAGGTTTATGGGAGATAAGGGAAGACAAGGAAATATATATATATAGATACACACACAGAGAGAGATTGGGGTCTAAAATTGGTAAGGGGAGGGTATTAAGTGAGAGTGAGAGAGAGATGGAGAGAGAGAGAGAATGACGGAGAGAGACAGGGGATCAGAGAGGAGGGGAGGTAGGGGTATTAAGACAAAAAGGGAGAGGAGGGAAAAGGGCTTTGTTATGGGAAGGGATAGTAGGAGGGCGGTTTAGGGGTTGTCAGAGTGAGAGAGGGGGGGGTGTTAGGGGGTTGGGGAGAGAGAGTGAGAGGGACATTGTTAATAAGGGCTAGAGAGAGAGAGAGAGAGAAAGAGATGTAGGGGATTAGTAGAGTGGTGAGAGTAAGAGGTGATTAGTAAGTGTTGGAGAGAGAGAGAGAGAGAAAGAGATGGGGGTAGGTTATAGGGGGAGGGGGAATAGGAGAGAGAGATATCCCAAAGAGAGAGAGAGAGATAGAGAGAGAGAAAGAGAGAGAAAGAGGTGGGGTTAAGTTATATGGGGGGGATAGGGGAGAGAGACAGAGAATTCCAAGAGTGAGAGGGGATGATTTGGATAGGGATATTAGGGGAGAGAGAGAAGGGGGGTTTGGTTAGGAGGATTAGGGGAGAAAGAGTGGGGGTATTAGGGGGGAGAGAGAGAGAGGGGGGGGTTTGGGTAGGGTATTATGGGAGGGAGAGAGAGAGAGAAAGAGAGAGAACTATGGGTTTTAGGGGGTTGGGGGCAAGAGAGAAAGGTGGGTGTTAAGTTGTAATGGGAGGGGGATCGGAGAGACAAGGAGAGAGAGAGGGGGTTAGGGAGAGTAGGAGAGAGAGAGGGGGGATTAGGGAGCATATGAGTGGGGTTTAGGGACAGAGAGGGCATGTTGGGGGTAGTGAGAGTGAGAGAGAGGGGGGTGTTAGATTATAGAGAGAGGGTTGTGGGTTAGTTTTAGGTGGAGTGTTAGGGTAGAGAAAGAGTTAGACATGGATTAATTAAGATGAGGAGGAATAGAGGAGAGAGAGAGAGAGGATAAAGAATGAAAGTTAGAGGTAGGGGTAGGAGTAGGGTCATGAGGGAGTGAATTGGTGTGTTATTAAGGGTTAGGGATAAGAGGGGAGTGAGAGAGAGAAGGAAGAGGAATGGGTTTAGTTGGATGGGGGGGAGCAGAGGTGAGATAGATAGATAGAGAGATAGAGAGAGAGAGAGAGAGAGATGTTAGGAGGTTGGGAGACGTAGATGAGTTTAGGGGTTAATGGTATGTGAAGGAGTAGGGGAGAGTGAGAGAAAGAGAGAGAGGGTGAGGGAGGATGTTGGTGATTAACAGTGGGGAGGAGGAGGGGGGTTGCGGGAGAGAAAGAGAAATAGATCATGGTAAGGGTAAGGGGTAGGGGTTCAGGGGTTTAGGGGAGGTAAGTGAAGTTAGGGAGGAGGGGATATAGGGTAGAGAGAGAGAGTGAGAGGGAGAGAGAAATTGATTGTGGTTGTAAAGTTCTAATGGTAGGGGTATTAGGGGAGAGGGAGAGAGATGGAAAGAGAGAGAAGGGGGAGAGAGAAAAAGGGGGGGAGATGAGGGGAAGTAGGAGGCATGAGAGAGAGCGAGAGGTGGGGGTGAAGGGGGTGGTTATGGGAAGGGAGAGTAGGAGGTTGTTTATGGCTAAAGAGTGGGGGGGTAGCGGTAGTGAGAGTGAGAGAGGGGGGATGTTAGGGCGTTGGGTAGAGAGAGAGGGGTGGGGGTTAGGTGTAGGTTGAGGATTATGGGAGAGATAGTGAGAGAGAGGGGTTCTAATAAGAATTAGGAGGAAGAGGTGTGTGTGAGAGAGAGAGAGAGAGAGAGTGAGTTGGGGATGTTAGAGCTACGAGATGAGTAGAGTGGTGAGAGAGTGAGAGAGGGGATTAGTAAGTGTTTAGAGAGAGAGAGTGGGTGGGGGTAAGTTATAGGAGAAGTGGGAATATGAGAGAGAGAGGGGGGGGGAGGGTGTAATAAGAGAGAGAAGGAGGGTTCGAGTAGGGGGATTCAGGGAGAGAGAAAAAGAGAGAGAGAGAGACGATGTGCAGAGAGAGAGAGATGGAGGTATTAGAGAGAAGGGGGTATAAGAAAGAATATATAATAGATATGATGTATAAGAGAGAAGTGAAATATTAGGGATGTTAGAGATATAGGTGTATATGAGAGAGAGAGAGAGAGAGATGTGGGGATGATAAGTTGTAGTGGAATATGGATTAGGGGAGAGAGAGAGAGGAGTTTGTGAGTAAGAGAGAGAGAGAGATGGTAATATTTAGGGGGTGTGGATTACGGGAGAGAGAGAGAGAGAGAGAGAGAGGTGATTAGTAAGGGTTAATAGGAAGAAGTGAGAGAGAGAGAGAGAGGTTATTAGTAAGGGTTATGGGTAATAGTTGAGAGAGATATAGAGAGTGGTGATTAGTAAGGTTTAGGAGGAATAGGTGAGTGAGAGAGAGAGAGATATTTCAGGGGAGAGTGGGAGAGGGTGAGGGTTATTAAGTGTAGGGGGTGTAGGGGGGTTGGGTGAGAGAAAGAGATATATATTATGATGGGGGGGAGAGAGGTATAGGTTTAGTAAATATTCGGGATGTTATAGAGAAGACAGTATGAGAGAGAGAGAGATGTGGGGATTGTATGTTGTAGGGGGGGTGAATAGACAGAGTGTGTGAGAGAGAGAGAGAGGGTTACGGGTATAGGGAGTAGGGGGAAGACAAAGAGAGAGAGAGAGAGAGAGAGAGAGAGAGAGATAAAGAGAGAGAGATATGGAGGGATGGTAACTTATGGGGGGAGGTGTATTAGGGGAGAGAGAGAGAGAGAGAGAGTGATATAAAATATGGTGTGGGAAGGGGGGAGGGGTGGCAAGGGATTTAGGAAATATTATGAAAGTTAGAGAGAAGGGAGTATAGGGTGGGGGTATATATATATATCAAGTTAATTTAAAGGGAGTGGAGAGAGAGAGAGAGTGAGAACTGGGGGTTTTAGGGGGTTGGGGGAAGAGAGAGGGGTGTGTGGTAAGTTGTAATGGGAGGGGTATTAGGAGATACAAAGAGAGAGAGTGGGGGTGGGGAGAGTAGGAGATATAGACAGAGGGTCTTAGGGTTCAAACTAGTGGGGTTAGGGAGAGAGAGGGAAGGTTATGGGTAGTGAGAGTGAGAGATATGAACGAGTGTGTTAAGGGGGTTTGGTATAGAAAGAGGGTTAGGGGTTATTTGTAGGTGTTGTAGTAGGGTAGAGAAAGAGTGAGAGTGGGGGTTAATAAGGATTAAGGGGAAGACGTGCACGCTAGAGAGATAAAGGAGGGATATATTTTTGAGGTAGGGGAAGGAGCAGGGTGGTGAGAGAGTGAATTTGTATGTTATAAGGGGTTAGGGATAAGAGGGGAGAGAGAGAGGAGGAGGAGGAGTGGGTTTAGGTTTAGGGGGAGGAAAAGGGGTGTGTGTGTGTGAGAGAGAGAGCTAGGTTTGGGGGTTAGGGGTATGTGGATGAGTAGGAGAGAGAGAGAGATAGAGAGCGGTGGGGGAGGGTCTGTGGGATTAGTGGTGGGGAGGAGGATGGCATTTGAGAGAGAGAAATATAAAGAGAGAATTGTAGGGGTAGGGAGGTAGAGGTTTATGGGAAATGAGGGAAGATAGAGAAAAAGAAATATATATATATATACAGAGAGAGAGAGAGATTGGGGTTGGAAATTGGTAACAGGAGGGTATTAAGTGAGAGTGAGAGAGAGATGGAGAGAGAGAGAGAATGACGGAGAGAGAGAGGGGATCAGAGAGGAGGGGAGGTAGGGGTATTAAGATAAAGAGGGACAGGAGGGCAAATGGCTTGGTTATGGAAAGGGATAGTAGGAGGGGGGTTAGGGGTTGTCAGAGTTAGAGATCGGGGTGTTAGCGGGTTGGGGAGAGAGAGTGAGAGGGACATTGTTAATAAGGGCTAGAGAGAGAGAGAGAAAGAGAGATGTAGGAAATTAGTAGAGTGGTGAGAGTAAGAGGTGATTAGTAAGTGTTGGAGAGAGAGAGAGAGAGATAGAGAGAGAGAAAGAGAGAGAAAGAGCTGGGGTTAAGTTATATGGGGGGATAGGGGAGAGAGATAGAGAATTCCAAGAGCGAGAGGGTATGATTTGGATAGGGATATTAGGCGAGAGAGAGAAGAAGGGTTTGGTCAGGGGGATTAGGAGAGAAAGAGTGGGGGTTTGGGTGGGGGAATTAGGCGGGAGAGAGAGAGAGGGGGGGGTGCTTGGGTAGGGTATTATGGGAGAGAGAGAGAGATAGAGAGAGGGAGAACTAAGGTTTTAGGGCGTTTGGGGGGAGAGAGAAAGGTGGGTCGTAAGTTGTAATGGGAGGGGGATTGGAGAGACAAGAAGAGAGAGAGGGGATTAGGGAGAGTAGGAGACAGAGAGAGGGGGGATTAGGGAGCATATGAGTGGCTTTAGGGATAGAGAGGGAATGTTGGCGGTAGTGAGAGTGAGATAGAGGGTGGTGTTAGATTATAGAGAGAGGGTTGTGGGTTAGTTATAGGTGGAGTGTTAGGGTAGAGAAAGAGTTAGAGAGGGCTTAATTAAGATTAGGAGGAATAGAGGAGAGAAAGAGAGAGAGGATGAAGAATGAAAGTTAGAGGTAGGAGTAGGAGTAGGGTCATGAGAGAGTGAATTGGTGTGTTATTAAGGGTTAGGGATAAGAGGGGAGTGAGAGAGTGGAGGAGGAGGAATGGGTTTAGTTTTATGGGGGGGAGCAGAGGTGAGATAGAGATAGAGAGAGAGAGAGAGAGATAGTTGTTAGGAGGCTTGGAGACATAGATGGGTTTAGGGGTTAATCGTATGTGAAGGAGTAGGGGAGAGTGAGAGAAAGAGAGAGAGGCTGAAGGAGGGTGTTTGTGATTAGCGGTGGGGAGGAGGAGGGGGGTTGGGGGAGAGAAAGAGAAATAGATCATGGTGAGGGTAAGGGGTAAGGGTTCAGGGGTTTAGTGGAGGTAAGTGAAGTTAGGGAGAAGGGGATATAGGGTAGAGAGAGAGAGAGAGACTGATAGGGTTGGAAAGTTGAAATGGGAGGGTTATTAGGGGAGAGGGAGAGAGAAAAAGGGGGGGAGATGAGGGGACATAGGAAGCATAAGAGAGAGCAAGAGGTGGGGGTGAAGGGAGTGGTTATGGCAAGGGAGAGTAGGAGGTTGTTTATGGCAAGAGAGTGGGGGGTACGGGTAGTGAGAGTGAGAGAGGCGAGATGGTAGGGTGTTGGGTAGAGAGAGAGGGGTGGGGGTTAGGTGTAGGTTTAGGATTATGGGAGAGTGAGTGAGAGAGAGGGGTTCTAATAAGAATTAGGGGGAAGAGGTGTCTGAGAGAGAGAGAGAGTGCGTGGGGGATGTTAGAGCTACGAGATGAGTAGAGTGGTGAGAGAGTGAGAAGGAATTAGTAAGTTTTTAGAGAGAGAGAGTGGGTGGGGTTAAGTTATGGGGGAAGTGGGAATAGAAGAGAGAGAGAGAGGGGGGGAGGGTGTAAGTCATAGGGGGAGGGGGTAATAAGAGAGAGAGATAGAGGGGGTGTTTGGGTAGGGGGATTAGGGGAGAGAGAGAGAGAGATGTGGGGATTGTAAGTTGTAGGGGGGTGAATAAGCAAAGTATGAGAGAGAGAGAGGGTTAGGGGTATAGGGAGTAGGGAGAAGGGAGAGAGAGAGAGAGAGAGAGAGAGAGAGAGAGAGAGAGAGAGATAAAGAGAGAGAGAGAGATGAAGGGATGGTAACTTATAGGGAAAGGTTGATTAGGGAAGAGAGAGAGAGAGAGTGATAGAAAACATGGTGTGGGAAGGGGAGGAGGGTTGGCAAGGGGTTTACGGATGATTAAGAAAGTTAGAGAGAAGGGGGTATAGAGTCGGGGTAGAGAGATAGAGATGAGGTTAATTTATAGGGGGTGGAGAGAGAGAGAGAGAGGAGGAGGAATGGAAGTTAGAGCTAGGGGTAGGAGTAGGGTGGTTGGAGCGTGAACTAGTGTTTTATTAAGGGTTAGGGATAAGAGGGGAGAGAGAGAGAGAGGAGGAAGAGGAGTGGGTTTAGTTGTATGAGTAGAAGCGAGGGGCGAGAGAGAGAGGGAGATGTTAGGAAGCTGGGATAGAGATGGGTTTAGGGCTTAGTGGTATATGGAGGAGTAGCGGAGAGAGAGGGAGAGAGAGAGAGAGGGCAAGGGAAATGGTGAGGGATTGTGTTGTTGATTAGTGGTGGGGAGGAGGGTGTGGTTGTGGGAGAGAAAGAGAAAGAGATCATGGTGAGGGAAGGTAGGTAGGTGTTCAGAGGTTTAAGGGAGATAATGGAAGTTAGGGAGAAGGGGATATAGGGTGTGGAGAGAGAGAGAGATTGATTGGGGTTGGAAAGTGGTAAGGGGAATGGTATTAGCAGAGAGGGAGAAAGAGATGGAAAGAGAGAGAGGGGGGGGGAGAGAAAAAAGGGGGGGATATGAGGGAAAGTAGGAGGAGCAAGAGGGAGCGATAGGTGAAGGGCTAAAGGGGTGGTTATGGGAAGGGAGAGGAGGTTGTTTAGGGTTAGAGGGTGGTGGGTTAGGGGTAGTGAGAGTGAGAGGGGGGTGTTAGGAATTTTGGTAGAGATAGAGGCGTGTGGGTTAGTTGTAGGTTGAGGAGTATAGGAGAGAGAAGAGGTGTGAGAGAAATACAAAGGTTATTAGTAAGGGTTAGGAGGAAGAGGTGAGAGAGAGATAGAGAGAGGTGATTAGTAAGGGTTAAGAGGAATGGGTGAGTGACAGAGAGAGATATAGAGTTTGGGGGGAGTGGGGGAGAGGGTGAGGGTGATTAGGTGTAGAGGGTGTATGGAGTTTGGGGGAGAAAAAGAGATAGAGATCGTGATGTGGAGATAAAGGGAGGGGTTTAGTAGATATTAGGAATGTTAGAGAGAAGAGGGTATGAGGGAGAGAGAGAGATATGGGGATGGTAAGTTGTAGGGTAGGTGGAGAGAGAGAGAGAGAGAGAGAGAGAGAGAGGGTTATGGGTATAGGGAGTAGGGGGAAGAGAGAGAGAGAGATAGAGAGAGAGATATGGAGGGATGGTAACTTATAGGGGGAGGTGTATTAGGGGAGAGAGTGAGAGAGTGATATAAAATATAGTGTGGGAAGGGGGGAGGGGCGGCAAGGTGTTTAGGAAATATTATGACAGTTAGAGAGAAGGGAGTATAGGGTGGGGGTATATATATATATATGAAGTTAATTTAAAGGGGGTGGAGAGAGAGAGAGAGCGAGAACTGGCGGTTTTAGGGGGTTGGGGGAAGAGAGAGGGGTGTGCGGTAAGTTGTAATGGGAGGGGTATTAGGAGATGCAAAGAGAGAGGGGGGTGGGGAGAGTAGGAGATAGAGACAGAGGGTCTTAGGGATCCTATTAGTGGGGTTAGGGAGAGAGAGGGCAGGTTATGGGTAGTGAGAGTGAGAGAAATGAAGGGGTGTGTTAAGGGGGTTTGATATAAAAAGAGGGTTGGGGGTTATTTTTAGGTGGAGTAGTAGGGTAGAGAAAGAGTGAGAGTGGGGGTTAATAAGGATTAAGGGGAAGAGGTGCATGAGAGAGAGAGAGAGAGAGAGAGATAAAGGAGGGATATATTTTTGGGGTAGGGGGAGTAGTAGGGTGGTGAGAGAGTGAATTGTTATGTTATAAGGGGGTTAGGGATAAGAGGGGAGAGAGAGAGGAGGAGGAGGAGTGGGGTTAGGTTTAGCGGGAGGAGAAGGGGTGTGAGAGAGAGAGAGAGCTAGGTTTAGGGGTTAGAGGTATGTGGACAAGTAGGAGAGAGAGTGAAAGAGAGAGAGAGAGAGCGGTGGGGGAGGGTTTGTGGGATTAGTGGTGGGGAGGAGGATGGCGTTTGAGAGAGAGAAATATAAAGAGAGAATGGTAGGGGTAGGGAGGTAGATGTTTATGGGAGATAAGGGAAGACAAGGAAATATATATATATATATAGAGAGAGAGAGAGAGATTGGGGTCTAAAATTTGTAAGGGGAGGGTATTAAGTGAGAGTGAGAGAGAGATGGAGAGAGAGAGAGAAAGAGATGGGGGTAGGTTATAGGGGGAGGGGGAATAGGAGAGAGAGAGATCCCAAAGGGAGAGAGAGAGATAGAGAGATAAAGAGAGAGAAAGTGGTGGGGTTAAGTTATATGGGGGAGATAGAGGAGAGAGATAGAGAATTCCAAGAGCGAGAGGGGATGATTTGAATAGGGATATTAGGGGAGAAAGAGAAGGGGGGTTTGGTCAAGAGGATTAGGGGAGAAAGAGTGGGGGGATTAGGGGGGGAGAGAGAGAGGGGGGTGTCTGGGTATAGTATTATGGGGGAGAGAGAGAGAACTAGGGGTTTTAGGGGGCTGGGGGGGAGAGAGAAAGATGTGTGGTAAGTTGTAACAAGAGGGGGATCGGAGAGAAAAGGAGAGAGAGAGGGGGTTAGGGAGAATAGCAGAGAGAGAGGGGGGGGATTAGGGAGGATATGAGTGGGCTTAGGGACAGAGAGGGCATGTTCGGGGTAGTGAGAGTGAGAGAGAGGGTGTGTTAGATTATAGAGAGAGGGTTGTGGGTTAGTTATAGGTGGAGTGTTAGGGTGGAGATAGAGTTATACAGGGATTAATTAAGATTAGGTGGAATAGAGGAGAGAGAGAGGGAGGATGAAGAATGAAATGTAGAGGTAGGGGTAGGAGTAAGGTCATGAGAGAGGGAATTGGTGTGTTATTAAAGGTTAGGGATAAGAGGGGAGTGAGAGAGAGGAGGAGGAGGAATGGGTTTAGTTGTATGGGGGGCAGCAGAGGTGAGATAGATAGAGAGAGAGAGAGAGAGAGATGTTAGGAGGTTGGGAGACATAGACGAGTTTAGGGGTTAATGGTATGTGAAGGAGTAACGGAGAGCGAGAGAAAGAGAGAGAGGGTGAGGGAGGGTGTTGGTGATTAACGGTGGGGAGGAGGAGGGGGGTTGGCGGAGAGAAAGAGAAATAGATCATGGTGAGGGTAAGGGGTAGGGGTTCAGGGGTTTAGGGGAGGTAAGTGAAGTTAGGGAGAAGGGGATATAAGGTAGAGAGAGAGAGTGAGAGAGAGAGAGAGAGATTGATTGGGTTGGAAAGTTGTAATGGTAGGGGTATTAGGGGAGAGGGAGAGAGATGGAAAGAGAGAGAAGGGGGAGAGAGAAAAAGGGGGGGAGATGAGGGGAAGTAGGAGGCATGAGAGAGAGCTAGAGGTGGGGGTGAAGGGGGTGGTTATTTGAAGGGAGAGTAGGAGGTTGTTTATGGCTAGAGAGTGGGGGGTAGGGGTAGTGGGAGTGAGAGAGGGGGGATGTTAGGGCGTTAGGTAGAGAGAGAGGGGGTGGGGGTTAGGTGTAGGTTGAGGACTATGGGAGAGAGAGTGAGAGAAAGGGGTTCTAATAAGAATTAGGAGGAAGAGGTGTGAGAGAGAGAGAAAGAGTGCGTTGGAGATGTTAGAGCTACGAGATGAGTACAGTGGTGAGAGAGTGAGAGAGGGGATTAGTAAGTGTTTAGAGAGAGAGAGTGGGTGGGAGTAAGTTATAGGAGAAGTGGGAATAGGAGAGATAGGGGGGGGAGGGGGTAATAAGAGAGAGAGGTAGGGGGGGGGTTCGGGGTAGGGGGATTCGGGGAGAGAGAGAGAAAGAGAGAGAGAGAGGATGTGCAGAGAGAGAGAGAGATGGTGGTATTAGAGAGAAGGGGGTATAAGAAAGAATATATAATATATATGGTGTATAAGAGAGAAGTGAAATATTAGGGATGTTAGAGATATAGGGGTATACGAGAGAGAGAGAGAGAGAGAGAGATGGTAATATTTAGGGGGTGTGGATTACAGGAGAGAGAGAGAGAGAGAGAGAGG